>OZ007588.1:425147703-425740702 GCA_963931845.1 Maratus michaelseni | reverse complement strand
AAGCATTTCATTCGATAATTAAAAACATATATAGTTAACCAAATCTTTATCACATTTTATAGGAGACAATACGGTATTTCTTTGCTATAGGGGCCTTAACATAACCCAGTCTTAAAAAAGTGAAATTTCATGCCAAATAATATATACAATCGCGAAAATGAAACTGCAACTAATGAAAAAAGAAGGGCCCAGTAAAATCGTGAAAATCGACGAATTCCTCTGCGTAAGACGAAAAATAACACTCACAGAATTCTGCTATACAACAGTGCATTTTAGGTGGTATTTGGTGTGAAATTTGCATATGTATTTATTTCTAAATGGGCATTATTATATTGTTTATTTGTCTAGACATGTGTTATATATTTCTTACTACATTATTATTTTATGTCTTGTTTATGTATATATTAAATAAAGTGCTTCTCGCTAAGTGGTGTAAATAGTGAACAAACTGCTTGTGGATTTTATACATTGATAGATATTTCATAAAGAGATAACAATCTGATGCGATTCTAAAATGTAAATAAAGGTTGCTAGAAAGTACTTTAAATTCTGCCCAATTTAACCTCTATAATTTTTCTATCGCGTCAAGGACACTCTAAACAAATAACTACCGACAACACCAAAATGATGATCTAAATTTACATACTTTTGTTAGTATATATAGGATTATTTTAATTTATTTCGTGCGCTTGAAATTTTTTACGCTTTTTCTAGGGTTAAATGTCGAATAAATGTAATTTCTTGTTATTTTATTTTGCCATTTCTATTTATTCTATTTTCCATTCATTCCATTTATGGATATTGATTTAATTTACATATTCGTTTCAAAGAATATTGTTTAAAGTTATTATTAGGATTAGGATAGGATATGATGAGGGTTAGGATTAAGATTATAAACTGGACGACAATGGTATGATTAATTCAGGTTTGAAGGATCAACCAGGATGTCTATTTACATCATGAAGTAATACAAAAATTAGAAAATTATCGTCTGATATTTTTTAATATGTTTTACAGTCATAGTTGGCATCAAAGGTGAGCGAGGAAATGATCATCTAAAATATCATTAAGTGTTTACCACGCAAAAACAAATCTGGTTACAACAATGTATTTAATTTTGCGCTAAATTTCACTTGATAAAAAAAAGCAAATTGGCTATGGACCCAATTACAAATCCATAACCTTCCTATTCTCGGAAATTTTCTACCTATATGTGAAAACCTTTTCTACTATATACAACGCGCTTTCACGTTTATAATATTACTAGCAAGCTACGCCCGCTGCGCTGGTCAGTTTCTACAAATGAACCTTGAAGCAAACAAAATATATCGTTTAATTTGACCTTGTATTTGAAAGCAATCTGTATATTTACCTGGAATATCCTTCCACATTACTGAAAAATGACGTGATTGCGCTATTATATTTTCTAATGTGCAGTCAAAATTTTAGCTGTTAAGGACCAACTCTTTTATTTGGTCATTTACAGTTAAGGTTTGCTAAAGAACGATAAAACTATATGCAATATACTAAAACCATCACTAAAAATTATCGAACTAACAATGCAAACTTATTAACAAAATCCATTCAGTAGAAGTTTTTATAAAGGCTAATCTTTTATAATCGGGTTCATCTGATTATAGAACTTTTCCACGTAATTCTAAAACAGAACAATATAAAATATACTAAAACCATTCTTACAAATTATCTACTTAACAATGCAAGTCGCAAAAAATACGCCCAGTAAAAACTTTCAAAAAGGCTAATCTTTCGGAATCGGGTTCTCCTGACTGTATAACCTTCATACAACTGTTTGACTAAGCAGCGTAGAACAATATGTAGTACATTAAAACCATTCCTGAAATAGTATCTGACTAACAATACAATTCTCATCAAAATCCGTCCAGTAGAACTTTTTCAGAAGGCTAATCTTTCATAATCCGAATCAAATACTGAAAAAGCTAATCACACAACTGTTTGACTAAGCAGCGTAGAACAATATGTAGTACATTAAAACCATTCCTGAAATAGCATCTGACTAACAATACAATTTTCATCAAAATCCGTCCAGTAGAACTTTTTCAGAAGGCTAATCTTTCATAATCCGAATCAAATACTGAAAAAGCTAATATTTGATTAAAAAAAATATCACCTGACTTTCGAATTTCCCCCTATAATTCCTTTCTTTTTTTTAAATAAAATTAATAACAGCTTTTTCTTTTATTTTTCCAGCTGTATAGCCATTTCAATTCTTTCTGCATCAAAAAAAAAAAAAAAAAAAAAAAAAGACACCTTTTGGCTTAAAATCAAATTGTTTAGGATCAAAAGTAAAATCAAAATCGCCAAAAACAAAAGATAAATCGCGAAATATTGTTTCGATAGCAATCTTGCCCCTTTAATAATTTTTTAAGCATTGCGAACATTCCGAATCATGTTTAAATTAAATATTTTCGTTTTATAATATTCTCTCATCAAAACTCTTTTTTCTTTCTTTTTCTTTTTTTTTAATTAATTTAACACAGTTTTTCTTTTATTTTTGGAGATGTATAGCCTTTTCATTTCTTTCTGCAACAATAATGATCGCCAAAAAAATAGCAATGGTAACCTTTTCGGCCAAAATAACAAAACTTTCTATCATAATTCAATAACTAATCTACGTAGAACGTCGTGTTATACATATAAACCTTCCTCTTGAATCACTCTATCTATTAAAAAACCCGCATCAAAATCCGTTGCGTAGTTTTAAAGATTTAAGCGTACATAGGGATATAGGGACAGAAAAAGCATCTTTGTTTTATACTATGTAGTGATGAATTGGCACGATAGGCTTGTTCAAGTTTACATAATTCGGCTGGAAGAAAAGTTTCATTACTTTTTGATTTCTTCTTTGCTTTTGCATTATACGAATTTGTCGGTAAAATTGGTTTTCGTTTCGATAGCATTGTTGTTTTTTAAGTTTTTAAAAATATTCTAAGTTTACTTAAACATTTCTTTAAAATCTATCCCATTTTTCTCAACCTACAAGACTTTACAAAAATCTGTTATGAAACAGAACTTTAAAAAAAGCTATATTTGAAAATGACAACAAAGTTTTTACTATTTTAAAGCTAAAAGAAATGTAAAATTAAATTCCGGTTCGAAACGACCATTTACAAATGTGTTTTGATTGTGGGAAAATGATAGAGGAAAAATGCCATTACTTCGACGCAATCATATTAAATATTTAGCTTTTATGAAAAAGTGCAACTTTCTTTTAAAAAATAAAGTTATTTTTATTAAGATTTTCTGTTTTTCTATACGCATAATTTTGCGGTGCATATTATTGACATTTGCCGTCCAATATCGTTTCGAAGATTTTTTTTTTTTACTTTTTAAAATTTAAATTAAAAATATGGTACCTTTATGTTAGCCGTGTGCAGACGATAAACCGCCAGGTATTATTCCTATCACCATCATTCGTGTTGAATTCGTATTAAAATATAAATCTTTCACTCATTTCATTTAAAAAACAGAACTTTAATTTACAACACATACATTTAAAATAATTCATTTCATGTGAAATAAAAAAATGACGAAAATAGAGAAATTAATCACAAATAATTTTATAACCCAAGATCATTTTATTTCAACATCAAAGCAAATCTGTTTTATTTTCGATATATGACATCATATTCGCTTGCTTTCCACACTTACTCGTATTTATGCACCTTGTAATATTATCAAATATTTGAAAACTCAAGTTTTCTTTCTAATATGACGTCATTTCATATTCTGTTTCTTAAATAATTAATTTCATTTTCATTTTTCACGTGGATATTTTTCATTTGAAAATAAATTGAGTAAAAATTATTATTCCAGGTTTTGATTTAGTTTTGGCAACGATGAAGTATTAGCAACGGTAAAGTAAATTTAACCTTTTTAAAATATTATACGAAAAAATGTCCATTTATTCTCTATGAAAATAATGAAATTTTGAATTATTAAGAAAAATATTTGAATGAAATAAACAAAAACCAGCCTATGCTCATTTACGGGTTATAATCAACCTATATGCAAATATACATGATCATTAAATTCTCCATTTTGACGCTGGCTTCAGCCTAACATTTGCACGCAATCAGATTTATAATATTATTAGGATATTTTTAAGTTTGTTTTTTAATTTAAAGTGCACTGAACAGAAAAAAGTAATTTTTTCTCAGCCAGAATAAGAACAGTTTTTCTGGATGTGACATATGACTAAATATAAAAACTTGGAGTGTTTAAACTTGAAGATAACATTGGACATGATGAATACAAATCAATGAACAGAAGTTTAGACCCTCAAATCGTGCAGTTTAATGTTTTAATGTTCGGTTAACATTATCTTGGGCGTTTCATGAAAAAATGGACATTTCAACCATAGAACATCTTACAAAAATTTGCATCACGCAGATCAATTAATCGTGCACTTTAACGTTTCTTTTGCGCCCGATGTCTCTATTTTTAGTCGTATGCAATATCTCGAAATACTTTGCTTATTCTGGCTGAGAAAAGAATATTTTTTACTTTTCAGTGCATTTTAAATGAAATATTATTATTATTATTATTATTCCTTATATATATATATATTATATATATAGATATATATATAATACTTTTGCTCTTATGTCATAATATAGAATCATAATGTAGAATAATATAGAATCTCAATCAAAAGAATGAGAAAATGTTGGTAAAAGTTAACCCGGGATATTTACCAAGAAATCTGAAAAGCTTGTTTGCGAATCCGATGAAAGAAATAATGGTGGGTACATGGAAAATATTTCAGCTTTAGCTGAAAAAGTCCTTCCGGACTATGTCGGGATGAAAAGTTACCTTCCCTATTTCTTGGTTTTAATATATTAATTTTTTTTAATCAAAATATGAAGTTAAAATAAAAAGAATCCAATTATAGGATTCATTCCTAGCTTTTGCCAAGTGTCACCAAGCTTGGTGAGAATTTAACGGTAGCGGATGTGAATATATAGTTTTTCCGGCTTAAGCTGAATGTAGCTTCCTTGTTTCTTGGTTTTAAGGTTTTAGCTAATTGTACTCTAAAACTCGAAGCTAAAATGCGAGAAACCTGAAGATTATGGAAGTTAAAGAGTTAAGATGCTTCCCATTTTCCGCCTATACTGCAGTAAATGAAAATTTAATGAGAATTTTTTAGTGATATTTTTTTTTAATTTCAACAAATTAGTCAGCTGTAGACAAGTTGGCTTAATTTACAGCGAGTTTTTGTCGACAAATTAGACGATACGTCGACAAGTGTCGCCAAGCTTGTCCATAATTTGACGCTAGTGGATATGAATGTATAGCACTTGGACGTTTGAACTATGGTTGCAACTAAGGTACATTAGAAGTAAAACTTTTAAAAGTCAACCTATATTATAAAACACAAATGTGTGCGTCGCGCAATGTTGACGTCATAATGATGCGGATAACACTGTAATTAAAATGTATGACAGTTGCAACAACAGAGCTATTTTTACAATCGAAATTAAACAATCGCAGTGTTATTTATATGGGGAAATTTCTTTTGTGGGGAATTGCATTTCTTTGTATGGGGATTATTTCTTCCAGTACGGAGATCGAATATAATGGTAGTTCTAAACATGAGAGAGATTAAAATATTTAATAATATTCTTAGATCAAAATAGGATGTGGATACGTAGATTAGTTGTATGAATCCCACAAGCATTAACTAGAAGATGTGATAGAATCAGTGTTTATATACACTATATAATAAAGCCAAAAAATCTAAAATCATAAGGGTCTGGTGAAATCACCAGACCCTTATGATTTTAGATTTTTTGTCGAATCTCTAAAGAAATTACGAAATCTTCTAGAACTGCGAAAATGTAAAGAACATGCTCGATCTCATATGTTTTAGCGACTGTGCGTGAATGTTTGGCTGAAGTAAACGTGAAAACGGAGGATTTAATGGCTCTGTATCTTTGCATATAGATGGATTATAACCCAGAAATGAACATAGGGTAGTTGTTAATTATTATTTTCAAATATTTATCTTAATTTAAAATTTTATTATTTTCATACAGAATCAATGAATATTTTTCCTGTTAAATTTAATTAACCATTTTACGTTGCTAACCATTATCGTTGTCAATAAATACAAAGCCTGGAATAATATTTTCTCCAACAATTGATTTTCCATTTAATGATTTCCACGTGAAAAATGAAAATGAAAAATAATTGAAAAGAAGACGAATTACCATAATTCTTGAAATAAAAATATGCGGTGTTTGTTATTATGCATGAATTAGGAATATCGGTTACGTTTAGAAGGGGTTTTCTAGAAAAAATTGCGTTATAATTAGAAGAAAAAATGAACAATAATTATACTACATTAGGAAAATATTTCTGGACCATGGAATTATGAAAAGGATCCTCCTTGGCTTGGACAAATATGATGTCATATTGGAAATAAAACATGCATTTTCAAATATTCGTAATAATACAAGGAGCATGAAAATCAGTATACATTAAATGTAGATGGATAATGACGTGATATTTAAAATGAAATCTGAAATATTTTTTATCGATACTAATTAATAAGCTTGAATGTCAGTTAGCTATAGATGTGAGTTTTCATGGAGATAAAAAGGTTTGTTTAGAAAATTCAACAAATTTTCGCATGTTTTTTTTTTTTCTTTTTTTAGCATGCAGAGTTTCCAACCAACTTTAACACCACTTTCTGAAAGTACAGTGGGGACAACATAGTACAATTACAATAGAAATATATTACATATTTGATGAAATAAGAGTATTTGTTTGAAATATGTTTTAACTGTGCATACGCAAATTATACTAAAGCTTTTTTTCTACATGATTCTCTAAATCAACTGAAAATCAACTAACACTATCGGCAATATATGTTTATTTGTTAAGTAGAGGTGACTACCAAATCATGAAACAAATCCTTGCTACCGTTCACGCACGTGCTGTTGAAAAGTATTTCATGGAAATGCTCATATTTAATAAAATTGTTTTCAAAATGTACTATGCTTTTTCCATTCACTGTACTTTGTCAAGGAAACTCGCGTCAAATTAGGTTTAAAGCTCTGCATTCTGTAAACAAAACACGTTAAAAAATTTCTTGAAATTTTTAAAGAAACCTTTATATTACCATGAATATATGTGTTATTTTTATAAAAAGGAGCACAAATTTTCTACAACATCAGCATATTCATATGGCGAAGGTACAGATCATTTCGAGCATTTTACTTTACAGGATGATCAAAAATAATATTTTTCCTTCAATTTGTTGTTGTTCCCATAATTGCACCCGAAATAAAACCTTCGATGAAAAATATAAAATCAACCATTTTCTTTTGCTCCTGAAATTCAAGAAGCATTTGACAAGATTTTCTCTAGATATTAAACAAAACGTCTAAAATTAAAAGCGCTCGGAATTTTTTTTACCATATAGTGCACATCAAGGAAATACTTTAAATTAGTTTGCCAATGCAACTAATTATGATGCTGATTGTTGCCTATAAAGTGGATGTTTATATATTATCTGCTTCATATTGCCATTCAACACTGCTTTTTTAGGGTTTCGTTCATCTCACGAAACCCTAAAAAGGCCCTAATAACCCTAATAATTTCGTTCATCTCACGAAACCCTATTACTATTGCTAAGTTGTCTGTCCATCACAGAGCCGGTTCTCAGAAACTATGTAACTTACAAGTATAAAATTTTGTGTACTTATAACTGAATAAGTACTATAAAGCTCAAAATCATAAAATGTGAAAATATCGTATTATTTTAATATAGAGAGATAAGAAACCAAATATTTAACAGCCTTTTCTTAATAAATTTAAACATTTTTCGTTATAGCAGTTGCCAACAATTAAAAATCCACAATAAAATTCTTCATACAATAATTAATTTTTTATTGAAAGATTTCCACGTGAAAAATGAAAATGAAATAAAAAGTTTCAGCAATTGAAAAAAAAAAAGATTAATATGTGCTTCATATTGGCAATAACACGAAATTTTCAAACATTTTTCAATAATACAAGGAGTATGAGTATGTGTAAATACAGAAAGCAGCTTAATATGACGCTATTAGAGAATTAGAAAGAAAATTAATCTGACGCCATATTGGAAGTTTAACGGATTTTTCTCAAATGTTTGAGAATAATACAAAGATAGTATCAATATGAGTAATAGAGAATAGTAAATATATGAGTCTGAGGAACGTATTGAATCATGATAAAAACCCGATTATGGAAATATTAGCATATATTAACATTTTGAATGTCTCTATACAACATGTTATATTTTGAAACTTTGATATCGCATTTAGTGTACATGACTGAGTATAATAGCGGGCATCGGCCGCTATCGTATACACTTGTAAAGTTTTTCTTTATGAAATGCATTACCTTTTTTTTTTTTTTAATGAAATTTATTTGGATTTATTAAAGAAAGGATAAAGTGTTTTAAAAGGAATATTAAACGAAATCCTTTGTGCGATCTTCGATCACACTTACCCACTTGTTTGAAAATATCTACTTAAAAAAATTTAAATAATACATATTATTTGATTGAACTAGAATATACCATTATGGATGTTATTTTTTAAATCTAAGTACGCATTTTTTAGAAAATATTCACATTAATTTCAATGTAAATAAATATAGGAAACATGCATAAAATATCTAACAACTGTGAAAATAATATTTGCATTAAATACGTTTTATATTAAATAAAAATATAATACGGATGTCTCTTCCTTTTTAAATTAATTATTACTTAATTCCAAGTAAACACTTATATTTTATGCCTATAAGCATTTTCCAAGCTGAATATAAAACGAATATTAAAATAGATGCTAAACTAGCAGAAATAACAATCTAAAACAATTTTTATCTTAAAATTTATACTAATTAATAGTTTATGTTATACTAATAAATAGTTTAGTTACCATTTGCATTATAAATATTTGTTGTTTTTCCGCGTTAGATAAAATAGGATGTAGAAAATTATACAAACTCTAAATAAAAATATTGTGTTCTTTAAGTTGTATTTGCTAATCTTTTGTAGAATCAAAATAAAAGCTATATTGCAATGTTTAAACAAACATTATGAAACATAAACACATATAGATATATGCTTACATTTATTTATTTAAATTTATAATTTAGATTTTTTTTTAGTCTCTCAGCATTGAAACTCGGCGTTGAAAATTTGAGTATTTGATAAAATAAAAAGTATATTAATTATAGCGTTTAATCGTTAATCTCATCTATATTGAAATGAAAATTAAAAGTTTCAAAAAAGTATTTATTAATAAAATATACAAAAAAGGTTTTTTGAACATATTTACAGAGGGTGTTCGCACATTTTTTAGACGATTTCGGCGTTGTTTGTTTAACGTTTAAAATATGAATATTGCTTTCTGAAATAATCTATAAGGTAAAGCTAGGAGAGTCTGCGCACAATTCAAAAGAATAACAATAAAAAATGTAAATATTAATTTTTTGCTAAACTATCCATGAATAATTTTTACCTCATTTGTTTTTTATGCATTTCCATAGCTATTTTGTTGTTATGTTGCAATTTAATAGAACAGTTGTAATAAAACCAAGAAAGTTATTTTGCGCAATCTGTCCTTACAGGGTTGGTGTGATTGCGCACATGGGTAAGAGAGATTGTTACTATTAATAACTACAATTAAATTGTTAACAATAATAATTACACTTAAATGACATTGTTGTAAGGTTCTTGTGAACGAATATTATTGTATTAGTAATGAATATTTCAACCTAATGATTAAAGAATCAGAAAAATGAAATAATTTTAAAAACGATTAAAAATTTTTAATTAAAGGGAAAATAATTGAAGAATCAGAAAAAAGTAAGTCCAGATAAGATTACAAAATAACATTAAGTTACTTGATAACACGTTTAACTTAAAATTAGTCCATTTTCATTTTTAATTTTTTAATGCCAATTTACCAATATGCTGCGTAAACTCTCCTAGCATTTAAACTAATGGGAACAATGCGCCATCTCTCCTAAGTAGCAGATGCGCAAACTCTCCAATTTCGGTAGGAGAGATTGTGCGGCCTTTTATTTAAACATGGCTGCTACTAAAACGAACCGTTGATGTTCACATTGTTAGTCTAGATTAGTAGCTTATGAGAAATCGTTTAAGTTTAAAATATTTTGTACTATTGACATTGTATAGAGATTCTGATGAATAGCTATGAAAATTCAAGCACTTACTTTGGGAAAACAAAACAAAATAGCAATGCTTTATCTCAGACGCTCAAAACAATCAACGTGCACTTTAAAGTAGACACTCTACTACTGCTGTTGTACAACTACCTGGAGTCGCTGCACCCTCACTCTACTCCTCCCCCCCCGATCCTCTATGTGCGCAATCTCCCCGACCGCGCCATCTCTCCTGGCTTTACCTTATGATATCTTGTTTCTTGATTCTAATTTTGCATAAGGTTTTCGAAGGTAGAAGGTTTTTTGTAAAATTTACAGGGTTATTGCTTCCCATGCCAATTTAAAAACTTCCCAGATTCGATCAATCGTGGTGGTTTTGCGCTTTGAAAGAGCTGTTTTCAGCAGACCAAATGCACAATAAACCATAAGAGAAACATCAGGTGACTTCTTAGGAATATGTTGAAAGGTATAAATGCAATACCTGTGTTAGTTTTTAGCACTTTCCAACCTAGTTGAAAAGTGCTTATAACTTCGGTTTGTCTGGCCGTCTGCCGTCTGGCCGTCTGCCGTCTGCCGTCTGGCCGTCTGCCGTCTGGCCTTCTGGCCGTCTGGCCGTCTGGCCGTGCTCTAACTCCCGTAAATATGCTCGGATTGCTCTGCAATTTTTATATGTTATTGTCGTTATCTATAGCATGTTCCCTATTTCAACGGAAGTGTGTAGCACTTATAGTTTTATTACAGGGACACTCAAAAGAATTCCGTTACATTGCGGTCTATGGAGAAAAATCATTTTCGGTTTATTTAAATAATATTTCAGTATTTTAAACGCATTGAAATTTATATATATCACTAAGGTGCATTAGAAGAAGCTTAATATGGAATAGGGTGTGCATAGCACTTATAGTTACTTTACAGGGACAGTCAAAAGAATTCCGTTACATGACGTCTATGGAGAAAAATCGTCTGCGGTTTATTTAAATAATGTTTCACTATTTTAAACGCATTGAAATTTATATATATATATCTAAGGTGCATTACAAGAGGCTTGCTACAGAATAGTGTGTGTATAGCAGTCATCGTTCATTTACAGGGACACACAAAAGAATTCTCTACTGTCTGTTAACACTAATTCCTGGAAGTGCGTTTTAAGTTACTAAACGCGATTTTAATTTTAACTCGCTTCTTATCTATTACGTGGTGTGTATAAATTTTGTAGATCCTATACAGGGCGGCACAAAAGTTCGCGAACACATTTCCGTTTATTGACAGAAACTCCAGAAAGATAATTTTAAACTGTGCTACGCGTTTCCTAACTAAACTAAAGTTTAGCATCCTAGCATATACAAATCTATAGATCATATACAAGGCTGAATAAAAGTATTCGGATATTTTTCCGAATATTGTATCTGTTGGAAATTCCTGAAATTATGTTTTTAAATATGTTATGCGTTTTCCAAATTGTTTACTTAGATGTTATCTTTTAGCTTATTAAACGGTATGTTTTATAAAATTATTTTGGAAGCGTTGGAAAGTGCTACATAATCTATGCTTGACGCATGATTTTTCGTTCTTGTTAATGTTTTCAACGAATACAGCGGTAGCTCTTGAAGTATGAGCGATAGATTTGCTTTGATGCAGTTTCACCATTCAAAAGTCGTTGAAATTAAGAAAATAGCATTTTTTCTGTAAGTATCGGATGTAACACATTCTCTTAATAATATAATTAATTGATTGTAACATTTTTGTCCAATATTCTTATTTTTATTTTCCCATTGTCAGATAAATTTGCGACAGTCATAAATCCTTCCCTGAAACTTCGTTTTCAGCCTTGAAATGGGCTCTTTTTTTTTAATGTATTTTTTTTCAGTTTGAGTCTTTTTACTAAGAATAAGTACTGATTTTCGGGATATCTCTTTCCAATTAATACTGAAGTTTATTTTGCACTTAGACATTTTTATACTATATGCTTTACAATCATTTTAAACTTCCTAGTAAGAATATTTCTTTTCGGAAAACAGTAAAAAAAGTATCCTCTGATTCACAGCTTGTTTGAATGCGCCATCTTGATAGAAGAATAAATTTGAAAGCCTCAGAGAATAATATGAATTACAAATAATAAGTTGTTGAAAGAAAGTTTTCCTCTAAAATAATTCCATTTTTTTAAATAATTTATCAAATTTGTCTAACAAATGTTCGAACAGCCTCTGTACTACATATTTTAGTTTATTGACAGAAAATTGAACAGTGCAATAAAGTGATATTTATTTAAATCGTTAAAGTTTGCTTATATGACGATATATCTTTGATTAACAAAATTAAAATGATCGAATTGTCCTCTCAAGTTTTCAGCTTTGAAAAAACACACAGAGTTTATTGAACAAAAAAATGTTCATTCAGAGTGAGATGAATAAAAAATAGAGGACAAAAATCAGAAAATCCAAGCAATTTGCTATCAATTACTGTTATTTCTGAAAAATGAACTCTATTGCTTTTACTAAAAATATCAACGTTTGGCACACAATAACATCGTGTAATAAACAGACGCACGTTTCATGAGTATCCTGGACTCATTTCCTCAGTGTAAATAAACTTAAACCCTATTTTATACCCCCAAAGACATGAAAATGAATCCAAAAACCCAAATGAAAAACAACAACACACCGAGAAACTCCTCCAATCTGATTAAGTCGGTTGGTTGTTTGTAGAGGATTCACTATGACAAAGAAACTCAACCCAGAAAGGTGAGATGTACGGTACACTTGAAAAATCATTAACCAGGGAGTTACCAAATTTATGAATATAAACTGCCTCAAAGAAGCCTAAATCTAATGGAGTGTTACATTTCTTAATAATAGTGGCTGAGTCGAAGTTAAAATTATGTCCCTCACTCCAACAGTGACAGGCAATAGAGGAGGACTTTTGTAATTCTTTTTTCTTAATGTAATTTCTGTGTTCATTGAGTCTGAAACGGAGTTGTCGTTTAGTCTGTCCTATATAGGACAAACCACATTGACATTGGATATTGTAAATGCCCCAAAAGTTTTGATGTGAAATTTTATCCTTTAACTGTGAAAAATTAAGTTTATTAACTGTCTTAAAAACAACCTTAAAATCATATTGCCTTAAAATATTAGCTATTTTATAGCTAATGCTATTGTGAAATGGTAAAATAATGAGGTTAGAAAAAGATTCTGGGACATCAGAAGGAACAAGATTACTATTTTTATTTAGACAACGAAAAATTAAACGGTTGATATAAGTCAAACTAAAACCACGATTAATAGCAACAGATCTAATATAATTCAATTCTGTTTCATTTGGGTTTTTGGATTCATTTTCATGTCTTTGGGGGGATACAAATGGGTTTAAGTTTATTTACACTGAGGAAATGAGTCCAGGATACTCATGAAACGTGCGTCTGTTTATTACACGATGTTATTGTGTGTCAAACGTTGATATTTTTAGTATATTTATCCACACAAGATTTTTTTCATTATCTATTGCTTTTGTCTTTAGTATTGCAAGCAATGGCCGGACAACTAACGTATTCTCTAATTGTCTTTGCATCCTATTTATGCCATCGTTTTAGTGGGGGAACTTTTCATCCAAAATAATCTGACCCCTTATCAATTATTCGACTCCAAAGGGTAACAGAATCTTAATTTCTGGAATTTGAACACCAAAAGTTACAAACAAAAATAAATAAATAAATACAAGTATATATCCATATGATGTTCTGTTCCCTAATGTTTGTTTAAAAATTTCAGTTTAGTTTTTATTTTGATTCTACAAAGGATTAATAAATACAACATAAAGAGTTCAATATTATTATTATTGATAGTTTGTGTAAATTCCTAGTCTCCATGAAAGGCACCCAATATCTTCGCAACTAAGTCATCAAATTGTCAATTTGTCGAAAATCTCGAAAACTACACTGGACAATACAATCTATTCGTTATTCAAAAATTCCTTTAAAATTCCTTTTATAAAAATTGTAATGTGTGTGCAAGGAAGAGATTTTTCTAACGTAGTTGAAATGTGCTTATTACACTGCTCAAAACAATTAAAGGATATTTGAAGTTTTATATAAAATAAAGATATAAACGAAATTTTTTTTGCCGAAAATAGAAGAAGAGAATCACAATTGCAAATTTTTCTGGTTTTCAAACTGTGGAGTATGCAAATTTTGAGTTCGACGTCAAAAACGTCGCTTCAGCGCAGCGAATGAAATTTGACTTTCAACTGGATAAAAGAGAATAAAGACAAGGATGATCGGCATTCAGTGATTGCTTTGTTTCGATGAGTACGATGTCTCAGCGAAGTCATTTGACAGATTCAGAAGCTTGGAGAATTGTTGGTAGGTTAGAAGAGGGCCAAACTCAAGCCGAAGTAGCGCAAGCCATTGAAGTGTCACAAAGTGTCATTTCCAGGATCTGGAACCGTTTTTTGGAGAGTGGATGTGCAGGCCGAAGACCAGGGCAAGGTCGTAGACGGGCAACAACGCCCAATGAAGATCGGTATTTAGCGTTAACAGCTCGGAGACACCGAAACATGAACGCTACTCTTCTCCAACAACACCTTCGCTCTGCTACAGGCACCACGATTTCAACTCAGACTGTCCAAAACCGGCTCCATGCTGTAGGTCTGTATGCTCGCCGACCGATGGTATGTGTTAGATTAACATCAAGGCATCGTCGCGACCGCAGGGAGTGGTGAACCGAGCATGTCAACTGGAGGAGAAATGAATGGAGCAATATTCTGTTTTCTGACGAGTCCCGTTTTTCTGTGCATCCGGATAATAGGCGTATTTTCATCTGGAGGGACCGTGGCAGTAGGAATAATCCTGCGTTCGTGCACGAAAGTGTCAGATTTGGCGGTGGAGGAGTGTTGGTGTATGGTGGCATCTCCATTGACGGGCGCACTTACCTCTACATCATTCGAGATGGAGCTCTGACTGGTCGCCGATATAGGGATGAGATCCTCAGACCTATTGTAGTCCCTTACGCTGCAGCAATCGGAGATAACTTCATTTTAATGGACGATAACTGCAGGCCACATCATGCAAACCTGGTGGAGGATTTCCTTTTCGAGGAAGGAATCGTTCGAATGGAATGGCCAGCGTGTTCTCCAGACATGAATCCAATCGAGCACGTTTGGGACGCTCTAGGAAGACGAGTTTCTGGCCGCCAACAACCCCCACAAACTCTCCAAGAACTGGAAAGAGCTCTTCTGGAAGAGTGGGGCAGAATACCCCAACTCGTCATTAATAGCCTCATTGAGTCCATGCCTCAAAGGTGTTCAACGTTGCTGGCCGCCCGTGGAAACCATACCCCCTACTGAAAATGATTTTCTTTGAAGAAAACACCTTTTCTTATTCTTTTTTTCTCATATGCACAAATTGTGTTTTTTTCCTTTTGTACACAAATGCGCAATAAAATGCATTTTTTTCTGCCAAACATGTGTAATTTATTCTCATATAACCTACTATGTCTGTCGACCATGTATCAATCAGCTAAAAAGTTTCCCAGATACAAATTCCACCTAAAACTGCAATATCCTTTAATTGTTTTGAGCAGTGTAATTCCGAATGTCTGGCTGTCTGCCTTTGTGGGTCCTAATTCCCGTAAATATTTTCGGAATGCCATGTAACTGATATTTATTATTAAGGTTTAATATAGCATATACGGTATTGAAAATGAAGTGTGTAAAATTTATAGTTCGTTTTCATGGGTACTCAAAATAATTCCGTTATATTAGGACCTATTGTGTAAAATTGTTTTCAGCATTGTTTCAATAATGTTACACTAACTGTAGCAAATTCTTCGTTTCATGCAACATAAAGCGTTATTTAAAATTGAGATATTACTTTCTTTTAAGCACATAATCACAATGGGGTGAAAAAAAATTGAGGCTTTTCATATGATATGTAGAATGGTTATTGATATACAAATTAAAATATAATCAGCTAATAGATGTACCAAAGACTAGAGGGTCGTGCTTCTGTTGTTTGAAAACCAAGATTGAAGAATAATTGAACGATCAACATTGTGCCAATATGATATGCCAATATGCCAATATTTTGTTATGCATGTGTTCCACAAAATAACTTCTTCATACTTAACTGGTTACCTTAAAATCCCACATTAAGAAAACACTATACAGCTTCCGAAACATTTCGAAAAAATTCTCCAAAACATTTTTAATACATTCTCTGGAGTATTTAATGAAGTACCGTGCTTTATGTATGTATCTGCCCACACATAAAAATTAAAGAATGCGATTAAAAAATAATATATGAATGTGAAGGTAAGTTTATGGTGAATTGAAAAAAAGAATTTCTAATTTCAAATAAAGAATTACTATAAATAAAGAATTACTGCAAATAAAGAATTACTGTAAATTGTTGTCCATGAGAAATTGGAAAGAAATTGTAAAACGAATATAAACATTTTATTATTTGGTGCAAACAACAAATGCTTCTTAATTTAAGAAAAATACAAAATTTAAAACATTTTAAATATGAATTTTATTACAGAATCAATTTTTAAATTTTAATTGTTAAGCTACTGTAAGTCATTCTTCAATAAATGTTTTTTAAATAATGTCAGTAATTTAAAAAGGTTAAAAAAAATGGATTTTTGTATTTCTTAAAAAAAAAAAAAAAAAAAACTGGAATGGAAATTAAATTTTAAAATGTATTTATATGGTTCAGTTCAAGAGTGGTGCAGAATTCCCATAATGATAAATGTATATATAAATCTATCTTCCTATACTTTCAAAATAGTATATGTACATACATAAAAATACTGTATTCACAAAAAATTACCAAGACATTTTTAAACTTTTTATATCGCTTCTACTAAATTTTGTTAAATCAATTTAATCATGACATTATCACTATATAAACACTGACGAAATATTATATTTTATATGCAAATTTAGACAAAGAATTGTAATTATTAAATATGCGCAAGTCACTTAGTAAGCGAAAACGACTATATAGACCGAAAAACCCCATATCCATCAGTTTTGCTTCTATTGGTTCTGTGCATATGGAAATGAAATATGTGGAAATGTGTTTTACTAAACACATAAACTCATACAAGCTTTCTTTTACTTAAGTAAGGTGCCACACAAAATATATATGTATATAAAAAAAAATACATAAAAACTCATGTGAAGGAGGGATGGGACATGTTTTTAAAATAAAAATTCATATTTAATTTTCCAAAATGTGGTGAAATAATAACAAAGACAGTGTGACATTTACATTCCTTAGTTTTATTGTAAATCACAACATTTATTTTATCTTATTATTTATTATACTTTGTAAAATCCAAACAAATGAAAAATATGCTTGGGACCGACTAGTGCGCTAACTATTTTTGGTAGATGTAGCTTTGAATTAGTCTTAAAAATATAAATGTACAACGTTAAATTAGCACAAATTAAAATCATTTATAATGGCAAACAGCTGTTTCAAAGCCCTTAAGCTCCATCTTCAGAGCCAATTCAAAAGGTAAAAACGAATTAAAAACTCCTAAGCCATGACCGCTTGCCTGCCATCTCTCGCCCGCGGCGAGATGCAATGGCGCTGAATTTTACAAAACAACAGCGGAGACGAAGAAACACACGGGACAGAGAGACCAATAGGAACAATCCGCCGACAAGGAAAGTTTAAGTGTGGAGACGAATAAAGGAGGGGGGACGAAGAGAATGAATTAAGCGAAACGCAGCCAGACGTTTGAAACGCTTTGTACGGCAGAGAAAAAAACAGAAAGGGGGGGGGCAATGAGGATGAATTAAATGAAAGGTAGCCAGACATTTGAAAAATTTGGTGTACTGGACAAATCATTAACCAAGTTGCTCAAATTTTTCCATATGTAATAAGCTTCTCAGAAATTTAGGTCGTAAATTGATGAGCATTTCTGAATCATTGTACCTTCCGAAAAATTAAAAGTGTGATTTTCAGACCAACAATGGTTAGCTATTGCAGAACGTTTAATATCACAATTTTTAACATAGTTTTTATGTTCCACTAAGCGGACTCTAAACGGTCTCATGGTTTGACCTATATACATTTTATCACATTTGCAAGATATTTTATAAATTACCCAATGTGAAAATCTCTCTATTGGATGTTTGAGGTCTGTAAATTTGATTTTGTTAAACGGTGCATAAACTATTTTAAAGTCGAAACTTTTCAAAATGCTAGTTATTTGATGGCTTATTCTCGGAAAATATGGAAGTATAATTAAATTTTCATTGCGAACATTGTTAACATTGGAATGCGTACGTTTAATTTGTTTATTATGAATTGAATCAACTATTTCAACAGAATAATCCCGGTCAATGGATATTGATTTGATGTAGTCTAACTCCGCTTTGAGTAAACTCTCAGATGAACAAATTTTTAGGCAGCGATGAACATATGTATTAAAAGCAGCCAATTTTTGATTCGGGGGGTGAGATGAAAGACGGTGTGGCGGTAATGAAACTGCGAATGGTTTACGATAAACTGTAGTTTGAAATGAGTCATTTTCGCGGTAAACCATGACATCAAGGAAAGGTAGTTGGTTGTTATTTTCAAGTTCAGGTGTAAACTGTATCTGTTCATCTACAGAGTTCATAACAGAAAGAATATGAGGAATATCTGTATCACTAGGTTCAACTAAAGCGAAACAGTCATCGACGTAGCGGGTGTAAAATGGAAAATTTAACTTATTGAAATCATCAGGCTTAGTCAGGATGAACTCCAATGTCTAAAACTAAATAATAATTTTGCACTCTCCAGAAAACCGTCTTTTCCGCATATTATTGCCCCCATTGAAAGAGCTTTCAAATTTAGTGCTTTAAACCCTTCACAAAAGGATTCAATACGTTACTTAATTGCGAACAATGTAAATTTTAACAATAAACTTCCAATGTCAAATATTAGTAAGGGTGCTTCCAGTTGCATGACGAAACTAAAATCCAATCCAAATATAATTATTAGCAAAGCAGATAAAGGTGGCCAGATTGTGGTTATGGATAAGTCGGATTACCTGACAAAAATACAAGATTTAATTAATGATGGTCCTTATAAAAAGTTAAAGTCCAACCCTTCAGAAAATGAACTAAAAACAATAAAATCCGTTATCCAACAATCCCCCCTCATTTCCAATAGCCCCAAATCTTCCCTCATTCCTTCTGTGTCACATTGCGCAAGATTTTATGCTCTTCCAAAGGTTCACAAACTCGGTATTCCATTCAGACCGATCGTTTCAAATATTGGTACCTCCTCCTATAGATTAGCGAAATATCTTGCTTCTATTTTTTCCCCGTTACTCTCCAATAATATTCATACCTGCAAAAATTCTTATGATTTCGTAAATAAATTACGCAACTTCCACTTTACTCAAAGCCACCGTATGGTTTCATTTGATGTCAAATCCCTCTTTACAAATGTACCGGTTCAAGGTGCCTTAAACTGTCTCAAATTACGCCTTCAGGAATTTCACTTCTCACAGTTTGAAATAGATGAATTATTACACCTTACGGACAGTTGTCTATCACAAAACACGCTCATTTTTAATGGTGATTTTTATCGCATGACCGATGGGTTGTCTATGGGCTCGCCCCTGAGCCCAATTCTCAGTGATTTCTATATGCATTATTACGAGTCAAACCTTTTCAATAAGTTAAATTTTCATTTTACACCCGCTACGTCGATGACTGTTTCGCTTTAGTTGATCCTAGTGATACAGATATTCCTCATATTCTTTCTGTTATGAACTCTGTAGATGAACATATACAGTTTACATTTGAACTTGAAAATAACAACCAACTACCTTTCCTTGATGTCATGGTTTACCGCAAAAATGACTCATTTCAAACTACAGTTTATCGTAAACCATTCGCAGTTTCATTACCGCCACACCGTCTTTCATCTCACCCCCCAAATCAAAAATTGGCTGCTTTTAATACATATGTTCATCGCGCCCTAAAAATTTGTTCATCTGAGAGTTTACTCAAAGCGGAGTTAGACTACATCAAATCAATAGCCTTTGACCGGGGTTATCCTGTTGAAATAGTTGATTCAATTCATAATAAACAAATGAAACGTACGCATTCCAATGTTCGTAAAGAAAATTTAATTATACTTCTATATTTTCCGAGAATAAGCCATCATAAATTTTGAAAAGTTTCGACTTTGAAATAGTTTATGCACCGTTTAACAAAATCAAATTTACAGACCTCAAACATCCAATAGACAGATTTTCACATTGGGTAATTTATAAAATATCTTGCGAATGTGATAAAATGTATATAGGTCAAACCAAGAGACCGCTTAGAGTCCGCTTAGGGAAACATAAAAACTATGTTAAAAATTGTGATATTAAACGTTCTGCAATAGCTAACCATTGTTGGTCTGAAAATCACACTTTTAATTTTTCGGAAGGTACAATAATTCAGAAATTTTCATCAATTTACGACCTAAATTTCTGGGAAGCTTATTACATATGGAAAAATTCGTGCAGCTTGGTTAATGATTTGTCCAGTACACCAAATTTTTCAAATGTCTGGCTACCTTTCATTTAATTCATCCTCATTGCCCCCCCCCCTTCTCTGGTTTTTTCTCTGCCGTACAAAGCGTTTCAAACGTCTGGCTGCGTTTCGCTTAATTCATTTTCTTCGTACCCCCTCCTTTATTCGCCTCCACACTTAAACTTTCCCGGTCGGCGGAGTGTTCCTATTGGTCTCTCTGTCACGTGTGTTTCCTCGTCTCAGCTGTTGTTTTGAAAAATTCAGCGCCATTTTATCTGGCCGCGGGCGAGAGATGGCAGGCAAGCGGTCATGGCTTAGGAGTTTTTAATTCGTTTTTACCTTTTGAATTGGCACTGAAGATGGAGCTTAAGGGCTTTGAAACAGCTGTTTGCCATTATAAATGATTTTAATTTGTGCTAATTTAACGTTGTACATTTATTTTTAATATAACGGCACAAAGTTTTAATCCACCTTTTAGAGGTTGAATTAGTCTTGTTCATCACTGATGGAACAGTCCTTTTCTTCCGGGAAGATGAAATTTCCGTTTTCATTTCTTCTCATAAATAGCATCTTATAGCTCAAATATTCCTCATCATTGCTTTCAACTCTTCCAACATAGTGAATAACAAATTTTTTATGTTAAAAAGCTAACAAAAACAAAATCATTTACACCTATATTTGGTTCATCTTTATACCAATCTATTTCTCGTATATTTTCAGGCTCATTTATATGGATATCAATTCATCAGAGGTGTCATGTACAAAACTGAGAGTAGTTAAAATTCCCTTTTAACTTACAAAATAATAAGTTTTATTTGTTACTCTATTCAATTCCAAAACAAGACAGCCTTATAAACATAAAATACCAAAAAAAGACATGTAATTAACATAATTATTTGGATAGAGACATCATTTGGGAGACATGGCACATGTCCAATCCCTCCCTGAGTCGTAGAGTCTCATCCCTAGCATTTAAAAAAATAGGTTTTTACAACAAACGTGTGGCTTTTAGCCTTAACTTAACTGTTCATTCATAAAGATATATTGTTGAGTTTACAAAACATTAAAAATAATTAAGATACCAACAAAGAATGAGATTAAAATTGTACATTAAAAATCTGAGCAGTTAGTTATATTTTTGATATTGCAAAATAGTCTTTTTAATTCATAAACTCATAGGTGCTTGCAACTAAAAATATTTACTGTAGCAAGTATGATGCAATGATTTCCCTATCTGGTGGAAGAGTCATAAATTTTGAATAAAGCTTATTTTAAGCATTACTCCAGATGTCCCATCCCTCCCTAATCTCCCCTAAATAAAGCGTTCGTAGTATAATGAGCTTTTAAATGTGTCTGAAGAGAAATGGAAACATTTCGTTCAAACATTTCGTCAACATTTTCGTTTTCAATTCTATTTCGTTTACAATTCTATTTCGTTTTCAATTCTATATTTTACTTATTCTTAACTTCTCTTATTATTCATGCCCAGTGAGTTGCTTGCACCCAGTGATGTGAGATTGGTAAATATCCAGCAGGCTGGTATTTATTTATTTACCCAAGCCTGAGGTAAATCCAAAAATTGAGTGTTTAATTATTTCACTGTAAAAAAATATTATCTTTAAAAAATTCTGAAAATCATTGTTTACAATGCTTCAAATATGATAGCAGCTTTAACTTTAGTTAAAGAAAAATACATGTATGTCAACCGATTGAGTAGTCTTGACAACTTTTTACATTTACTATGTTCGGATATTTTAAGAGGCCAGTCAATTAAGCATTTTACACACACACATATATATACACTACTGTCCAAACATTAAGGGACAGTGACTGGACGCTTTCTCGTTTTACACGGTTTGTCGATTATCTACTGAAATATTTGCCAAACTGTTCTTGAAATTCCAGGATGTACAGCGCATGTTTGACTTTAAGAACAGTAGAAACAGTATACTGCAATTAAAATATTAATATATTGAATACTTGATGAGATGTAGACATTTGTATGAAATAATTTTTAACTGCGCATGCGCGAAGTATACCAATTTTTTTATTCATGATTGGGTAGTCAATTCTATAGAGTAACGTATATAAAAAGACGAGACAAATATCGTGAAAACTGAAAAGGAGACTAGCAATACAGTGAGCTAATTTAAAAATTCGGGGGGGGGGGAATCTCATTGGATTATACATGATTTCGGAAGAATTATTCGCTGTGCTAAAATATTTCTGTAAAATTGTTTCGATAAATAAATAAATAAATTTTTACAGACAAGCTTCAATTATCTGAATATGATTTTATAGTTAAATGCACCTGTTAAGGCATAACATTTCGTTTTTGACTGGTCTTTTTCAGAAGGAGTATGAAAATAAATGCTCGCACAATTTCAAAGTATCGAAATTTTACTCATAATTTAGATGGGCTGTAATACAGAAACAGGAGATCAAAATTTAACCAATCACTATCTCTTCTTCACATGTATAAAGAGGATTATATATAATTAAACAATGCATGATATAGATTTAAATTCTTTGTTGTAAATGCTTCAATAGTTTGTGGCCAATAAATTTCCTATTATAACCCATTAACTTACATTATTTAATCACGTTTTTTTTCTTCCTACCCTTGGGTATTATTCTGAAATAAAACAGAGTAATTAATTAATCGTTATTCCTCGAATGGGCTGGTGAATTAAATCAAAGCTACTAAATTTAACGCACAGGAAGTCATTAATTAATATTAGAAAAAAAATATTTTCCTTGGTTTTACTTTATTTTTATCTCACCATTTTGGGGAATTCTTTACGTGTGACCGTAAGCGTTAAATTAAATCTCTTGTGTTAGTAATTTCCTAATGAATTATTAACTATGATATGGAATTAATCATTTCGTTTAAGTAAAAATTATGCAGAGAAGAAGATTGTCAGAATAACAGAATTTATATATTTATTTTGAGATTGACATTAAAAGTTATACTAAAACTATTAAATTGTGAAATTAACCTAATTTTTCATAAAAATAAGTTAAAGATTATTGATTTTCAACATTTGGTAATCAAAGGGTTTTTTTTATTATTATTTTAACGCACGAGAATTAACGCACAGGAAGTCATTAATTAATATTTAAAAAAATATTTTCCTTGCTTTTACTGTATTTTTATCTCACCCTTTTGGGAAATTCTTTATGTGTGACCATAAGCGTTAAATTAAATCTCTTGTGTTAGTAATTTCCTAATGAATTATTAACTATGAAATGGAATTAATATTTTCTTAATAGTAAAAATTATGCAGAGATGAAGATTGTCGCATTAACAATATTTATATATTTATTTTGAGATTGACATTAAAAGTTATAATAGAACTATTAAATTGTGAAATGAACCTAATTTTTCATAAAAATAAGTTAAAAATTATTGATTTTCAATATTTGGTAACCAGGTTGTCCACACCAATTTTCACAGTTTTAATTGATATTTCTTATCATCTAACGGGATATCACATTTTATTTTGTTATTGCAGTTTCTGCAAGTGTTTTCTCCGTTACATGTTTTAAATTTTTCTGTAATAGTATTTAAGTGCGTTAAATATGTGTATACAAATAAAAATTAAATACCTTTGATGTTGTTTTGTGACTGCTCATTTGTTTCTTCTTTTCTTTCATTCTTTGTGTTTACTTTTATTTTCACTCCCACATTACAGCAACGCTTTTTTAAATTCGTCCCATCTTTTTTTATCTCGCTCAATGTCTTAAACTTCTGTTTAGAAGAAGTTAATCTTTATTTTCGAAGTCTTCAAATACTTTAGCGATTTTTTTTTTTATCTCGAGTAAATTTCCTCTCCATTAAATTATGAATAAACCGTATTTATAAACTTTTATATGTAATGCAATTTAGAATTGTTGTTTTTTAAAACTACTACCATTGCGTATCGGATGTTTTTGTAGATTCCAGTTAATACGCCTTCTGTATCAATTCGGTTCAGCAAAATGTCATTACCAATTATTTTCTGGAGAGATTAATTTTATTTACATGACTGTTAATTTTTTCTTTTAATCTATCCTTAACAAAACAGAGCATGTGTAAAAACTGATTTTTTTTTAATACAATCAATATACATATGCATACATAATACAATACATAAGATTTCAAATTTCAATGTTTATCTTGAAGATGACGCTTAATTTCACAACTGCAAGTCATGATTTTTTTTTCAAAAAAATTACGTTACAACATATAAATTTCGCGTGGACACTGCTGGAGTGTTTTCGCATCTCAACATTTCTTATGGAAAAAGTGGACATTTCCATTATTTACATAAAGAAAAATTAATAAACAATTTCCACAAAATATTCTAAAAACAGTAGAACAAAACAAAGGGTATCATCATGAACTAGAATGTTTGATGAAACAAACAAAAATATTAATTAAATCAATTATGAACATTTTCATTAGGTAATTAATTAATATTGTAAAAACTGCGACATTTTCGCGCATAGCAAAATAAACAACACCTTTGACCGACAACCACACGACAGAGTGTCACCAACCCTGACAATTACAAAAAAAAAAAGCAAATAAATATTTATGACATCTGCACATTTAGGATATTGTAAATTCATAAAACTGACAAGACATTTTACAGCATATGACCTGTGACCTCATAGGCCGCAATTACGTGTAAATAGGGTTTAGACCATATGCAAATTTCAATCATCAATTGATGTATTAAAGATATGCAATTATAATACAGACATACATACATTCAATACAATAATCCAACATGGAGTGAAAAATTAGCCAGAGCCAGGAATCGAACCTGGGTCCACAGCGTTCCGGTCTGTTGCTCTAACCACTGAACCACTCAGGCTGATTCCTGAGTCTGCAATTTCTCACTAATAAACCATGTTGGAGAGAATAGTACAACATAGTTTATTAGTGAGAAATTGCAGACTCAGGAATCAGCCTGAGTGGCTCAGTGGTTAGAGCAACAGCCCGGAACGCTGTGGACCCAGGTTCGATTCCTGGCTCTGGCTACTTTTTCACTCCATGTTGGATTATTGTATTGAATGTATGTATGTCTGTATTATAATTGTATATCTTTAAAACGTTGAATGCCGGCGTTATTTATGTGTGATTTAATATCAATTGATGTAGTTGTATGTCTCTCATTGCAAATCCATTCGACCAATGACAGGTCTAACCATAAAAATATTTTGTTTATTTGTGGTACCGCCTCTTGGAAAAACCAGGAGATTTCTACTCCTGTAAAAATGCATATTCAGTTTAAGTTTGGCTTCAGCGTTCAATGTAGCTGATTGAGTATAAGTGTAATCATCAATGTAATTGCTTATCGTCGAAATATCATGCTGACTCAGCCATTTTAAGTACAATGTAATTTCACAAGAAATCGGAAGTAAATTGAGTTCAGTTCCTAGTGGGGCTTCTGCATGTTTCTCTAAATAACACTTGAGAGAATTAAATCCTCTCTAATAATTTATAATGTGAAAACATAATTTATAATGCGAGTTTGATCTATCTAGATCCGACGACGCACTATTATTTAATTCTCTGTGTTCCTGTAACAGCATGGAGACTTCTATGGATGTCTGCTACCAAGGCAACACTAGATACCTTGTTTGCTCATTCATTCTCATGACGTCAAAATAGTGGCTGGTTGCGAGTAGTGATTGGTACAAAGCGACGCACCCATCGTTTTGTGCCAATCGCTGTATGTCTTTCATCGCGGCCATCCACCATTTGTGACGTCATGATAATAATTAAGCAAGCCCGGTATATAGGGTAACCCTGCTGCTACACTTTATCTCAACCTGATGATAATCATGGTATGCTATCATGGCTAATCATGGTTGTGCTATTTTATATTAATAATGTATGTGAAATTGTCCGGGTCAGCACTGCAATGGTCCGATATAATAATGATATATTTAAGTCTTAAAATTATAAGAAATAGTTTTATCTTAACTTTATGCCAACATGGGTTATTTATCTACTTAAATTCCAAACATTAAAAGTAAAGAAGGTTTACTGTGCGATAAGCTGATAATGATGTTAAAGAAAGAGAATGTCCTTACGTTTTTTTTTTTTTTTACCTTTTGCTCTTTTATTATACATTCTATGTCTATACTTTGTAAATAAATAATTAATTTAAATAACTTTCTTGGCATTTATTGATCATCCTGAGTACGTATTTCTCTTATTAAATTAATTAATTAATTTTTTTCAGGTAATTTCTAGGTTACGTTTTCCCGCCAGTTTAATTTTAGGTTTTTATAGGAATTTATTATGTTAATTTTAATTAAATTTAATTTTTGCGGAAGGTTTAAACGCAAAAGGATTTTTTGAAATCACACAACGGAATCTTTTATTCATCACATAATTCTTAACGTGAGCGTTGTTGTTTTAATTCTTAAGGTCGCGTTATGTTATTGCCAGAATGTTATTTTCTGATTTACGGTCACATTTATTTAAATGCAAAGAATTCAAAAATTACCAACATGACATTATGATTGTTTTTGGTGTATGGTGGATAGAATTAAATATCATTACTAGCAAATATATCAACGTGTTCATTTCCGTCCAGCAGACGCACGATAATGGGAGATTCGCCACCTTTTTTTTAAATTCCGGTCTCGGTAGATATTTTAATTGCAGATTTAAGACGGTGACGTTAATAAGAAATTAAAATTTAAGGTTTTGTTTTTTTAAATCATTTCTATAAATTTGAAAATTGTCCCCTAATTTTACAATTAAAATAAAAGCGTGGTACATATTCAAAATACTAACTTCATGTTTTTGTTTAAACTTTAAAATTTATATTTTTTATCAGTATTTTAAATATTAAAAATATGAAACGACGGGTTCAATTAATTATGTCAAACAACTTTCCAGCATAATATATTTCAGTTATGGAAAAAAATTCAATCAAATATGAAGAATTATTTTAAATATAAAAAGAATTTTTAGAACATATACACATGATATGGGAAATGGAGATTCCGGTTGCATCTTTGACATATAAAATCCTTTTTTATTTGGCGAGTTGTTCAATATATTTTTAAGATTATTGATTCTTCCTTTTTTCCATTTACTTCTTGGTTATCTTAATTTATTTCAATCATTAGTTTTTCGGTGTGTTTAAATGAGCTTTATATTGTTATTTTTATGATTCATGACAATATTCGATGAAATAACATATCTTTACCATGAATTATTATTATGAAGCTCCTCTCAAGAATTCCTAAGATATTCACTGTTTCTCATTTTTGCATTTTCATTTTACTGTGTTTAATTTTTGTATTATTTCTACCCTTGATTTTCACACATGTGATAATATATATATGTATATATATATATATTCGTATAACGCGCACTTTTGACAAGAAAATTGATCGAAATTTACAGGTTCGCCGTATATGCCGGTTATAAAATTGAAATAAGAAAAAAATAAGAAAAGCAAACGATTATACAAGATGAAATGTTTTACATTAAAAAACGTGCTATCGGATTACATTACAAATGCTAGCTATTGAGTTTTTAAATGTTTTTTATTATTTTTTTTTCTACAAAACTGATAAACATGTTTTTGATGAATATCTCAATAGCATGTTATACAATGGAGTGCGTTATAAGCCCGAATAAACGATATATATTTGGTATTCACTGTAAAGATCGAGAAGCTAAAATTTTATTTGACATCAAAAGTATCGAAAAGTTGCATCTGTACATTCGTTTTAAACGCAATTTTTTTCGTTAAAAACTCCATCTCTAGTATTTCAGTTAAATAAATGAATCTGTTTAATAAAGGCAGCTTACAGCCCTTTGAGTTAAAAGCGGTATACTTCCTGGTGTACGCAACATAGATAAATATAGTTTTTAAATGAGAACTCTAAAGGATTTTTTTATATTTAATATATTTTCTTAATTTGACACACTATTAATTTACTGTACTTCAAACACCTATAATGATCTCGAATCCGTTGTGGTGGTCCAAAATATCAAACTTATCGAATTTAGCTTTAAAATTTAAAATTTTTCCTTTTTTAATTTTTCTTTTGGGATCATGTTTAATCGACTGTACTCCGGTCAATAACTGGAGAAAAATGACTTCAATTCGGCGTGCGCCGCCTTTTCCGTGAAGTATCGTCTGTGTACTTATATTATACTATACTAGCTTAATCGACATAGCTTAAATATCACAAGTTTTACGGTGCAAATCACTGTACGATACGATAATTTGTTAATTTTGTATGATTTTTGAAATGTGAATAGATGCATGTACAATCTAAAAATAGATTATTAATAATTTCTTTCTAATGCTTAGTAAAAGTAGTAATCAATTTGATGGGAAGAAATGAAAATTCTAAAAACAGTTCAATTAACCAGTCAATAACATTAACTGAAATCTTAACTGAATACATAATTTTTTTTTCAATTTTAAGTAATTTAAGGAAATATTACTTTATTTTCTTGACAATTATACGTATATATAAAACAATACATAGAACGTTACATTTCTTCAAAACCTATAAATGGATGAGAATTGAGAAGAATTGAAATAAGTCAATTTTCAATAAAAGTAACTTTTCTCATATACAATGATTCTCATATATATTCATTTTATACTTCATTCCTTTCTCTGCTTAAAAGAACCCAAATTCATTTTTACTTATTTATGTATATATTTTGTAGTATAGCGGATGTAACATTTGAATTGATGCAAACCTTGTTCTTTAGCAATATATTTCAACGGAAAAGCCACAGACGTCCGGAAATTATACGCTACCACATTATCATTCAATTTCCTTCAGAATATTCAAAGAAGCATAACTTATCTGTCGAAGAGAAATGGAAATTTGACTTATTTTAGAGCCAAGCTTGCACTCGTAGAAATGGAAACTTTTCTGTGAATAACTAGCTACTTTTCATACTTTTTTATTATGTAGACTTTGAAAGAACTTATATCTAAAGCAGAATAATTTTGAAAAGTAAAATGCAAGAGTAAGTTTCATATGTGTGCTATTTATTTCGAATGCATACTGGAATGAATGTAATACAGACATCAATATTTAATACTGACTTCCTGGGATATAATTCTTATTATTGAAGTATGTTTTCAAGGAAAGGCTGCATATAACTGAAATGTTAATAACAGATATAGTATATCTATCTTTTAAGACATAAAAACCTGTCCGTTGACGTCATATTGACGGTGGAAACAATCTAATCAATCAATTTTCCTTTTTTTGCATTTTTTTAACTTTTAAACAATGCACAATTTAAAAGTTTAAGCCGTCTTCAAAAAAATGTTCTAACAAATGCAATTAGTTTTAAAAATGTATTTTAATGTACTGATTTTTTTATAGATATTAAAATAATTTTCAAGCATCAATTTTTAAATAAAAATGAACTGTGAATCAGATTGCAGAAGTTTAACCCATTTGTACTTAATACAATGTAAATAATTCAGAATTTGTTTGTTTCCTTGTCATATTCTGTAACTATTTTGCCAAACGAAATTTCAACTTCACAATTAAATAAATAAATAAATAAAATGTGTATTTTAAACTTATGTAATCGAACTATATGCTTCAGTATTGAAATAATCAAATACAAAAAGTTTGCTATCGATGGTGAAGTCTTTCATGATTGACCGCAGGCATGCGGTTAATACGAAAACACCGAAAATGTTTTATGGTGTAGTAGGTGGGCAATCTAAGAAAATATACTAAATAGAAAATATATATTTTCAATTAAAAACAATTTTTACCTATGTTCTGTTCATCGTTCTGCTCATCGCGCAATTTAGAATGGGTAGCACGGGTTGGATCGCCTGTTTACTTTCATAAATCTTCCTTACTTCCTATTCATTCAAATGAGGTCTATATGTTTATAAAATCTTCACACTTCTACAGGGTGTTTAAAAAATGACCGGTATATTTGAAAAAACAATAAAAACTAAACGTGCAGCGTTTGTTGCAATATGTTTGAGACAACAGTAAATTTTCAGGCAGACAAACTTTCGAAATTAGTTACAATTTTCAACAACAGATGGCGCTGCAGTCTGGAAAAATCTAAACCACGATATTTTCCACATATCCACAATACGCAGCAATAATATGGCGTAGTCTCTGAACGAAATTACCAGAAACCTTTGTAAACGTGTCAGGCTTTACATGCAGAAGAGATGTACTGCTTCAGTTGTTTAATTGTTTCTGGATTGTGGTGGTACACCTGGTCTTTCAAGTGTCCCCACAGAAAGAAGTCACAGGTTTACAAAGGTTTCTGGTAATTTCGCTCAGAGACTACGCCATATTATTGCTGTGCATGGTGGATATATTGAAAATATCGTGGTTTAGATTTTTCCCGACTGCAGCGCCATCTGTTGTTGAAAATTGTAACTAATTTCGAAAGTTTGCCTGCCTGAAAATTTACTGTTGTCCCAAGCATATTGCAACAAACGGTGTATTTCTATCGCTGCCCGTTTAGTTTTTATTGATTTTTCAAATATACCGGTCATTTTTTAAATACCCTGTATAAGCATATGTTATTTAAAGCTCAGTGAATTTGATTTATAGCTATCATTAAGAACTGTATATTTAACAAACAGAACTCGTATATAATTTACTTTAAAAACATATATATCACCATGCCTAGTATATATCTGTATGTTAAAATTGCTCATTATGATGAAAAACAGGTATACATTTTTAAACTGTTTAGCATTATTATGTTTAATAAATTAAATTTTATCTATCGTTCTTTTTTCTTTTTCTTTTGATCAGAAACAATAGCTCCTCATTTATACTTCGAACAACGTTTTTAAATTGAAACCTTAAAATTATATTTCTACCATATTTTATTTTAAAGAAGGAAAAAGGAAAACACTTTTGATGAGCGATAATATTATTCAACGAAAATATTTAATTCAAACATGAAAGGGAATTCTCGTAATTCTGTAAAAAGTATTCAATGTGAAAGATTTCATTTGAAGCAATATTTGGCGATTTATCTTTTGCGTCAAGTTAAGAAAAATGCATATGAAAACATGATTAGAGAAAATCTGAGTAACAAGTAGTTTTTTTATTCGCTCTTTTATTATTATTATTTAAATTTTATTTTGATCTAACTGTTCTATCATGACACTTACAGATGAAACTAGCAGATGTAAGAAGAAAAAAAAACTGTACCTGTGAGTTATGCTATTTGTTTATTTAAGATTTTGTTTTTATTTTGTCACCAAACAATTTGATTGTAAACGAAAAAGGTATAAGCATGGTATTAGTCCGAGCGATGTTCACAATAATGGTGTTTTTTTTTTCAAGTGTACGACAGCATATTTGGTGTAATTTTGTTATATTCAAATGTAAATGATATAAACAGCAGTTATTATTATAAAAGTGAAGTAAAATATTTACATTTTATTGTAAATATCTGCCACGCACACACATATTTTTAAATAATTTAATTTAACTAGATAGTTTAATAGATAGTTTTTTAGAAAATGATATAATATATACCATATCGTTCTATGTGGATCAGTTATAGAATTATGATGGAAAGTTCTATAATCAGATGAACCCGATTATGAGAGATTAATCTTTTTAAAAAATTCTGTTGAATGGATTTCGATGGAACATTCACTGTTAGATAATTTTACAGGGAAAGTTTTATTATATAGCATGTAATTCTACGTTGCTTAGTTCTAGAATTATAGGGGACAACCATTTAAAATAGTTTTAATATACTATTTTTGATGGGTCTTGCACTGTTAGTCTGATAGCTTTTAGTATATAATACTAGCTGGCTTCGCCCGCTAGCGGGCCCCTAATTTACATCGGTGATTCGAATTGTAGAAAATCTCGAATCTTGTATAACCTCGAACCGGGCGAACCTCCGATCCGGGTCCCCGCTGCCTTCGGCACCGGATATTCCCTTAATTTACTCATTGAATAGTACAAACCTCTAACCGAACGAACCTCCGACCTTGGTCCCCGCTGCCTTCGGCACCGGATAATCCCTTAAATTGCACATCGAGTAGTATAAACCTCAAACTGAACAAACCTCCGGCTAGGGTTAATTAATAACTTTGTTAATTAATAACTGTCTTAATTGAAGGCCGATTTCTTTGATACTAAATGTCATCAATTCCGGGATTTTTCCGAATTTTTTGAAACAAAAAGCGTTTCGCTACGCGATACGGTTGCAAAGTTTTTCCACGTACAGACACACACACACACACAGAGACAGACAGACCAGACACACAGACGTATCCGAACATTAATAATAAAGATATTGAACTACATTACTTTGTTGTAGAGCAATGGGAGAAAATTCTGTAATCAGGGGAACCTGTTTATCATACATCACGGTTGACAGCTTCGCTATTTTTTTTAAAGGCAATAGCAGATTTCATTTTTCGAGTGTGTTAATTAGAAAAATTCTTTGATGATAAAATAGACTGTTTTGGTTTCTGGGAACACGGCAGTGGGTCCGCCAAGTTCGCACAGGCCATAGCTACCTTTTCTTGAGTGATTTCGGCATCCCCTCATAACTTCGTTTTGTGGAGAGCTGCAGAGTTTTCCAGTTTAACACACAGTAGTATAATCAAACTAAACTAGGTTCCACGATTTCATGTTTCTGTACTTTCGAAATATGAGATTCCGAAAAAGGGCTTTTTTGTCACTGACTCACTGGTGATCAACAAATAACTAAGGTCGGTGATCATCAATCAACTAAGGTTGGTGATAATCAAATAACTAAGGTTGGTGATCGTCAAATAACTTAAGTTGGTGATCATCAAATAACTAAGGTTGGTGATCATCAAATAACTAAGGTTGGTGATCATCAAATAACTAAAGTTGTTGATCATCAAATAACTAAGGTACTTCTAATGGTCGTGGAATCATGTAATTTAACAAGCAAGAGATTTAAGAGATAAAAATAGTTAAAGAAATTTTTGTAGCTCAATTAACCAGAAAAATCTGAAAACAAAATTTCCGCCTTCAAACCGTGCAAACAGTGGGACCTTTTGGCTGTATACAGTTCCGTAACACATTCATTTGGCAAATTAAACTAATTTCAATGTTGCAACCATGTAGGTTTTTTGTTATCTTCTAAACATTTAAATCATAATGGTTCCATAGTCAAACATTTACTCGCTCATATTGGACGCCAAGGTAGGTTAAATGCATAATGTACTTGATTCATGCTTAAGAGCCTATGCTAGTCATCCGAAAAAACTCGAACGTTAATGTTAAGTCTATGGGAAGGTTCTTGACAGATTTCTTGCTCGCATTTTAAGATTTTTATATGATATTTTTTGCATAGGATAGCTGAGGCCGATCCCTAACATTATTAGTTTTTATTTTTTCGATTTTGGTTCCAGTATTTTTTATATAAGGGTACTTTTACTTTCAGAACCGGTTCCAACCGGTTCTGAAATTGAAAATTTCCGCTTATAAACAAAACTGTAACTAAAATAAAAAAAATTAAAAACTAACAACGTTAGGGATCGACCTCAGTTGTTCTATGCAAAAAAAACATTTAAAATTATTAAAATGAGAACGAGAAATCTATCAAGAACCTTCCCATGTACTTAACATTAGCTTGAGTGTTTCTCCCGTGACTAGTGTAGGCTATTAACTGAACCCGCCATATATTGTACATTACTCTGTGTCATGCATAATCTTATTTTCAAATAACCCTTAACACTGTAGTATAAGCTTATAAATAAATATAATAAACTTTAAGCCATATAAAAAGAATATGTCAAAATTAAAAGAGACTATGTCTATTGACAGAATAAAAAATAGATGTTTCTTTTTCATATATTATTATGAACTAAACCTTAATACTAGCCTTTTCTATTCAAATAACGAATGGAAATAACGCATCACCTGAATTCTGAATCGCCAAAAAAAATACAAAAAAACATATCTATTAATGTCTGATAATAAATTGGTACTATAAATAATACAATATTAATTACAGATATTAAACAGCAGATATAGAATATTCTATTTTTATATATTCTTTTCATTTCAACTAATAATTTAGTTTTGTTATTCTACCTTTCTCAATTAGTAATCTACCAGAAATGCATTATAAAAATAATTATAAATATTTATAAACATGTGTGTTTCTTAGCATTAGTGTGTATACATGTATTCTTCAAGTAAAATCACACATAAAGGCTAGATATCGCTAGAGAAGAAAGAAAGGTAATAATTTTCAGGGAATGTAAAATAATCCGACATTTGCCTGATTTATTAAAAAACAGACGAACACATGATTACATGATATACCAATAAGAAGGAACGAAAAACTCAATTATCATACACTGTAAAAAAAAAATATATATATTTCTTAAATTCTAAAATATAATATAACCATGAATGAAAATATACAATAACTTATTGCGAGTTACTAACTGTTCTAAAAAGCGTTATTTATCTTTAGAAACTTTAGAAACCAATATATGTTCGAGATTTTAAAAATAATTTATAAAACCAATGTTTTTTTTTTACTGCCGATCATTTTCGGAAACGTTTCCGAGTAGTTTTTATAGCGTATTAATGTATTTTTTATACCCGGAATATGGGTTTTTAAGGAAGCTAGAAATTCTCAATTATACATTTTCAACTGTGAAATTGAATTTTTAAATGAGTAATAAAATAATATTAATTTTAATGTTAATGTTTAAAGCTGTTAATTTACCATGTTTGTTGAATATGAAAATGTATATTTGAGAATTGATAAAATCAGAAAAAAATTATTTTCCGGTTTTAGAAAACTAATTAATACACTACCTAAATTACTCGGAAACGTTTCCGAAAATCTGTGGCAACAAAATAAATTTTATTTTTATATTTGCTTATTTAAATCTCGAATATATATTGATTTCTGAGGTTTATAAAGATAAAAAAACGCTTGTTTTCCTTGGCATTGTATAATTTACAATTTTTTGGACTTTAGAAATTTTGTCTTCTGTTATGTGCGTATTTAAATCTAAACTGCGAAATATCTATATTTATGTATTATCATTTTATATTTAAACGGAATAATCACTTCCGTTGATAAATCTTTGATAACAAATAATTAGCTCTAGGTATTGTGAATATAATTTAAAAGTTTTTCTGCATTATCCTATAACAAAATGTTGCTTAAATTTAGAAATTTTAATATCATATTTTAACATTGTCATTTCAAAAGGTATCTGAAGTTTGATTTTGACTTGGATGAGGTCATCTCAGGAACTGTGTGTTTATTTGGAGTATCTACTTTCCAATTAAAAGTTACTAAATTGGAAAAGTATCTGAGATTGTACAAAATACACAGATCAAGTACCTAAGTTTTAAAAATATATTTTATGATATTTTGCTTATAGTAAACAGTTTTACATTATAAATTACAATTAACGTTAAATAAAATTTCTATAACGAATATATGTATCCATAAGATCCATAGTAAACAGACATAATATGATCCCACTAGAAATGTTTTTAAATTTGTTAGCTGTATTTATAATATATTAGTTTAAATGTATTCTAAGCTGGTATTATTAGTTTTTCTACATTAAAAATTGTAGTAAATAAATTTCGGGTATGTTTATTTGACAAATTGGTAAAATATTTCGTATATGTTACTTTTCAAATGTAAAAGTGCATGCATTTCATGCAAAGGATAACTTAGAATACAAAAAATAATTCTACTTCCTTCTATTTCCTTCTATTAACTAAAACGTTTACATCACTCGGAAACTTGTGATTGATACCAAACTGTTTTTTTTTTTCAAATTTTCTAATAGATTTGTGTCTATTAAGTTATAAATACATAGAAACATGCTGTTGATAACAAATCAAAATGCCTATTCCTAAATGTTCTTTTTATAATACGAATCGTGGAATAATTGATTCCAACAGTAGATTTTTCAGTAATTTTTATACTGCCATGATTGAGTGTTTATTTTGTATTCTGGTAGTGAATGATTTCTGTGATATTACATGAAATAATGAAATATTATGTTTCTTAAAATGTAAATTGTTCTTCGATAATATGCTGAACTTAAGAGAATATTAATTAGTCGTTGATTGCTTTCTTATACATTCATGAAATATTTTTATTGGCAATATATTTTATTGGTTAATTGATTTAAAAAAAAAATACAGGCGGTGTTTTCTGTTTTCCTGCAAATATTACATATTTTTAAGAATGGTCATTATCAATGGTAGAATTTTTAGTTTATTATCGGGGTATAACTGTCGAATTTATTAAAAAACGGGGAACGATTTTTGAATCTTATGCATCTTAATGTTTATAGCTTAAAATGTTAAATAAATAAGAAAGAAAAATTGGTTTGTGAGTAACCCATAAAGATTCGCGTTGCTGAGCAGGGAAAAATATTTGTTGCGTACAACCCTAATAACATCTATTATTTAGAGAATTTTCTTATTTTATTCTGATTTGTTTATTCAGTTTTCTCTTAATTCTCTTCATGACGAAAAACAAGTATGAAAGAATTATACTTGACTATGGTATTAACATTTTAACACACATTAGAATGACATTGCATCTAATAGCTATGTATTACAAATCATTTCTTAAAGACATTTTTACCAATCACAAACAAGCATCACTCTATAGTAAATTTTGACACAATTATTTGCTCAATAATTAAATTTAAAGTTTAAAAAATATTTTTATTAAAATAATTAATATATTGATCTGGAATTACTAGCTGAATTTGGAATGTCTGTTATGGAAAAAACGCGCAATTGTTTTATTACGTAACATTAAAAGGCAACTATTCTTAAACGTATAGTATTGGTACATGACATAAAATTAATTTTGAGTTCAGTTGCTGTAATATCGATATGTTCATGTTTGTGACTAACTTAACGTAAATAAAATCAGAATTTTTTTGCAGTACTGATTAAGTAATCTGTTAATAATTTTTCAACAGTAAAGCAGGAATTTTGCAGTTTCCTTCACACATCAGAGTATGATTTTTTACGAGAGATCGGACAGGAGAAATTCTTTTTGGAATCATCTAGTGACAGTCCCTGACGGTTCTGTGTCAATTCGTCGCTCACAATTCATCACGGAACAATTCATCGCGCACAATTCATCGCAGCGTCAATTCGTCGTAGCGACAATTCGTCGCAGCGACAACCCTTCTCAGCGTCAATTCGTGGCAGCGTCAATTTGCCGTGGTGTCAATGCGTCGCGACATCAATTCGTCGGAACGAAAATGTTTTTGAAGGCTATGATGATAAAATAAAGATAATTTAATAAAAGTATTTAATGATAATTAGTTTTTTAGATGTAGATAATTATAACTAACAATTTACAGATCATTCAATAATTTTACGAAATTGTCTTTATTTTAACCTCATAGCCTTCAAAAACATTTTCGTTGCGACGAATTGACGTCGCGAAAAATTGATACCACGACAAATTGACGCTGCGACGAATTGACGCTGCGATGAATTGTGCGCGTGAACTGTTCCGCGATGAATTGTGCGCGACGAATTGACGCGACACCGTCCCTGAGAGTCTCTGAAGAGCCAATATGCGATCTATTTCCAAACAATTCATATTTTGTATATGCTGTGACTGTTATATTTGTAATCATTTGGTGATTTCATTTTTCCATCGTTGTCCAGGACGTTAGTATAAAAATAGATTGGAATTTTTTAATTCAATTTCAGTATTTTTTTGTGCGAAACAAATAATATTTCTTCATATAATCCGGCAAAAGTTCCGTGTAGGTCCTTTTGCCGCCCAATATCAGTTAACTTTCCCTAAACAGCTCCATTTAATAGTAGAATGAATTAATTCCATATAGCGGACCTTAAATGATTTTTAGTTCTCCATGATAAAGTTATAAAACATTTCTGCTTTACGATAGATATATATACAAAATCAATGTTTAAATTTTTAAAATTGGAGGATTGAACTTTGTGCTGTGATATTAAGAAATAAATGGACAACGTGAAAATAGTACAAATGTAAATATATTTGTAGAAAATGGTGGACAGCTGTTTAGTAGCTTCTAATGGTCCATCATCAGTGCAAAGTTTAAATTTACCAGAGCTATGTGTTTAAAACGTGGAATTACACAGGCCGCAAGCATCTCAGACTAAAATTTGCCATAGGTTGTGTACTCTGAATGACAGTTTGCATCTTGTGCTGCGGTTGCAGATTTTCCGGCATGTATCAGGGTGAGAGATTCCAAGTTGGGATATCGTTCCTTGTACCTCAGTGGTAGAGCCTCAGAGCGCTATTCTGGGGTCTCGGGTACGAATCCCGGCTTGGGACATTTTTCACTCTGTCAGTTTAGCAATGAAAAATCCATTTGATTGTTAAATTAAGCTTTTCAGCACCTCCACAGATAAATTAGTACTTGTTATAAACATTATATAATTAAATTATATTTAGTTAGTATATAGCCATCTAGTATTAAATATGTTATAAAATGTCTAACCGCATCTTTTCCTGCGCGGCGATCATGTACGCTAATGGCACCCGGTGCATGTAAATTCCGTCGAGGGATCAAAGTGCTCCAAGTTCCCTGTGAATCATACCTCTGTAGGTGCCTAGTCAGGTGAAGGTCTCTTCACTCGATCAAGATACTAATTTACGAGACATTAACTTCACGAGACATAATTTATGAGACTTAACCGTCTCATCCAACATCAATTAGCAACCGGCTAACTATGAAAATGAAACTTAGGCAATAAGATATATTAGGCAATGAAGCCACGTCGGCCTAGAGATTTATCAAATTGATCTTCGTCATGCGGAAATCAGGCGAATCCTCCTCGCTCCGTTGCCAAGCATCAAACCGTTAAGCAACGCAAAAGCCTGGCAGGTAAGGGCCTGGTTTACGGTCTAAAAAAAGTAAACCAATTGCCAAAATTTTGAAGAAATTTCATAAAAACATTTAAAATTAAATTAAATAGAAAAATGTTAATATTTAAATATATTGGCTGGTGCGGGCACATCCATTATTGAATAGCGTTCATTTAAGAAAAATAATTCGGAAAATTGGTTCAGTAGTAAGCTCAGAGCGGATGATTCATTTAATCAGTCGTTTCATAAATTAGTTTCATTAGTACTCCTTTCATAAATTCATTTCATTAGAATTATATATTTATAAGGTAGATGTGTTTGTTTGACCGTTCTTCTCTTTCACTGTTATGGATGCATTAATGCTGATATTAATTTTTTTGTTTCAAACCAAAAAAATTTTTACATTTTCATAGACAATTTCTTTAAAAATGTTTTCTATATAATATTCTCGAAGTAACAATAACCTAATTCACATTTTATAGGAGACCAATATCATCCATGTATGTGGAAAATGCTGGATAAGTTATTCGAAAATAAACGTCTTTTATCTCTGCATTTCACAGGAGAATTCTTTCTACAGGTGTCGAGAAGCATTAATGTTTCTTCATCGTGCAGAGATTACTAACATGGAAATATATCAAGAGTGGATTAGCGCTTGCGACACTAAGTAAGCAGTATTAAGAAAATAAGGCCTTCTTTAGTATAAGTATCTAATTTTCTGAATACTGTAGACTTAGAAAGAACTTAATAAGAAATAGTCGCTTTGATTTCTTGGTAAATGCAATAGCAACTCTAAGCGTGACAAATGTATGCTAATTTTCACGATTTAGAAAAGTAATTTTTAGAGTAATATTTAGAAATAATTTATGTCAGAGTAAATAAATTGTTCAGCATTGTTATGTTTTCTTTTTTAATATAATAGAGTATTTCAACATAAATGAAAAAAACCAACAATAAAATTGTATACAAAAAATTATTAAACAAAATATAATATTGGTGTAAAATAAATTAACATTTATATTTATATTGCTACAGTAAAACTTTTGTATGAGTTTTGCACATTATATGTATGTGTATGGCAATTATTTAATGCTAGTTTTCAAATCATGTTGCTAAAACGTAAATTTACGCATACATTAAAAAATTATATTATTTTTTTTTTTGTGTGTGTGTGTTCTCAAACTCATATATTTACTATTCTCTATTACTCATATTGATACTCGCTTTGTATTATTCTCAAACATCTGAAAAATTCGTTAAACTTCCAATATGACGTCAGATTATCTTTTTAATTCTCTAATGACGTGATATTAATCTACTTTGTGTAGATACACATACTCATACTCCTTGTATTACTGAGAAATCTGAAAATTTCCGTTTTATAACCACTTGACGTCAATCATTTTTATTTCATATTAATATTTTTTCAATTGATGAAAGTTTTTATTTCATAACCATAAAATAATATCACTAATTATAACTTAGCATTTGTCTACATTTTAGTTTTTATTTCATTTTCATTTTTCACGTGGAAATCGTCTGATAGAAAATTAATTATTGTAGAAAGAATTTCATCGTGGATTTTTAATTTTTGGCATCTGCTATAACGAAAAATGTTTAAATTTAATATGAAAAGGCTGTTAGAATTTTGAAATTTTATCCCTATTTATTAAAATAATACGAAATTTTGAAATTTTAATATTTTGAGCTCTTCATAGCTGGTATTCAGCTATATACACAAAGTTTCAACTCTGTAAGTTACATAGTTTCTGAGAATAGCTCTGTGACAGACAGACAACGGAGCGGGAGTAATAGGGTTTCGTGAGATGAACGAAACCCTAAAAACCTAAAACACGTTTTTAAAAATAAATAAGGAAAATAAATTGCCCTTATTTCATAAGAAATTAGAGGCTATATGCATTCCAATTAAGTATGAAATGAACAAAAAAAAAGTTTGTTTTGTTTTATAAGTTAAATATTAAATTCCACATAAAATATTTCTTGGGAATATGTTTATACAAAAACAACATCTTTTATACCTGGAGGGTAGTTTTCAAAAAACAAAAAGGATAATAATATGAAATTTTGTTATATTTATTCTTTCTGTACTTCTTTGTTGTATTTCAGTAAGAAACATTTAATAACTCTTTTAAAAAATCATTTTTCTAAGGCTGAAGAATTTCATTTTAGTACTCGAAACTTGACGTGTCTATATGTACTTGTCATAAAAGACATTACTAACGGTTCTCAAATAGAAAAGTTGTATCCGAATGTCACATTCATAATATAGTAGAGAAATAGAATATATATTTGAAAAAAAGGAGAAATTTCGAATTATTTCTCAAAATCAATCGGAAATAAAGAGCTTTTTCTTGTTTCAAAGAAACTTGCCGGACTGTTTTAAAATTCCTTTTTATTAGAAGACAAATAAAACTGTTAAATAATAAATAAATCTAACTAGATTTGTGAGACAAAATATGGTTTCTATATATCTGTGATATTTATATGAAAACAAAATCTAAAAACTATATATATATATATATATATACAGGATTATTCTAAATGATGGATCCATTTTCAAAAAATTGTATTTATTAAAGTACAAATCCAAAATGAACAATCTTTATTCCAATGAAAAGAGGAAGTTTCAAAGTTTTTTAAAGAAATTATGAATGTCAATTTGTCCACCATTTGCTGCATGGCAAACATCTACACGATAGCCAAACTCGTCCTCCACACGAGAAAGCGTATCTGCTGTTAATGAGTTAACGGCAGCAGTGCACTCAGCTCGCAGTGGTCTATTGCCGCGGCCTCTACCGGTCACCTTCTGGAACCATCACCGCTTTGAAAGCCGTGCACTTAGTAACAGCAGATACGCTTTCTCGTGTGTGGGACGAGTTTGGATATCGCGTAGATGTATGCCGTGCAGCAAACGATGGACACATTGAACATTGTGTCTTAAAAAAAACTTTGAAACTTCCTCTTTCCATTGGTATAACAATTGTTCATTTTGGATTTGTATTTTAATAAATACAATTTTTTGAAAATGGGTCCATCATATAGAATAACCCTGTATATATATATGTATATATATATCCTTATATATATATATATATATTAGGGTGGATCGAAAAATCGAAATGTGGATAATCGAATCGGCGCTTGGTTTAAAAGTTGCCTTTTATGTATATTAGTTTACATCCTATCTTCCGGTGCCCCAAACGCCCCAAGAATAGTTTAAAAAGTGAATTTTTTATAAAAAATTATATATTTTATTATTTTTTTAAATTACTTTTGGCGTGGGGTGCAAAAGTTGTGTTTTATGCATATTAGCATACATGTTTCTTTAAATTGAAATCCTTATATATCTTCTGGTGCCAAAAACTCCCTAAATATACCAACCAAATATACTTAAAAATTGAAAATTGAAATTTTTTTTTTATTTTTTTATTCTTTCTTTATTTCATTGATTACTTTTAGCGCGGAATGCGAAAGTTGTCTTTTAAGCATACAAAAGTTCGAAATTTTGTTGCAAGACAAGCAATTTAGCCGTGTCTCTATTTTATCCGGATTATTTTCCGATGGGAAAAAGGCAATAACACAAAGATCACAAAAGATGAACATTATAGTCTTGTAAAGGAACCTGACTCTCTGCATATTGGGACACGTTGTATTTGTAACAGGAGAAGCTAAAGCCCTTTACGACATTTACTACATTCTTTAGATGTGCAACAATTGTTACTAAAGACTTTTGTGAGCGCAATCGGTTCTGACCTGGCATTTAAAAACCCTGTTCCAGTTGTTTACTCAAGATGCTAACGACTCCAGGTAGAACGTTTAGTTTGTAGGTTGCCACAGAAAATACATCTGAAAATCTCATTATTTTTACAATATATATTATGAAAGTACGGCACTATATGGTTCCATATCAAAACAAAGTTCTCTATAACAGAAGGACAGCGGTATATTTGGAAACTTATCACATTTTCGAGATATTTTGAACCCAAGCTATGAAAGTTTGTAGACTCTTTTGTTCAACTAGATAGCTTTTTTTGTCAACCTGAAAATTTGTTATTATCAATGTTCTCGGATAACACAGAGCCGATCTGGTCTTTTAGCAATACGGAAACTATTTTGTGCTAGAAATGAAAATAGAGGATCACCAGAAGTAAGAATTTTTCAAGTACCAAAAATACTCTTCAAAGCAAAGTATTATTTTGACCTTATTGACTGGCAATGATTTGGACGTTTTGAACCACCTCTTTTGATGAATGTGCCTTACGAAGAAATTGAGGCGATGGTAAAAGTAGGAAAAACGAAGGAATGGTCAAAATATCCATGCCATACACAATATGATAAAAGATGCATTCGCCTAGTGCCTGAGGCATCGTAAACTATACCTGGACAAGAACAGAGACTCGGTTTCATATTGGATAGAATAAAATCAACACGCCATATCAAACATTTTAATCTCAAAATCCGTTACAAACTTTAGAAATATGTAAATCTCCAAATTAAAAGAAGTAAACAATTTGCTACGCAAGTTTAATTTTTATAATTTCCATGATTTAGTGCATTAATTTTTAAATTTATACTTCATGTATTATTATAAAATTATTATAATTTATAAGTTTATACTTTATTAATCACACACTTTGCAAATTTGTAAACAATTTTCGTAAATTTAAAATTTTTAACACATTTTCTTAAAAATTTCAATTGTTAACTATACTTTGGGCGCCGGCAGATATGAATGGATTTTGATAAAAAAATATATGTCAACTACAGAATTTTGTAATACACCCAATGCACAACTTTCTCACACGACGCGAAATGGAATTTTTTTTTTTTATTATTATAAATTTTCATAAAACCTTTAATTTTTAACTATTTTTGGCACTTTTGGGTCACTTGAAAATATGAATAAATTTCGATGAAAGAAAAAAAAATATGCAAACTAATATAAATAAAAGACAACTTTCACACCCCGTACCAAAAGTAATTTGAAACAAATAAAACAAGTGGGTACGTGTGACCGAAGATCGCTCAAAGGGTTTCGTTTAATATTCCTTTCAAAACACTTTATCCTTTCTTTAATAAATCCAAATAAATTTCATTTAGCGAAAAAAAAAGAAAAAAAAAAGTCATGTTTTTTATAAAGTAAAAATTTATCGGTCTGTTTTTCTCGTTTTTTCGAAAATTTAAACCAGTCCAATAGCGGGCGAAGCCCGCTATTATATTCTGTCATAATAATATCTGTCATGTGGAATAAATGCGATAGTTAAAAAAAAATAATTTCAAAATTAAACATGTTGTACACCTTCAAAATGTTAAAATATGCGAATATTTCCATAATCGGTTTTTTATCGTGATTCAATACGTTTTTTATTTTCTATTTAATTTTCCATAATCACAGTAGTTTGAAGATTCTATCTCGGTAACTGCTTCATATGACATGTAATATATGTAATATCATTGATTGTTATATGAAAAAGTACGAGAAGAACATTTAGCGATTTTACTTTGCTTTCGGAAATTTATTTTTAAATAATCTACAGCCTAAAAAAGACCACTCAAACAGATGCATAAAATATATTTAGTTTCAAAGTTTTGAATTTTAAGAAAATGTATGTGTTTCTTTCAAAAGCCGGCATTATGTTGCACGAATTATATTTATCTGATTTTAACAAGTTACTAAATTTAATACTGCAAAATTTCATTCCATTTAGTTTTTTTTTTTTATGAAATGTTAAGCTAGAATATTTTCTAAATAAAATGTATAAAAACTGAATATAATTTAATAAGTATATTGAAATATATATAACAAGTAAGACAAAAAAAGTCCCATTCATCTAACATTAAAATTGACCGAGTTATGAAACTTTGAAATGCATGACTTATACCACTTTTTTGCATCTCAAAACAGATGATTTCGGCCATGCTTTCAGGGGTCGTATATAAAGTACTTAAACTTATTTCAAGGTATCTGCGCTTTAAAAGAAATCGTACAACTATTACGATTGAGTTAACTTTTATTAGTTAAGTTTCAGATTAGTTCAAATAATTCTATTTTAACATATGTTTTATTTTGTAAGGATTTGAGGCTAGGATTTCTTTTAACAAAAATTATGTTATTATCATAAGTTTTTATTTAACTTGCAACGATCGTCTTTCCAGTTTTAAATTTATACTTGAACTTTAACTCACTTTCGAAAGTCCGATCGAAGTTAAATTTTTCATACCGACTTAAATCAGATGACAATGTAATATTATTATAATTTTCAACGCTTACCATCTTATACATATTTATATTAGAGGATAACACAAAACAATTCGGATAGATTATCGTCAACAAGTTTAAGAAAGAGTTTTAGATTAGATAACATAAGCCTGCGGTGGTTGTGTTTTTTAACTTTTACCATTACGTTTTATGTATTTTTTAACGTTGAATAAAAAAATTACCTTCTCTTTTAACTATCATGTCAGGATTTTTCGCTAATCGTAAATTTCAAGGTTAATTTTTTTTTTTACAAAATATCACTTATAGGACCGGGGGACCGTATAAAAATTTAAATTTCGTAATTTTTTAATAAATACTTTTCTTGACCCAAATCGCTTTAAAACTAATTCTTTACCTTATTTAAACCATTTTTGTAATTGGAAGTAGGGGAGAGTTGGACAAAACCGGGTAGGTGGATAAAACAGAGATCCAGGTTTTATGGCTTGATTTGGGGCAGTATCTAGCGGAAACTTCTAGAATTACTTCTAGGCGAGCGGCTTGACAGCACCCAGTAAACAGTAGTCGTGTAAAACAACTCATTTCGCAGTGGTGATTTTTTTAAAGTTTCACGTGAAAAAGTTAACAATTCGGCGTCTGCAATATTACGTTACCAATCCTAAATGCCTAAGGATTTAGTTTAGGTAAGTAAAACGTGTGATAGCCCATTATTTACTTGTTATTTTAACGTTTTGTATTGGTGCCTATGAGTTGTTTGAACAACGCTAGAGTAACATTTCATAAAAATGGCGTGGTCGGACAAAGCCGGGATACGGGTCGTCGGACATAACCGGGTAGTTCCCGGTTTGGGACAACTCATTTATTTGCGTGATTGAAATGAAATTCACTTGTTTAGTTATTGTTTTAAGATCTATAAATATTTAAAAAATATACAAAAAGTATTATTTAAATTAAGTTGTTATATAGAAAACTGTTTTTTAGTCATTTATATTCCAAATTAAATTGAGAAAAAAAAATAGTAAATCATCGAGTTGGTGCTAAATTAATTTATTCGCGAGATTGAGCTTTTGTTTAATTTCATGCTAATTTTTAAGTGTTTAATTTTCTCTGTATCAAATTATTTGTACCTAATAAACTACAAATAATTTTTACTTTCTTCTGTCTTTAGAAAAAGAAAGTATTGTATTCGTGAAAAATTTTGACTTCCGGTTTTCGATAGATTTATACGTTTTAGAAAGTCCTGAACACGATTTGATGGTTTTTAGAAAATATCTGTCTGTAAGTCTGTCTGTCTGTATGGGACAAAAATTTTATGGGCGCTCTATCTGCTATAAAATGGTTTGTAAAAACGGGGATCTACCCGTTTAACAGTGACGTATTCCCAGATCACCTCTTTACTCTCGCTGAGAGAACCGAGATACCCATGGAAGTGGAAAATAATCCATTGGCTGAATGTCAAGTATTGCCTGAACAATAACAAGATCCTGATGTAGACATGCCTGTAGGAACCTATAAACCTCATCCTGAGAAAGGGAATGGGTCTATAGAGAAGCTGTCATCGCCGACTTCGAAGGCTCCAGTTCCTGTGCAAAACGACGACGTCGGCTTGCACATTAGGAAATCCGACCAGCGTCGAGGGAAAACAGCTATCCTTACTTCAACCCCCTACAAATTAGAACTCGAACTAGAAGAAAAAGAAAGGATTAAAAAACAAGACAAGAAAGACTTAGCCCTGAAGCGAAAACTTTTCAAGATGACAGAAAAGAAAACTGAGGTGAAAAAGAAGAAGCCAAAGAAGAAAAGACCGTTGACATCAAAGGAGGATGAAAGTGATGCAGCGTGCATCTTTTGCAAAGATTTATATGAACAATCTAAACCCAAGGAGAGTTGGAGACAGTGCCTTTACTGCAAAGGGTGGGCACATGAAACGTGCAGCAATGCAGATGAAGAAGATCAAACTTTCATTTGTGATTTTTGTGCCAAACAAGTTTAACTCTTAAGGCATAACTTACATCATTGTTATTTTTATGTAGATTTCATATAGATTCAAATTCTATAAGTATAATATGTCATACCCTACAAGTTTCCCTCTAATAAATACTATTATTGCAAAGTTACAATGTGTTTTTAATTATTATTTCCAGTTCCCGGTTTTGTCCGACCAGGTCGGACAAAACCGGGACATTGCACACTTCTAAAAAATGTGCTTTTATGATCTTAATTGCTATTGTTCGCGATTGAATGAATACTTTTTTTCTTCACAAGGAATCAGTTTATCGTTTTAATGCAAATTTTGACTATTTTGTTCATATAGTGAATAATAATAAAAGAAAACCCGTTAGAGTCACGGTTTTGTCCGACTTTCCCCTATGCATCTCGGACCAACGGTTGAAAAAATAAAGGTCGGTCAGGTTATACGTGGACACCCTGTATATATATATATATAGATAGATATATATAGATAGATAGATATAGATATATGGTAAAAAAAAAACATTTAAACTAAATGACAAAGGAAAAAAAACATCCACTATTGGAATTCTTTTTTATAAAATGTCACATTACTGTAGAAGGGGTTTTAAGTATAATACATGGAAATTTCTAGAAATGTTTTTGTAATGAAATATTCTTAGAAATAGTAAAGACACGCCCTATTAGAGTAAAAAAACAAACAAAACAAAAACAAAAAAAACAAAATTTCTTTTGAAATGTTATAATAAGAACTTTCTTAAGAAGAAAAACCTTTTATTCTATAAAAAATAACTATATTTAAGTAAGAAAATAATATTTTAGAAAATTCTGTTTAGCTTCGTATTTCTTTTACTAAAGTCACATTTTTATAAAATATTATAAAATATATCTTTTCTTAAAATCTAAGTGCGGAATTATGCGAAAGTAAATAAGACCAACAGAAGGATGGAAATAGATGCAAAATTTATTTTCGGCATAAAGTTCAATTGGGATAATAATATCATTAGTGGAAATTGTTTAGTCACAGCAGTCATTTCATATAAATTCATTACTAAGAATGATATAAATTTTAGTACTTCTATGTTAGCCTAGCGACAGTGATATATATATATATATATATATATATAATATTTTGTAACAATATATACATATACTCTATATTGGCAAAGGTGACCGGTCACTTGCAATTTTAGACGTTTTGTTAACTATCTAGAAAAATACAAGAGGAATTAACCTGAAACTGCAGATGTGTAAACAGTATAGTATAGGTTATATATTCCCGATAAGATGTTTTTACGAAACCCCATAGGGGACTGTCAACAAATTTCAAAATAACGATTATATTTTGGATAACCCTGTAAAAACTAATGTAGCAAAGGCGTTCAAACCTGAGATTATTAATACGTGGCTTATTTCAATATACTGTGTTCATTTTTATGAGGATAGCATGTGTAGAAATAAAGGTTTTTATAAAAACAGTCCCAAATTTTGCCTAGTTTTTTGCTTTTAATTTGCAGAGTTCTTAATATTACAAAAAGTTCTTTTCAGAAAATACGACTAACAACATTGTACATAATACTCTGCAATCAGAATTAAAAAATAATAAAAAGTGGATAAAAATGAGCAGGTTTACTAAAAAATGTTTCACTGCGCATGCGCGAATGCAATCAAAATATAATGTGCATAATGTATCAGCTAAGTATATAGAGCAACTTTTGAGAAAGTCTCAAAATAATTGAAAATTCTGAAAATTATCGTCGATAGAATAAGCTCGAAATCCGTTGTTCCCAAAAGGAAGCAAAAATATGAGGGCTTGTATCCAAATATAGTAGTACGTGCAATATTGTGTACGCTATCTTGGCACTAATCAACAGATATTTGATACAACACCTCATCTTTTTGCTTCTTTTTGGGAACAACAGATTTCGAGCTTATTCTATCGACGATAATTTTCAGAATTTTCAAGGCGAAATTTGGGACTGTTTTTATAAAAACCTTAACTTCTCTAAGAGTATACATGCTATCCTCATGAAATTTAACACAGTATATTGCAATAAGCCACTTAATAATAATCTCTTGTTTGAACGCCTTTGCTATATTAGTTTTTACAGGGTTATCCAAAAGATATTCGTTCTTTTTGACAGTCCCCTATGGGGTTTCGTGAAAAAATCTTCGTAGGAATATAAAACCTATACTATGCTGTTTACACACCTGCAGTTTCAGTTTAATTCCTCATGTATTTTTCTCGATAGTTAACAAAACGTCTAAAATCGCAAGTGACCGGTCACCTTTAGCAATATAGTGTATATGTGTATATATATGCATATATATCATTTACGCCCGGCTAACATAAACGAACAACTTATTTTTTGTATCTTAAAAAATATGCATATTCTGTAAATTAAAAGTATATTTACCGCATCGTGCGTAAATGTATGGCTTTTACATCATTCTTCTCTTCCCCCTCCCCTTAACCCTTTCCGGCGCGGAGTAATTCTGTTTTTAAAATGATGAAATAATGGACTGACACCAGAATTTATAAAAGAATGTATTACAAAATAAAAACTTGCTAAATTTCCTATACTTTATAAAAGGAAAAAATTAATTAAATGTTCTTGGTGCCGTTTGTCAGTTTTGGAATTAAAATTAGGTGTCCTTTTTTGTGACCACCGCCCGCTAAAGGGTTAAACAAAAGAAAAATATTCTATACCGGAAAAGTTCTGTAAACCAGTTTATCTATTTCAAAATATACTAAAGTAATTAGTTTCGTTCTACTTTTGTTTTGTACTACTACTTGTTTACTACTTTTCATTTGTATAACAATTATCTATCTAATATTTTGGATCAGTGACAAAATTAAATATAAAATTAGAAAGCTTTTATTTGTAATATATTATTTTTTTTTCTGATGCTCACAATGTACTAAAAAAAGTACTAAACGTTCTTAGTTCAACTTACTAACATTTAATTAGTAAATAGTAAAATATATTGTAATTATTTAAGCTATTGAATATAAAGATGTTAACTATTGAAAAAGATTGCCTGATATATTCCGGTGTAAATTGAATCTTCGCATTTTAACTTTAAATATTTTAGATTACCACATAAAACCTTTATCCATCTACTAAATAGAGTTAAAGATTTTTGGATATAACATCCTCATTTCTTCTCGTTTCTTGAATTTAAGGAGGTAGATCACGTTGAGCATCCTGAAAATGACAATTATTAAACCAGTGCGAAAAACTCTGTAGTTTGAAAACCAATGAATGAAATACAACATTTTTTTTCTATAATTTCACACATTCTTGTAGTTCAATAAAAACACTCAAATTATATACATTTAGAAATATTAATTAATTAAATGATAACGACAAAAATGGCTTTTTAAAAATATAAATACTAAAATATGCATTTTGCGCGGTAGATTAAAAAAATTCTACTGCAGACACATACTTAATATTTCATTTATTTTTACTTATACTACTATATTTTACACTGAACCTAAATTAAAAAGGTATTGAAATTCATTAGCAAAGTTAATGGCTTTTATAATGATATTCACTAAATTTACCAAACATTTTAAATTTAATTTTTCAATACAAAATTTTTTATGACAAAAATCAGACTAAATTTAGGTTCATCATAAAAGTCTACATGCAAATAAATTACACGCAAAATTTCAATGTTCTATGATAATTAGTTTTTTAATGAAAATGCACGCAATGCCAAAAAAACACTGTTTTGTGAAAAGGGCATTGAAGGTAACTTCATAGCATGACAGGAAATGGCTTTTTACAAGATATTTTTAGCTATAACTTCTGGTCAATTGGAATTTTTGTAAAATTCATTTTTCAGTGTATTTGTAACATTTCAAGGCATCCATGCTAATTTTTTAGAAAAATCGATTTCTTAAAATCTTCAACGTGATCTCCCCCATTAAAGTAGAAGACACGATTTCAGGAATTAATGACTGCAGAAGACTTACTCTTCAACATGAGAATTGTCTTTTTTGCATTTTTCATGTCTCTACAAATTTAGATTCTCTGTTGTTATTGGTATCTAAAAACTGTTAATGTTCTTCAAAACGAATGTTTTGGTTACAAAAATTAACTTTTTAGATTACTTAGAGTATACGTTTTGGACATATCATTTATCATTTTTTTTTAAGCTTTAATAATTGTCATTAAGTATAGTACGTCTTCAGATGTATTACATGTTTTGCGGATTTTGACAAGAGCAATATACAAGTAGCCTACTTTTTACCATTTAAAATGTCAGTTGTTACATCTAAAGATCTTCTGTTTAATCAATTTCTATGTATAAGGCGTGTTCAAATTAAATTGATTCGGAGGGTCCAATGCGAACAGTTTTATATGTATTGCCGTGAGACAAACGCGATAGTAAAGATGCGTGTACCACGCGTGCGCATGCGCAAGCAGATTTGTGATAACTTCATTCGTAAGGACGTGGCATTCAGTTAAAAATTGCTGATGTGGATGCAACTGCGTCCAAAATGGATAAGCGAGCTGTAAATAAGTTTTTAACACTGGAAGGATGTAAGCCGGTGGATATTGATCGCAGAATACTGGCTGTGTCGCCAAGGTGTTTGCCGAGGCACTGGCTCGTAAAATGTGGGAAGTCCTGCAGCATTCACCTTACATTCCGGATCTGTAGCCTTGCGACGATCACATCTTTGGACCGCTAAAGAAAGGCCTAATGGGTCAACGATTTCACTCTGACGAGGACGTAAAGGCTGCAGCTCTGAACTGGTTCCATGATCATCCGACATCGTTCTTCGCGGACGGAATTCGTAACCTTCGTAAGCAATGGGACGCCTACCTAAACGCCATGGGTGATTTTTTTTAACAAAGTTTGCATGAAATTCACTCATTAAATACTGATGTTTCTATCTATGTATCTGTCTCATTTATGTCCTTACGCATCTCATCGATACACACCTCGAATCACATTCTTTTGAACACCCCTCATAAATTACTCCCTTTTTTCACAATTTATTCCAAAATGTGTAACATATACCATGATGCCAAAAATATTCACTACCCAGAAGACGTGTTAATTGAGAATTCAAATTTCTTAAATTGTTTGCCGATCGTTTTTATACTTTTCTAGTTTTAGTGCATTAATTATAATCTGCAATTATTTAAGACGCCAATCCAAATCACATTTTGAAAACTCCAGTCTTACATTTGAAGTGCTATATAATATATAGTCCTGTAAACGTAACAGTGTTATTTTTTTCTATCTCAGTTCATATGTTTGATAAAGATTTAAATAGAGATAGATGTGCTAAATAGCAAAGTCTCTAAAATTCGTGTACACTCTCAAAGACAATTTTGACAAAAACATATGAAATCATGTTTATTCCGTGCATCATTTATACGTACAGGTAGTAAGTTGCCGGAACACCCTTGTGATTGTATTTTTTGGTTATTTAAAAAAAAAAAACTGTCATTTAACTGGAGAATTTCATGAATTGTTTTAACTCTGATTTGCGAATTGTTTGTGTTTTGAGAGGAAAATAACTTACATAAAAATTTCGTGTCTATTACGAAAAAGTACTAAGCTGAATAGTTGCCGCAACACCTTAGTATCTTCCTTGACGAAAATGAAGTTTTAGATTAGAGGTTTTTAGGTAAATTTTAGTTTCTGTTGGGAAATTTATCAACTGGATTTTGGTGAAAAAGGGAAAAAAGCGGAAATTTTCGTGTTTTAACAAAATATAATCAAACATAAAATCTAACATAAAATTCGTTCAATTCGCAGCTTTTTCTCCAGAATGTAGATATTTCGCGCATAGTTTTTTTTATTGATTATCTATGAAAATATGTCTGTTTTTATTTTTTTAATTAGATTATTTAAGTTGCAGCACTTTTTAGCTATATGTAACATAATAAAAGTATAAATAAAATAAAGCATTCTGTGAAAATTTTATAATCCGTTTCTTGATGTAGTTTCTGTACTTAATATACTTTCCCAATGTAGGAAACATAAAACTATTATAAAATTTATTGTTTTCATTGCTACACATTGGATGCCAGTTTCATAATTATGAAATGTATACAATATAATACATGCATAAATTACAACTTCCATATATTCAAATGCATCATTAACAATTATTAATGTTATGTGGACATAAGCTAACCGATTACTGTAATGCATAATGCAATAATGTTTGAAATGGTCAATAATTTTCTAGGAAAACAGATTGTTAGGAGAATATTAAATTGAACTATAATTAAGAATAAAGGTGAAATATGAAATTTAATAGAGTTATGACAATAATTGCATATTTTTCTATTTTTATGCTAGCAATAATTTCAGAAAAGATTGTATTATATAAGCATGCTCTAAACTAATACAGTATATTACACAGAATAAATGCAATGTAACTTCTGTTTGAGTATTAACTCTTTTTCATTGAGTTTTACAACCATAATTCCGTAAGAGGTGCTTTTTTACTTACCTAAACCTTTGTGCTCGAAATGTAGTTTTAAGTAGCATTAAAAAGATTTAATACGAAATTTATTTATAAATCAATTTTACTCGAAATCAAATATTTTACTCGAACACATTTAGAAAGTAAAATGATACAGTCGAAGCTAAATATTTTTGAAAGTGATCATTAGGTATTTATTTTCACAACCACATATTTTACATAGGTGTAGATTTTCCTTTATTAAAAAGTTTTATGAAACATTTACAACTACAGAAACCTCTCTATACATAGATAGGATCACAAAACATTTATTTATATTGTTTTTATAAAATTGCGAGATTTATATAACAATCGTTTTTGTTAATTAATATAATTATTCTTGTAAATATTTTACAAAACATTGTTAGCATAACTACCGATTAAATTGATTTTAGTGAAAATACTTATCTAAATTTCATAATAATATTATATAAATATTGTAATATATCTTCAAGCATTAAAGAACATAATTAATGAAGTGGATAAATTTCTTGATTCATAATTTAGAGCATAAAGTGTAAGCTGTAATTACCGTTATGGGAAAGTTTTTTGTACAAACCACCTTCCCTGGTGTGAATAACTTCTTTTTCATGTTTGATTATATAATGTAAGAGTGATCCCTCTATTTATACATACTGTGATACTTGTATATTATCCGGGAAAGGTCGACGTACAGTTGTCAATTTCGCGATTTTTGTTGGAAAATCATTCCACGCCCCATTCTGTGACGGGTAAGACTCCAGCAGAATTAATATTTGGAAGGTCCGTTCGAACAGCTCTTATTTTGATATTACCATTCAAACCTAAAATTCTCAAGCCTTGCACAAATACAATCTAATTTTTTGTTAAAAGCTTTGGGAAAATGGAGAAATGGACTAAATGAAAAAAAAACATATTGGAGAGCAGATGGGTTTTAGTAAATAGATATGATAGAATAATGTGTAAACGTCATGTTAATCATTTGAGACGTAACAGTAAGTAAGTTATGAAATGTCAGAAAAAATTAAAGAAACGCGTCAGTGTGATAAACAAACCAATGGTTATGATAGGTATGAAAGGGTTAATAGAAACAGGTTTTCTGAATATAATGTAAATAATAAAGAGCAAATTAAGGCCCAGAATGATGAAAAATCTAACAAATCTCAGTTTTCACATGATATTGTGTCAGGTAGGGTAGACCGGGGCATGTTTACGCAGTGCACTTTTTTCGAAACGAGTTATAACTAGCGCGCTACCAGTCATGACAGATTGATGCTGCTCCCCAGCGGGTATTCTCACAAGATTTTGAACGTCAGTCGAGCTTTGGTCTAGCATGCGGAAAAGATAACATGTTTTCTGTCAAGGTGAGTAAATTTTGTGTTGAACTTACTGGAACTTATTGTGAACTAATAATACTTAGTAAAGGATAAACAAATATATGAACATTAGCAGAATTTAATCCTTTTTTGAGAACTGTATTTGTATGAACAGAAATGTTATTAATTTTCGTTGCACGTTAAAAATAAATCCAAACATGGCGACGGGGCACGTTTACGCATTGACATCGGGGCACCTTTACGCACGTTCTTACTGTAATTACCAATCCAAAAAAGGACAAAACTAGGTTCAATGTCATTTTCGGCGCTTTTCCTAGAAGTAATAATAACTTTAAACGGATTCGATACGTATCATAATTCGAGGCGCTGACTGACGCAACAATGGTAACTGCGGCGTGTATTCGCTCCGAAGAAATGATGTAATTTTTACGTCACGGGGTAAGCTAGAGTCATAATCTATATGTCGTTCTTTTAGTTTTATTATGTTCTTTATATTAGTATATAGTACGTTCATTTCGGTCCAGGGCTTCCGGAGCTATGAATAAAAACTACTTCCTTCTTTCGGCTCTGATAGCTCCAATGAACCGGGCCTTCTCGTGCAGTTTACGTTTTATTTACTTTTTATTTATTGTAAATTTTTGTTAAATTAGATCTTCAGAGACTTTAAGCTCCCATTTAAGTCAAATCTTGTGCACTTGTGTGTAATTCTAAGGTTGTTATTATCAATTCTAGTATACACTGTTTACTTTCGTTTTGTGCCATTTTGAAATTTTTAAAACTTCTGTAAATGTAAAAACTGTATTCTGTAAAACTTCTGTAAATGTTCTTTGTACCAATTTTATGTTAAAATTAATTTTTTCTTGTAATTGTATTTATGCCAAAGCTATGCTAAAATTCATTTCAACTCAACAATATCTTGAGTTTGTAATCGCTGAATGGCAACCAGTCTTTTTTTATTCTCAAAATAAAGTATGTAAACAGTCTGACGTGCTTCGCCGGGTGTGAGTTTTTCCCCCATCTTTTGCATTATTGTCTGTTAAAATTGTATTTAACACGTTATCAGCACAAATTTGCTCTGAAGAAGAAGTTGATACGTGAGTTATAGTGGATAACAGATAACTGCGAAAAATAGAAGAAGTGAAAAACTCGCCGCGCGCTGCTAAGCCTAACGACAGCATGGACGAATTGAAGATCCCTAAGCTAGATGGAAATAATTATACAGCATGGAGTATCCGTACGCGTGCTACACTAGTTCAAAGGAACTGTTGGGAAGCAATTGATCCTGGTTACGGCCCAGAATTGGAAGATAATGAGAGAAAAAACTAACGAAAAGGCTCTCACGTTTCTGTTCCTTGTTGTAGAAGATAATTTCTTGGACGATATCGCCGATTGTACTAAAGCGAAAGATGCATGGACAATTCTGAAAGATATTCATACGAAGTTTGGATTGCTGCACACGCTTCAACTACTTAGAGAATTTTTTAATGTAAGGATGAATTCTGGTGAAAATGTGAGCTCCTATTTAAGAAGACTGATGGAATTACATCGCAAGGTTTCATCTTGCGGATACGGCTTCACGGACAGAGAAGTAGCCCTTGTCATGTTGATGGGTTTGCCTAAAGAGTATGAAGCTTTGATATTAAATTTAGAACGAGATGAAGATGCCTTGTCCACAAAAACTGTTAAATCACGCCTAATGGTAGAAGAGAAGAAATTGCTCTGTCACAGTGCAGAAAGTGAACAAGAAGCTGTTGGTGAAAGAGCACTAAAAATCAAAGACAGTGGAAAACCACGAAGAAACGAGACACATGAAAGAGAAACTCGGTGTTTTAGCTGTGGTCAATGGGGACATATTGACAAAAATGTCCTGCCCATAAGACAACTTCGCATGGTCAAAGATTTTCAAGTGTTGTACATCAAGCATTACTCGCTGATACCTATGGTGAAAAAATTGTTTGTGATTGGTATCTTGATAGTGGTGCTACTGAACATATGTGCTCACAAAGAGAAAAATATGTTAATTTGGTACCAATAAAATCGCAAGTTGAAATAGCAAACTCCGAAAAAATTGAAGCTATAGGAACTGGTAACATCATTTTCAGTCCCACAGAAGAGTGCGGGACAGAAACTCTTTTCTTAGCAAATGTGTTGTATGTACCTAATCTTGACAGTAACCTCCTCTCAGTTGGAAGAATCGAAGACATGGGAATGACCATTTCCTTTCAAAATGGTAAGGCTACTATCAGAAACCCCAACCAGCAGAACAAAATCATCCTTACTGCCCATAAATGTGGAAGATTGTATAAAGTTGAACAACATCAGATCCATAAAGCATGCCTCTCCAAACATGAAGAACTCATGCATAGACGTTTAGGACACTTTCACAAAAACGCAGTGAAGAAACTTATCAAGAAAGATGGTTCGAATGAAGATTGTGAAGAAACATCAAAAGAAAGTGACATTTGCTCAACATGCATTCTAGGAAAGATGAAGAAAACACCATTTCCAATTAGGAAAAATAAAAATTCCACAAGGTTACTAGAAGTAATACACAGCGATGTCTCAGGACCCATAACACCTACGTCAAAAGGGGGTTCCAAATATATTATTACCTTTGTTCATGACTACTCAAGGTATGTTGTGGTGAAACCAATGAAGTCAAAAGACCAAGCCCTTGAGAAATTTATCGAATTTAAAAATAATGTTGAAAACCTACATGGATTACCAGTTTACGAAGTGATAATGGTGGGGAATATTCAAGTACTGAATTTGATGATTTCTTAATTAAAAATGGAATATAAAGACAGCTCACTGTTCCTAGAACTCCACAGCAAAATGGTGTTGCCGAAAAGATGAATTGTACATTATTTGATATGACTAGATGTCTCTTGTTCAACTCAAACCTTCCAAATGAACTGTGGGCAGATGCTGTGGCTACTGCTTGTTATTTACGCAATAAATGTCCAACACAAGCTATCCAGGGAAGAATACCAGAAGAACTTTGGAAACAAAAGCCTGCTAAAATCGACAACTTAAGAATTTTCGGCTGTAAGGCATATGCACAAATTGACAAAACACAGCAAAAAGGAAAATTGGAATAACGTGCTCAAGAATGTGTCTTTATTGGTTATCCTGAAGGTATAAAAGGTTACAAGTTGTGGAATGTAGAAGAAGACAAGTTTTTTATTAGTAGAAATGTAAAGTTTGATGAAACTAATTTCCCATTCAGGAGGAGTCATTTAGAAAGGAAAGATGAACTCACCATTAGCTCCAATGCTCCTGAAGTCAGCATAATTCCCCCTGAAATTCCAGCAGATGTTATAAGAACTGAAGCCGAGTACACTGAGCAGACCTTGGAAGATCCTAATCCTGGAAAATCAGCAGCAAATATGACAACTGAAGCTGAGTATACTGAACAAAACTTCGAAGATAATAGTCCTGGAAAATCAGCAGTAAGTGTAGAAGAATCTCTTGAAGTCAGAAGAAGCAATAGAGTAAGGAGACCTAAAACTTACTTTGGTGATCCAATATTATACAAAGTTGTCAGCGAAGAGCAAGCTCCCACCCAAAATATTGAAGATCCAATCACCTTGGAAGAAGCTCTGAAGTTGCCTCACTCTGAAATGTGGAAGGAAGCTATGACGGAAGAATTAAACAATCTTCACAGCAACCAAACATGGGAATTGGTTCCAAAACCTGCAGATACCAAACCTATCGGATGTAAATAAGTATTCAAAAGAAAATTAAATGCAGAAGGAGAAGTGATTAAATTTAAAGCTCGTTTAGTTGCAAAGGGCTATTCACAAGTACCAGGTAGAGACTTCTCAGAGACTTTCTCCCCTGTTATAAAAATTAAGTCTATACGAATCCTTTTAGCCCTTGCAATGGAACTAGATATGGAAATTCATCAAATGGATATCACAGCGGCTTACCTGAATGGAACATTGAAAGAAGATATTTACATGTTTCAACCTGAAGGGATGAAACAACAAGGTAAAGAACATCTTGTTTGTCACCTCAAAAGAAGTTTGTATGGTCTAAAGCAAGCTGGAAGAGAATGGAATGAATGTTTTGACACCTTCCTGAAAGAACTCGGATTGTTGCGTTCAAAAACTGATCCATGCATTTATTATCATCCAAAGAAAGCACTGTATCTTGGCCTCTATGTTGATGACATGCTCATTGTAGGAACCTCAGAAACCATAAGCACCTTTAAGCATAAAGTTATGCAGAAATTTCAAGCAAAGGACCTTGGAGAAGCAAGTGAAATTTTATCCATGAGAATCCAGAGGCAAGCTGATGGTTCACTAACACTAGATCAAACAACTTACATTGAAGATATCCTGGAAACAATTGAGGCAAGTTCAGCTAAGGGTGCATCAACCACTTTAGATCCAAGCATAAAACACTACAAAGTAAATGATGCAGAATGGACCAATATAAAAGAGAAGAGTGACAAAATTCCTTATAGGCAAGCCATTGGTAGTCTGCTGTATGTTGCATGTGGAACACGTCCTGACATAGCATTCAGTTCCACCTACATGAGCCAATTCAACGAGAGACCCACCGAATTGCATTGGAGAAGCATTAAACACATCTTTCGATATCTCAATGAGACCAAGCACCTATCCCTCACCTTCAGAAAAACTGGAAAAGCAGTAGAATTTTTCTCAGATGCAGATTGGGGTGCAGATCATGTGGACAGAAAGTCCTTCAGTGGATATGCGGTCATTTTTGGTGGTGCTGCAGCTTCCTGGTCTAGTAAAAAGCAGTGTTGTACTGCATTATCTTCTTCCGAATCTGAATATTTGGCCTTAGCCCATACTACAAAGGAAGTGCTATGGATGAGAAGTCTAATGCAGGAACTTGGTGTAGAGAAATTTATCCCTAAACCTGTATCAATAAAAATCGACAGCCAAGCAGCTATGTTTATTGCTAAAAATCAAACAACATCTGAGCGCAGTAAACATATTTACATAAGACACCATTTTATCAGGGACTATGTTGAACAGAGTGTTATTTGTTTAGAGTATATAGCCTCAGCAAAAAATGTTGCTGACCTTTTCACTAAAAACATCTCAAAGAAAACTTTGGTTAACTTAAGGAAAAACCTAGGTTTTAAGTATTGACATTTATAACTGATATGTTTGTAGTGTGTACAATTTTTTTTTCATTTGAATAGCCTGAGTACATAATGTTTTTTTTTTATGTGTTTGCGAAGTAACTAAACTGTGTAGCACTAGATTAATTTTAACACAATTATTTCAAATTGGTAAATAAATCATACGAGTAGTAATTTTCCAACTGGACGAAAAATGTACGGGCCAGGATTCGAACCTGGGACACCACAGCCAATCCTGGCCCGGACATTTTTCGTCCAGTTGGAAAATTACTACTCGTATGATTTATTTACCAATTTGAAATAATTGTGTTAAAATTAATCTAGTGTAATCACGTATCCAGCGTTTACTGGAGTTCCTTTACCTGCGATCTTTTCTGTTGAGTTGATTAAAATATCAGACCAGATTCTCTGATCAATAAGGTTAACTTGATGAATTATGCCCTCCAGATTCGACCGGGATAGCTCAGTGGTAGAGCGTGGCGGCTTCAGCCAAGCGATTCCAGGTTCGAATCCCGGCCCGGACATTTTTCGTCCAGTTGGAAAATTACTACTCGTATAAACTGTGTAGATTACATTTCCAGGTTAGTGTGTATGTTTCTTTTAAGCCATGCTTTGGCAAGGAGGAGTGTTAAAATTAATTTTTTCTTGTAATTGTATTTATGCCAAAGTTATGCTAAAATTCATTTCAACTCAACAATATCTTGAGTTTGTAATCGCTGAATGGCAACCAGTCTTTTTTTATTCTCAAAATAAAGTATGTAAACAGTTTGACGTGCTTCGCCGGGTGTGAGTTTTTTTCCCATCTTTTGCATTATTGTTTGTTAAAAATGTATTTCTAACATTTTATTCATATATCCCAAGCTTATTTTATTTGCAAACAACAACATTGTTGTTCAAAATTTATCGTAGTTCATTTTAGTGTACTTAATTTGAAGTTTTTGTTAGGTTTAACATGTTTATTCTGTGATTTCGTAATTGTTGTTTCTTGCTTAATATCTATTGGAATTCCCATAGGAAAAAAACATTAAATCGATTTTCATATTTTCACTTATTTCAAACATATTTGTCATCTAGTTAATAACCGCAAACAACATCATTGCTAAAAAAATTTATCGTAGAACATTTTAGTACCATTTATCTTTAATTTCTGCCAATTTAAGTATGTTAAAGTAGAGTGTTTGTAAACCCTGTTATTTAATCAAATTGCAATTTTAGATCTCATAGGTTATTTACTACGTTTGTTTACATTTGATTATTATCATTTTTGCTAATATTTTTCTACTTTTTCGCACTTTTTTTTCGCTTGTTTCCTCGGGAAATATTTTAAAATGTGTAATAAAAATAAATTAACATATAAAAATAATGTCCCATGTCAAGTGTGCAGAAGGAAATACTTTATTTTTTGTTTGTAAAAACTGTAACAGTGATGATGAAGATGACAAAAATAGTTTCTGTTTTTAACTAGCAATAAGACCCATGTTTTCAGTTTAGCTTAAATAATGTTCTTTAATTAATTATCTTTAATTTTTTTTTGTTTTAAAACAGTGTTTTAAGTTATAAATAAAACATCTCAATTTGATTAAATATTTATTTTACTTACTCCTTGGTATCACTTATAATATGCGTAAACGTGCCCCACTTGATGCGGGGCAAGTTTACGCAAATGACTTGGACCTAAAATATTTTTTTTTTACGATTAAAAACACAAACAGGGCAACAACTGAATACACAAATTTTGACTTTATTAACTGCTTTATAAAACCACATTGTCTAGAATTTCCTAAGTTAAAACATAAAAATTAGAAAATTCATTGAACGAAATCCGCGTAAATGTGCCCCGGTCTACCCTACAGTTGAGAGTAAATATTGTGATGATACTACACATAAAGATGTAAAAGACAATTCCGTTATAAACAATGATGTGGACTTACAGACTTACAAACTTAGTCTACCTGTAAGGACTGATAAAAATGATAGTCAACCAGTTCGAAGAAGTAATAGATAGATTAAACCAGTGGTTCATTTTAACTGCGAAGGGAGGGGTGGGGTGTCTTAATATTATATTCATTTGAATTCAGTGATAGCTCCACTGAACAGGCTCATTTGTAAACTCTTCCATGCGAGTGAAAGTACGAGATATGTCAGTGTAAAAATGGATGTTGTATGAAGAGGTTTGCTTTATCACAAATTGCAAATATGTGTAATAAATATTTATATTGTTAAAAATAGATGCCTCCTTGCAATAGTAAATGTAATAACGTATTACGTAAGTTACATTAAATATCAATTAGCTTTACTTAAAAAAATCATTAACATTATAAACTATATAAGTTATTTAAGTTAGCTTCAAATTAAAATAAACGTAAGATATTTTTAGGTTTTTAAGATTATTATGTTTGTAATAATTTTTCTTAGATTTTATTATCTTTTTCATAAGTTTAAAATAATTTAAATTATACGAAATATTATCTTCTTTTAAATTAAAAAAAAGTTAATTTTTGTTAAATTTTATTTTGAAAGGTAATTTTTGTTGTATCAGATAACTCATTTTTCTGAATTCCTGAAGAGTTCGAATTAATAAATTTCCACTTATTGCGAATAGCAAAGAGTTAATAATAATTTTCAAGATGTGTTACATTGTTTAGTAATCCTACTTTTACATATAATGAATGCGTCGTTCTGAAATAATTATAAAAAAATTCGACGTGAAAATTTATTGTTATTTTTTCTCTACTTTGTTCTTTTATTTATCAATCTAATCTATTATTATTATTTCATTTTTCATGATTTTTTTTTATTTAAATCATCTCTATATAACACAACCTTTACTAATTCACGATTGTTTGTAATGCGTTGAAAAATATTTCATTTTTTAGGTTGAGTGCTTTCCAACTTTATATTTGTTATAATTTTAAGTAATTTTGATTAATTATGAAAACTACGGAATAAAAGAGACTCCAGAGTTGTTAATGGGTATGCTCATAAAATAGCAATAATGTTTCTCATTTCCCAATTCCCTGTTTTCGAAATGAAATTTCTGTATATAGATCTATACATCTAATAAAAAAAATTCCATTTTTACATCAAGTTTTGCAAAAAAAAAATATTTTTTGAAATCTTTCGCTACTGTACAAGAAAAAATTGAACCTGTTTAAAAGACTTGCTCTAGACTTGCGAGCACAAAAGAAGTACTTAATAGAAATGATCTATCACAGTCAAAGTAAAAAAAAAAATAGAAGAGCTTCAGGACATCAAACTTTTATCATTTTGAAGAAGATTAAATGTTCTCTGTCTATATTCTTTATAGCCTTTAAGTGCCTCAAGTTACGTTCACACCAAAAGTTTACTTAATGAAAAATTTCATGCTTTTAAAAGCAATTGGAATATAATATTTGCTTTATTTCAAGCCTTAAACTTCATTCTTTATTTTAATTATTTGTTTTGAAAGAAGTCAATTGAAAGGGATAAGGTAAAAAACAGAAGTGTGGTTTCTTATACGAATCTCATTGAAATAAGAGATTTTTTTTTTATTAAATACAACGATTTCAGATAATTTTATACGTTTGCAAGTTCTTAATATGTCTGAATAAAAATGTAGCGTTTTATATGTGATATCGACTATTACGGTTTACACTAGATTAATTTTAACACAATTATTTCAAATGGGTAAATAAATCATACGAGTAGTAATTTTCCAACTGGACGAAAAATGCCCGGGCCAGGATTCGAACCTGGGATCGCTTGGCTGAAGCCGCCACGCTCTACCACTGAGCTATCCCGGTCGAATCTGGAGGGCATAATTCATCCAGTTAACCTTATTGATCAGAGAATCTGGTCTGATATTTTAATCAGCTCAACAGAAAAGATCGCAGGTAAAGGAACTCCGTATCCAGCGTTTACTGGAGTTCCTTTACCTGCGATCTTTTCTGTTGAGCTGATTAAAATATCAGACCAGATTCTCTGATCAATAAGGTTAACTGGATGAATTATGCCCTCCAGATTCGACCGGGATAGCTCAGTGGTAGAGTGTGGCGGCTTCAGCCAAGCGATCCCAGGTTCGAATCCTGGCCCGGACATTTTTCGTCCAGTTGGAAAATTACTACTCGTATATTACGGTTTAGTTAAAAAAAGATACAATATTCAACTTCAATAACTTATGTTTGGATAACGTATCTTAAAATAATATTGTACATTCTCATTTGCGACGGTGATTGTAAAATGATACATTTATGTCTGATTATTTTTTTCGTACTGTTGAATAATCATACTTCTTAATAAGCTTCGTTACACACAATATAAGTTTTAAAAGGTCCAAATACCGGCTACTTCAACTATTTTGAATCCAGATCTTACAATTTTGAAAATTAGTCAATGAAAAGTTACGGTAAGTTATCTTGATATGTTTTTCATTCTCTTAGGTGGAAAATTCAGTTTAAAAAGCGTTTTCTGCAAATAAAAAGAAAATTTTCAAAAGTCTGCAAACTTAAGTTTTGCAAATGGGATCTAAATACCGGCTACCTATATTTTCTTCCAAAATAATAATAAGACTAATTTCAGTAATTAAGAGAGAAGAACATTGTATTAATAAATGTTATTGATTAAAACATTTAATATGTACAGCAGGAACATGAAATTTTTAATAAACAAGCATTTTTGTCAATATTCTAAAAAACTTTAAACTGTCTCTGTCAGTCTTCTTCCCAATATATTCCTAGATTTGTTTTTTAATGTGTTAAACAATTAAAAACTAGCTATTCTAAATTTAGTTTAATTTTTCTACAAAATTCACAAAGATATTAATCACTCTCTGCGTTGTTGCAATCGCTATGGTCCCACATATCGCATTCTAAACATCAAACACAGAGTTCCCCCTTCTTGTCCGCAGAGAAAGCATCCTTGCAGAAAACATAAATTGCACCATCTTCTGTCATATATTTTCTTCTTTTTACCTTTTTAAAATCCAATTTCTGACCCTTTCGCCTGTATTTTCTTAGTTTTCTCTCCGTCCATTTTTCTTCTTTCTCTTCGCATTTATTAAGGATGATTTTGTCCATCATAGAACAGTTCAACCGAAAACAAATACGGAGACCGTACAGAGGAATTTGAGATATAGCAAATATGGAATATATTTTTATGTACTAACTAAGTATTCAGAACTACACAAATTTCATTAAGGTTGCTCCATTATTCTTCATTTTCTTATGCTTAGATAAATGTGTGAAAACCGCAAGTTAGAAGAATATAAAATTTTGAAGAAAAACGAAAAACCAACAAATGATTACTTTGTTTTAAGTCTGATCTATATAGTGCAATGTAAGAACATCCATTCTAAATTTATAAAATGGACCAATCTGTAACATTTATTTCATGATGTACTAATGGAGAAATGAAATATTAGTAGATACAAATCTAACATGAATTCAGCAGGATGAATATTTCAAAGGAGTCGAATGTGTAGGACGGAGTCCATTCTGGCCAATGCGATCTCAAATTAAATCAGGTGAAAATCAGTCCGATAAATTTAGATAAGAAGTTTATGTTCCTTTTCTGGTGTCGCACATTCTCCATCTCGTTTTGTGTATATAATTGGATACAATATGTGAAGGTTGATGTATCCATGGAATTTCGGTACACTCATTATTTTCTGAAATAAACTAATTTTTTGAATTAGATGACGCATAGAAGAATCGACGAATTGTTCTTTTCTAATGTTATATTGTTACATTTAAATTTACACAGACACATTTATTCTACCTAGATCTAGATTATTAAATACGTTATTGCAATTATTATGCAGCGTTATACTGCCCTGTTACGCGTGCTACATCATTTACAGAATTGAAGAGAAATTAGAGTTAAAAAATTGAGAAAGTTTTCTAGTCTTTTCATCTCGTGACATCATTACCAGGAAATGACATATTATACATGATTTTTGCTGAAGTTTGGTACAATAAGTTTATTATACACAAATTAAAATTGCATTGATCATTAAGAAAATGTTGATAAATGTTTTTATAACACTATTGTCCTTTGAAGCACTTATTAGTTATTTTGATTATACGTTGATAAGAAACTGTCTCTTAAGTTATTCTTACACGGTGTTTCACAAAGGACCCATAACTTTAAAAAGAAATAACCCGGAATCGGTGGTAGATAGAAGCATGAAACCAGTGGTATGTTTATTAAAAAAATCGTAAGAATCTTATACATAAATCTCAAAATTTAGTTAAAAATAGCACCGATAGAGGGCGCTGAGAGAATTAAGAATCCTTCTAAAGAGAGTTCAGAAGCATATAAAGACTAGCCGTCGAAGATTTCGCCATTGAAATCTGACCGCTATTAGCGTATAGTAAAAATAATTCCATCGGACACGTTACCTGTCTGTTGAACTTTTTAACTCACGAATTATTTTCCCATTTGGGCCTTTTGCGACTTGAAATCGCGTTTGAAAACTTCTCCTCGTGGCAGTAGGACTCTGATTTAATCGGTGGTACTCCTACACAATAAACACACGTTCCTCCACTGTATACATCACTTTCGGAAATATTTTCACTATACGCTAATAGTGGTCAGATTTCAATGGCGAAATCTTCGACGGCTAGTCTTTATATGCTTTTGAACTCTCTTTAGAAGGATTCTTAACGCTCTCAGCGCCATCTATCGGTGCTATTTCTAACTAGATTTTGAGATTTATGTATAAGATTCTTACGATTTTTTTAATAAACATACTACTGGTTTCATATTTATATCTATCACCGTTTCCGGGTTATTGATTTTTAAAGTTAGGGGCCCTTTGTGAAACACCCTGTAAGTACTTTTGCATTTAATCTGGAGTTTCTAAGCTGTGGGTTTTCCTGAAGCAATGAAAGCGTTTTCCCGATAAGTGTTTTCACATCTGTTGATATTTTACTCGTTGAATAAAAAGTCTAGTAATTCCGATGAAACAGATTATTATTTCTAATAAAATGGAGTTTAGTATACACTTGAACGTTTTCGCTTAATATGAAACTTATAAACATCAAGTTATTAACAAACACAGAGCTTTATTATATGAAATATCTTATTTTTAATGCTCTTATATTTATATATGAAATAAACAGAAAAATAGGATAATGAGTATGGAAAATGAAAAACTTTATATAAGTGTTAAAATTCAAAAAAAAATATTTTCTTTATTATACTATTAATATATTGTATATTAAATATATTATATATAGCACTGTTAATTATAGTGTTTAGTATATTAAATATATTCTACATATTAAATATATTTAAATGTCATTAAATATATACTTGGTATGATGATTCGTCACAATATAATATGCATTACGCAATGCAAAATGAAACATCGCTATTAAACTTTGCAAAAACTGAAATATGTCTTTTATCATTTGAAGGAAATAAGTTATAACTAAAATCATTAAAATTCTACTACTACCGAAATTTGAGGTTTTGTTCTGACCCTTACTCACATTCACATATCTTTGGCGAGTCATAACAATGCTTTAAATTTATACAACTCTTGTAATTTCTTCGTTTTCACATATATATTTTTTGTAAGTAATTTCACAGCTTTCAGAAACGTGTATAATCAGAATGGCTCAAAAGGATAAATGCTGTAAAAAATATTCTAATAATCTCTTATTTTTGGATATCAAAGCCATTAATCATTTGTAAAAAATGAATATCGCTATAGTGCATTATATTAAATACATAATTAAAATGTTTATAGAAAAATGTCTAAAAAATTATGTCTACAACGCTAGTGCAAAAACAAAATAAATAAATAAATAAATGTTACTCAATAAATATTTCTTTAACTACTAAAAAGTATTAAAAATAAAAATAAGAATTTCCTATGCATTGAATAAAGTAGATTGTCGAAACGTAAATAGTATGTATTGTTAATTGCTTTGTGCTAAAACTACGAATGGTTATGTGTTGAAATCAGACATATATAACAAAAATTAAATTAAATTAAATTGAAAATATAAGTTAAATGGCATAATACTTGTTTTGAAGATTTCATATAAATAGTGCAAAATGAAAATAAATCCTGATTTATTCTGAGTTATTTCTCCTGTAATCAATGTACTTTAGTTTAATTTGCTTAAGCTTTAACAAGAAAATAATAAACAAATCTGTGGAAATTTACTATATGGTATACAAACAGGCTTTAAAGGGCTTTACTAGCATTTTCACAAGTGTGCAGATTTAATTGCGTGCTAAAACGCTTTAAAATTTATTTGTGCATCTATTATTCAAAAATATATGGAGAAATATTCTTCGATTATATTTTTGTTCAGACATCTAATCAAAGACTAAAATGACAAATCACTGTTCTCTTTAAAAAATATGTAAAACTCTAAATTAAAATATTGTTTAAAAACTTCAATGCTTGTATTAGAAAACATAAAAATTTAGTGATTTTCTAAAAAGAAAGTATCTAATTACAGTATTTGCATTCTTAAATAAACTTCCTTGACTTGTACGCAAGTCCTTTAAAGGAGCATTCTTGTAAAAATCTATAATAGGTAAAAATACGTCTATCCAAACGCTACTTTTTTGTTTTGTATAATAGGCTTTAAGATTTGATTTAAACTTCAAAGAAACTAATTCAAGTTTCATTTTTTACTGAGTAGGATATTATAAAGAAGGATGATTCCATCCACGCATTTTATCAAAGTTTCAACCTTCTGCGTGAAGGAAAAAAGAAGTAAAACAAAATTAATGGAATAGCATTCTACTACGGAGTATTTTTTATAAAAAACAAAAAAAAAATCAATGAAATCTCAGATAATCTTACAAGCTAAAATTATCCTTTTTTGATTTTGAGATAGGTATAATCCTCAAACAAAAACAAAATGAAACAATTTTAGTGAGAAAATACGAAACATTAATTTATCTTTTCTTAAATGTTGAAGATAACAAGATTATAAATATTTTATGAAGTTTTATTCTACAACTATTATAAATAGTATAATATATTGAAATTTTTCGCTTAAGTATATGGTTTATTTTCATTTTATATTGTCTCTAACGTGTCTAAACTTTAATCTCCTGATCATTTAGGTCTAGGAACAAAATATATACTAAAAACGGATATAAACTCTTAACGCTTCCATTGAGGTGCAAAGTAAGCTATTTTTAAATAAAACATTTTAAAGTATTTAATTTAAATTGCGTCATGCGTTCGAAGATATTTTTTACATTCTTTCTCATGAAATAAAGAATATGCGAATGTAAATTCAGGGAGTGCATAAGGACATATGTTTGCTATTTGGAGAAAGTATAAACATCAGTTTACAATAAGAAAATAATGCTGTTGTTGAGTAACGGTTTCAAAGTGAAAGAAACTTCCAGTCTAAGCGTTAAATATTTTTTGCACATCGTTAGTAGTCAAAACTAAGTAGCAAACTATGATAAATATACCTTCAACGTGGGTATATTTGGAAAATAACACTTGTAACTTGTTTTTTAATCCATCCATGACATCATAATTCAATTCATTGGTAAATTTTGCCTGCGGATATTAAACGTTCAAAAGTACTTTAATCAATTAATTTGGGAAAATCGCAGGTATAAATATTTGATATTCTCGTGTTAAATTAAGTTTTAATCATTGCGAAACACATTACAATGGATGTATTATTTTTCAATAACTGAAAAAATACTTAGCGGAATCAACTCTAATTTTAGATTCGTACAATCTGATCTCTTAAACATTGATTTCTGTTAAAAAATTTATAAATTGCAATTGTTACTTTTTAGAAATTTATATATTTTTTAGAATAATTTTAGAAAAAATTATGTATTACATTCTATGCATTTTTTTAAAAATCAGAATTCGAGTTATTGGTTGAAACATAGTAATTGAAAATGTACAGCTCATTCGCCATATTATTTTATATTTTTCATATTTTTATTGCTGGTTTTCTAGAATATTATTAAATAAACACGTATTTAGAAAAATATTTTTTTGAAAAATATATGAACTATAACCTGTAAATTATTTAACAGAAATAGATTCCTAGAAAATTCAAATATGTGAATCGAAAATTGCAGCAGGTCATTGCTTCACGTACTTTTCTGAGATAAGCTTAAACTAACCGCTTTTGCAATCTGTTTTGCAATGTGTGAAGCTGAATTAACATTAGTAGTTCCAAAATTTAACCTAAATAATTCTTCTGCTACTTGTTGGAAGGATTTCCAGTTCTGATATTTAAAGAAAAAATCTAATGAAAAATCCAAATAAAATGTTAAAATGATGTGTTAGTAATATAAATTTTAAAGTTGTTACAGTTTCTACATATAGACGTCTCTCCTGAACAAAATTTCAGCATGACATTATGACGAAATTAATAAACGATTGCCAACAATAACGTTTTTAAACGAAGATTTGTGGCTGAGTTAATAGGGAGATGGTCACTGTACATAACTAAATGTAAATCGAATTATGGTGTTCAGCACATACGACATTTAAGCAATGCAATGAGACAAAACCATTAATATATCTACAGATTGTTTTTCATTTTGTTGTTATAATTAGGAATAGGTTTGATTAATTATTTCGGATGATGAGATTTTGTATCTCTTCTACAATATAGCCTAGTAAGTTCTTATGAAAAAAGTATAAGAATAATTATTGCAGTGGAGTATCGAATTCTGTGATTGGTGTCTCCACATTTTTTTTCCTCTTTCCCCATAAATATCTTCTTTTCATTTTAGATGCTGTACTTTTAGTCAATGTCCTCGTTGTTGTAGTTATAGTTGTGAATGAAATCCTCCTTTTATGCATCCTTCTAATACATTTTTAGGTATTAAGCTATGGCTTGTTTTCTTCTGAATCAAATTTTTAATGTCGCTAGAGCCAGCAATTTTATTCAAAGAATACAAATATTTACATTTGAAAGGTGACGAACTATTTTCCAAAATGTTAAATGCGTCAAAAATGTGGGTCAAGTCAGTCCGTATTTTTACTATGCGATCGTCATTTTCGGCTGCTCAAGAGTTTTGGTAGTCTTCGTTTTCCAGTAGTAAGTTTTAAAATGTTTCAATATGTTCGTTAGGGAGACAAGTCTTTTTCAAAAATGAAAATTAAAAAAATATATACGAAATCAATATTGTACGCATGAGTATAATTAAATCAATACGAAATAGCTGGAACGTTCCATTAAAATAACTTAACAATACTTAACCACACACACACGCACAAAAAAAAAAAAAAAAAAAAAAAAAAAAACATAATTACATCTCTTTAGTATAGAGTTGTTTTTCCAACATATAACAACTGTTGTTTACACTTAAAATTCTGCTCAAATGGTTTTTAATGAGATTTAAATTCAAGTAGTCAAGAAATTTACGACAAAACTTTTTTTTCAACGTATTTTCTGTTAGATACAACAACAGTGTAATTTTGAGAATATTTTGTGAAAACAAAAAAAAAAGGTTTCTTTGTTATTTGACTTTTTTGCGATGCTATTTGTATGTGCTGTTCACATATTTATCCCTCTGAACACATATGGCATTAGATTTAATGTACGGTTAAATATTATTTTAATTCCTGACTTATCAACCAGCAACTTCCGCTATCTGGATGTTGATTGTTTTAAAAATTCTTATCTGGATGGGCTTAAACTTATTGCAATAATTCGATTGCTTCGTTTTCCTTTTGTTATACTAGAAAAACAGATTGAGTGAAATAAAACTTCCTAATTATATACTTTTATGTAGAACATGTTAATTAAAAAGAGGTAAATTGTGGAAAATTACGAAATTTTCAATGTAAAAAAATATAAAATGATAATAAAATGCGAAATATTAAAACAAGACCCATTTCTTACAAAACAGTATGTTTAATTTAATAATCATCCGCCTTTAATATGAATTGTTTATTTCTTATTACTGATGGATTGTTTTTCCCCCGAAAATCAGAAATAAAAATAAATTCAAAAAATTATAAAAAGAAATTTAAGCAATAAAACTTTTATTTTTTCATATGTATGAATGAGATGTATGGTATAAGAAAATTCCAAAAAAATTTTTTACAACATTGTATAGACTATTGTTGCAACGTTATATTTATTTTTTGCATGCAAAGGCATTTCTAGACAATAAACGATTATCTTCGATATGTTTTTAGTATTAAAAAAAGTTCTTACAACTGTCACTGTTTTTTTCATCATCCATATTAGTTACATTTAAAAACAAATACGATGATTTTTTTTTAAATCACCTAATGCTGAAACCCAGAAACTTTTTCGTTAATGCCATATTTCTCAGAAAATTGCACGAAGCATTATATAGTTTATTTTATCACAAAACTTTTCTCTGTTATGTAAACAAATCAATTTTTATACGAATAAAAAAGAAAGAATCGTGGTTTTCTGTTGAAGAACTTACGACTTCAATCAAAGAAAAGCAATAAATGTATTTGCAAGAAATCAGTATTTTTTCCCTCCGAACAAGAAATTCAAATTTACTTTCAGAAAAAGAATATTTTATTTAGAGGTTTTGCATTTTATTTTCATGCTGTCATGGTTTTATTTTCATGCCGGTATTTTACTAAAAGAAAGTTTAGAAATACTTATTCCTTAAACTAAATTCAATGTTGTCAAAATGTATATTGCAATTTTAATAAATATAGCAAATATTAGTGTTTCTTTCACAGAGTATTTTACTAGAAACTTAAAAGGGTATAATGGAAAATTAATGTATATTTAATCGAAAATCTTCGAATATGTTTTTAACGAAAAAAAATTTCTTGCATCTATCACTTTCATTTTTATTTATTGCATCATTTATACTAGTTATAAAAGAAAATCAATATATGTTTCATTTCAGTTTAGTAAATTTTATTAAATCAATTTTATTAAGTCAATTAAATGAACATTTATATAAAATCAAAATTAATATTTTTTTGTTAAGTAAAGAAATGTGTCTAATAAATATAAGTTTCTCTAGATTAGTAAATTACTGATATAATTTGTCTCAAAAGTTCAAAGACAACCAAAAATTTTTGTTTATAAAATAATAACAAACAAAATAACGATATTTAATTTATTAAACTAAGTAAAGCCATTTAAGTAAATCGTATCAAAATGAATAAATAATTAGATTATCATGACATTCCTGTATATTTTTAAGAATACGGTAATATGCAATGTCTTAAATGTTTATGCACAATGGAAGGAAAAATATCATACTTATGATGTTATTTAGTACCTGTATGCCCCTTATTTCTGTAACATAAAATGGGCAAGTTTCCATTGAATCGATTATTTTTTTTATATTATTGGTAACAAAGAACACAATTCTTTCTCTCTGGATAGGTGGAGTTTTTCAGTCAAATCATACTGCCTTCACCTTTTGTAATTTTTGCCGGATAAAATACCTGATATATTTTAAAGTGTGTTTACTTCATGGTTAAAAGTTTCCCAAACTATAATCTAAATATTTTGCTAAGAACGCTATCGAGTTTATACTACGTGAAGCGTTGCATTACTGAATTCTTTACTCAGATCCTCTATATGATACTCCCTATGCACACACACACACACACACACACACACACACACACACACACACACACACACACACACACACACACACACACACACACATTTATATATATATATATATATACGATCTCCCTAAAATCTTGCCAAATTGAAACAAATGTTGCTGTAGTTCTCCTTGATACTTTGTTGAATTTTGTTTTCATGGAGAAAGACCAGGGAGGTTTGGTCATTAAAAACTACAACCTGTACCTCTAAACCATCAGATATTCTCTGCCTTCTCACCTAGTAACAACAGTAAGCTGCTGTTTCCTCCGATCATTTTAATAGCAATTACAGCCATCCAAACCATGCAAATTCCATTTTTATTTATCTCTGAAAATACAGCGACTCACTGTTGCCCTTAAAAACGTAATTCCCAGCGTAATTCCTTTTGGTCTGTCTGTGATGTGTTTTTAGATGTGTTTAATTATGCAAAACATTTTCTTTAACCCTTTGTGACTCAACAGCTCCATTTAAAAAAATATTTATTCAGATGTTAGCATGTAAAAAATAATAAACAAAATTTAGAACTTACAAATAAAAATAATATTGACTAAAATGTTGTCTTTTCACATCTGCAATAAACGGAAAATTATATAATTCTTATAAATATTATCAATTCTCTAGTGCATAATTGTAAAATATACGAAAAAATCTAATTTTGGACGTCTGCAGCCTTTTAATTTTACAAAATTTACAAAATTTTACAAAAGGTTACAAAAGTTTATTTTAGCAATAACTATGCGAAACTTCTCTCAAATGGTAAATAAAACTTTGGCAGAAAATATTAATTCAGTATCGCTGTCTGTGGAGAATTCTATGAACAATTTATATATTAACTGCTGTGCGGGGAGGTAGCAGCAATAAATAAAACGATCTTTTAAAGCCCAATGTATAAGTAACATGGACTTTTGTGTGTGTTAAAGATATGCAACGCGGTGATACAAAGGCTTAAAATATTGGTTTTTCATTTCCTGTCGCTTCTATGCATTGTGTTCTCAGACACATTTACACTAAAATTATTTTCAGCAAGTTTTGATTTCAACTTTCTCTCAATGAAACAATTTTAAAATTTACTTTTTCGTGAATTGCAATCTTAAATAATGAATGGGAATTTAATAACGGATTCTATACGACTCATGGAAAACCTGTATTTACACAAATCAAACCGAGATTTTAAAATATTTATAAAGCGTGCTTAAATTCGAGTCTGGTTTTTTTTAACAAGACTTGAAAAAAAATTGTATTTTTAATAACATTTTCTTGTAGGAAATGAATAGATTTTATAAGAGTGTATTTCAATTACATTTTGTGTATTTATTCTGAAATTAATTAATATATTTTCCTTTTCAAATTTATTATCATATTTTCGTTTAAGATTAAAAATTTGAGATGGCCTGTGCTTAGCAATTAGAAACAATTACAGGATTGTTTGATATAATTGCCTTCCCTTTTTATAATATCTTTGTTTAAAAAAAATATTACTTATGTAAAAGCAATTGTCATTAATTGTATATTTAAATATGTTTTAGTAGAAGTTGCAGTGAAAACCTTTCAGCTGACCCTTCATACCAAAATTAACTGGTTCACGTTATAAGAAGATTGTTATTTTTATTTTCATAAATTTGTAAACCTGCCTGTTGCTATTTGATTTATGTCGTATTTTGATTGTTATAAATTAAAGCTTTTGTATGTTTCTCCTTTAATTCAGGCATATTCTTTTAATTAAAATGAAAACGAAATTTGATTATAAAAATTAATTTCTTAAGGTGTTAATAGCGGTTAGTATAAACCTTTATATATATATTTTTTCAAATCATAATTTTTAGAAAGCAAATTAATAGGACTACGTCACTTTTCATTGTTTTAACAAGCTAACATCTGAAATCTCCGCAACTCAAAACAACATGATCTAGTATATTTGATTAAAATTTCTTGTGTAATTGGATAGTATAACAATAAATTATTAAAAAAGTGTTTAAATTGTGAATTTGTAAAAAAGAGACATCAATTTAAAATATAAATAAATAAATAAATATACATATACATATATATATATATATATATATATATATATATATATATATATATATATATATATATATATATATATATATATATATATATATAAATGTTATTGCTAGAGACACTATTTAATTTTTCGAAATAATAATTATAGGATATATGTAGAGTTTCTGAATGCTTATTCTAACAATTTCTATGTACTTAAAAGCTGAACTGTATTTTTAAAAAATCCAGAAAATTATACATAATATTAAGGCACATAATTTATACTTTTCCATAAAAATTGTAATGCTTATTTCCAACTTTAATCCGAAGATATGAATTACGGATGAATAACTTAAGAAATCTATTTTCTTAAATATAATGTATAAATAGAAGCTTTAATAACAAAAATAACAACAAACGTATTTTTCAAAAGAAAGAAGTATTTGTGTTAAAATTGGACCATCAAAATTTATAAATGATAAAAAAGTATAGGTGTCACAAATCTTTTAAAAATAGAATAGGATATAGAAAAAATGAATAATTATTGTATGAATTATAATTATAACTTTAAAAAATGACAGGAAATGCATTTAATTTTCTGTCAGGATAAAAGAGAATATCCATTAACGTTGCTAACGATTCTGTTAATTAAAATGTTCATTTGACATTATAATTAACAGTTCCTACACTTGTGCTAATCATGCTGTGACAACTTCAAGCACTTGTTAACATTTACTGTAAAGTTAATGAACACACATCATTCGAGTTACCGATAACTATGAAACTTCGAAAATTAACAGGGAATCGTAATTGTTCGTAGTACACTTTGAATTCGGAAAGCTAATTAAATGTGAAACATGGTAGAATGTTACTCTAACGATTAGAGAAGAATGGCATTACACTTATGCTATTATCGCATCCTAAATTAGTGTAAAAAAGATAGATCTAAATCCAGTGTTTTCAGATACGAATTTAATCTTATTGTTTTAATAACATGTAGATCTTCATCTGCATTACAGTATTGATTTAATTTTTGAATTCATTTTAATGTGAGCGAAATAAACGGACCAAAGATTTGTTTCTTGATGTTCTGTTTTTAACTAGAAGCACTGTACGAGATATTTCAGTAGTTCGAATGAGAATTCAATTAAATGATTTTATATTTATTTTATGCAAAAAAATTGGAAATACATACAAAAAGAAACACATATGTTACACACAAAAGACACACATATGTTAAAATAAATTTGAAGATTTTTGTACATTGTAACATGATAGTGAAATTAAAAATTCGTTCAAATTCTTTATCATCAAGAAAATCCTATTGTAAGTATTTTTTAGTTAAATTGAACTGAATGTTTGGATGAATTATTTAAGATTAGATGTTAAATTACTTGATAAATTGTTTGCATTATAAGAAGGTTATTAAATTTTCGTATCTTATTTTTAAACATCAAAAACACATATTAAAATGAAATATTTATAAATGATTTACTTTTTGAAAATCTTTTAAGACAAGATATGTGAAAACATGAAAACATCTACAATAGTAAATTTTAGCTGTAATTTTGAAGATAAACTTTTATAAAGTTTATCAATATAGAATTGTTTATAAAATGTATTACCATTTGCAGGCTTTAATCTCAAACAATCATTTAAAATGGACTCTCAAATAAATATTTTCACACACTTGGAGGAGGATATGAGATCTTGCTCAAATTGGGAACCTCCGCCGCACGAATCTAAGTGATATTATACATTTTTCGATATCGAAAATCTATTTTAGATATCTAACATGAAGCATAATCATTTATTAATAAGAAATGTGGATTTTTATTGTGTTTTATACTTTAAGAGATTAGAACTTCTGAATTTACATTTATTATGGACACTATGCCAATTTTTCGTTTGGTAAGTTACTACTCTGATATCTTATCCTATACTAGACGATAAAAAAAATAATCATCCATTTTGTATCTTTTTAACACTTTGCAATATAGTTAAAAAGTGTTTATGAATTCGGTTTGTGTGGTCATCTGAGTGGTAGTCTATCCGTACTCTAACTCGCGTAAATAGACGCGGATTGCTATGTAATTGATATATATTATTTAGGACTATCATGACATGTTCGGTATTGCAAATGAAGTGTGTAGCATTTGTAGTTCTTTTACAGGGACACTCAAAAGAATTCTGTTACATGATTGTATTGTATATGGAGTAAAATCTTTTGCAATGTATTTTAATAACGTTTTAATATTCCAAACAATATTGAAATTGATATACATCACTGAAGTTAACGACAAAATGCTTACTATAGAATATGGTGTGCATATCATTTATCGTTCATTTACAGGGTCACACAAAATAATTCGTTTACAGAGATTTCCATTTATTCGTATCTTTTTTAAAATAAATTTTGCTTAAAACAAAGTTTTCATTTTATTTTTAAACAAAATTTTTAGTTGAAATCAAGTTTGCATTTCAGATATTTAGACCTATTTTTCTAATTTTCTCTTAAATTAAATTAAATTAAATTGACTTAATTGTTACATCATGTTTAATGATAGTAAATGTAATAAAGTTGAAACTCGCAAAGTTGAGTCATTTGATATTAACCCTTTTTACTTAAAATATTGTTTTGAACTAGCGATCGCAACTTTGCTACCATTATTCCTGTACTATAAGCTTCGGGGTGTAATCTTATAACAAATGTCCTACAAAGACTTTTTTTAATTAGCGGCATTGAAAGTTTTTTCTGAAGTTGCGGTAGCGGCAAGCGTTGTCAAGTCACACTCGACAAAAGAGTGGGAAGAGTTAAAGGATGTGTAAGTATAATATAAGGGACATCTCACTAAATAATTAGACAAATGAAAATATTAAAAGGATATACGATGAATTTATGTGGACGTATGATGCTTAGATTAGATCTGTATGCCGGTGTTCGGCTATCTAGAAGACATTGAATGAAAAAACAACTTCTTCATGACAACTGCAATGCAGTCTTCATACCTTAATGCATTTGAACACTTTAGTTGCCGAAGGACCGCTAGGGGGGAAATGCTTATTTCCCTGATAAACCGGCAGTTATGTTAATTTAGATGTTATTAAGCCAAACTATCCACGGATATTAGAAATAGAAAAGTGCAAGTGTCTTTCGGCCAGAAATGAAATATTTGAAATGGCTACCGTCGCCAAGAATGCCGAAACGAGGAATTTGTTTTCTTTAATACATTAAATTTGTTTAAGTGTTGTTTCTTGCATAATGACAGTAAATTTAATAAAGTTTAATGTAATAACGTCGAAGTCTTTGTTATTAACTTTTCCACTCTGACAGCCAGGAAGAAACGACTTCAAATGACTGCCGACACACACAATACCGAAACAACGAATGTTCGCTACAGAGGTGAAAATTGTATGTATTTTCCAAGGTTTTCCGACTTTGTAGATATTTTATATATGCCCCACAGCATGAGAAACCATATATGATTTTTCTTTCTCTTATAAACCGCCTAGTCTCATTTTTAGAAGGAAATGTATCGGAAAAGGGGGAAAAACAAGTGAAAACCAAGAATGAGTAACTGATGAAAAAATATATATATAAGTCTAATGTATTTTATATTTTAAAAATAACTTTGTCTTGTGAGCAATATTCTGAACATTATTATTTTCTCTTTATTTAAATTACTTTTCATACCTATGTATAATTTTTGAAATTTTAATGATTCTACATGTGTTCTTGTCTTGTAATATCAAGATCCCGAAATATCCCACAAAATCTTTGTTACATTGCTCTTCTATAGGCATATCAAATATGAGAAATTTTGGGGTTACTGTTATTCAGGTAATACTTCAGGCAGTTAACGGTGTTTGAAGGAATGAAAATACATGTACAAAAATATAGTATTGCGCCAAATTCATTTAAAAGATAAATCGGTTAACATTTCAATAAAACTAAAAAAAGGTATTTAAGTTGCAATTTTTGCTGCTTTAAGAGGTACCAATTGATTCTACGTGAAAATTACATAAGAAAGGATTTTGAAACATAAATTTGGTCTTTCGCACATGATATTCGGTAATTATCTGCAAAAAGCCACTTCATGACAACGTGCGCTAACGCAACTGCGTTATGGGAAGAAATGATGTTTTACTGACAGAGTTATGAGTAGATACTAATTGGGGGTTCTACGTCAGAAGCGTACGAAGCGTATGCTCAAGGTCGAAGGAAGCTCACGGTACGGCGCAGCGGGATTACGTCACAGAGATAAGCGGAGTGGGGAGAGATAAGCGAGTGTAGAGATAAGGGAATGAGGAAGATAACGAACTCTAAGAGGGGGATTATTTTAATTAATGAAATTAGTTTAATTAATGAATCGTGGAATGCTCCTTAGAAAAAATGTTTGAGGAGGGATTTTTTTTTGTAGAATTATCATGTTATAGATGTTACAGTAGGACGAGATATTTTTCTAAGTTGTTAGAGAAGAGGAGAAATTTTAAATTAAATTTATTTTAACGGTTAATACTTTTTTTCTTAATCTCGGTCGAGGGTTCGAACTTGGAAAATGTAATCATGGCTCAGTCATTTTCTTAGTCTTTTAACCATGCGGTCGAAAGAGTGGTTAAAGACCAGGTCAGTAGCGTACAGGTTCATTCTATGAGATCACGTCATGCGAGAGAGTGTTTCTGAAAATGATGCGTTTTAGAATTAATGTAACTAATAATCAAGTTTTATGCTGCAATGAAGGCGATTTATCCGATTCCACGTCACGCAGCAAGTTTTGGTGGTGTAAATGATTTATCGGGCTGCCAAAGGCAAAGTAACGAAGAAGACTATTCAGAAATGGTTGAGCGGCGTCGATTCGTATACGCTTCACAAACCGGTACGGAGACACTTCCCGACAAACCGAGTGATAGTTTACACTATGGATCAACAATGGCAGGCCGATCTGGCGGATCTCAGCAGTTTACGATAGCACAATCAAGGGATGCGGTACCTTCTGACATGTACTGACATTTTCTCTAAATTTGCGTGGGCGATTCCCTTGAAAACAAAAGGAGGGGAAGAAATTGTGAAAGCCTTTCGATCTATTTTCTCAACGAGAAAGCCCAAGTTTTTACAAACGGATGCTGGAAAAGAATTTAAGAACCAACCTTTGCAACGATTGTTATAAGAAGAAGGGGTTCGATTTTTCACAACGCATAATAATACCAAGGCCTCAGTGGTGAAACGCTTTAAACGCACCCTGAAAACAAAAATGTGGAAGTATTTTACCCACAATCATACGTATCAGTATATCGATGTATTAAACGAGTTAGTGCATAGTTATAACCATACCTACCATTCCAGTATCAAGAAAGCCTCTGCTGAAGTGACGCGGGAAAATGAAAGTGATGTGTGGTTTACTCTCTACGGGGACCTAGAAAATGTGAAACGCAAACCTTGTGCATTTCAATCTGGGGATGTGGTTCGGGTTTCGAAACTGAAATTAACTTTTGAAAAAGGTATGAAACCAATTGGACGGAGGAACTGTTTGTGGTAACGGAGTGTGAAGCGAGAGATCCCCCTGTCTATCGAATTGTTAGACGAACCCATTCAAGGAACCTTCTACAAGCAAGAACTTCAAATAGAAAATAGCCTTCTCCTATAATTCTATCACGAAAAGAGTGACCATCAATGTGCATGATAACGCCAAAGTAATTTTAGAAACGGGATTAGCTGAAATGTTGTGATTCGAACCGTGTGAAATTGCTTCCCTAGACAGCAATATTGAACACACAGTCGATAGTTCCTATGTAGCAGATCCGTGCGATCATTATAGAGTGCTGATGATTTATTCGGATATTGCAGAACCGCAAGTGGTCGGTGATGTTTTAGCGCCCCCTGTTACGTATTGTGAATGTGACTGGAGAAGACGGCGAAGTGATTTGTATGACATTCGATCGACCGCATTACTTACCGATGAGTCGAAAGTCCTTTGATTCTTTAGAAATCGTTATAAGGACACACCTATGGGCGATTTAACGCCATTTGAACGTGGGCGGTCATACGTGAAGCTTCATTTTCGACAAAAGTACCTCTCGTGATGTTTGTTCCTTACCAATGCTGCGCGGAATCTTTTGAAGATTATTAAACTCATCAGTCGGGAAGTGGCTTAAACTATTATCAAGACACTACTCTACAGAGAGGTTATGGATCCGGCGGCCTGTTCCGATCTCTGTTTCGTGCTGCGGTACCCCTTTTCAAATCAGGGGCGAAAGCCGTAGACAAACAATTGTTTCATACTGGTGTGAATGTTCTTAATGATTTATTCCGAGGCGACAATATTAAAGTACGATGCTAAACGACGGCTTATAGAAGCGGGCCAAAACTTAACTGAAAAAGCGGCTACTAAAGTGAAGGCAATGATTGGATCAGGTCATCGATATTAAAAAGAGGAAACGTTCTAAGAAAGTCGTCATTCCACGTCAAGCCAAGAAAGTGAAAGTACATGATATTTTCGCTTAGACATGTCTGGACTCATTCATCAAGATTCTGCTGCCTGCGCTAAATCCGAACAGAACCTCTTTTTAATCCCACATACTCAAACGGCTATTGAAAAAGGATTTTTCGTCGAATATCACCCCCTTGCTAATATTCGAGATGGAGGGCCTGTGGAATTCATCATTTCTGGGAATGGTGAAGACTATATTGATTTATCCGCCTCCTACATCTACGTGAAAGTGAAAGTCACCAAATCTGATGGATCACACTTAAAGGATACCGATATTGCAGTGCCTGTCAATTTATTTTTACATGCCCTCTTTTCACAAGTGGGCGTTAGTTTGAATGACAGAGCCATATCCTCCTCCAGTAATACATATGCCTTTCGGGCCTATCTTGAAACACTGCTGAACTATTGAGAAGACGCTAAGAAAAGTTTATTGGGGTGTGAATGTTTTTAAAAAGACGAGAAATGAACTGAAACAGATCCCGCCAAAGGAATCCTGGATTAAAGAAACGCTATGAACTGACTAAAAAAAGCCAAACTCTCGATATGATCGGACCCCTGCATTGTGACATTTACCAACAAAATCGCCTGCTCTTGAATATGGTCGACTTGAAAATTAAAATGATACCGAGTAAACCTGAATTCTGTTTGATGACCCATTTCGATGCTACCAAACCACCACTCCCAAGCTATAAAGTCATTTTAGAACATGCCTCTATGTTTTTTCGAAAGTGAAAGTCAGTCCTGGGGTACTACTGGGTCATGCGAATGCACTGGAAAAAACTTCAGCGAAATATCCTTTGATCGTGTTTTGTACAAGACCTATTCCATCTTCACCGGAAGTAAATCCTTTATGCAAGATAATGTGTTTTTAGGGGTAATGTCGAAACGTGTCATTATTGGTCTGTTAGACAATAGTGCTTATACCGGTCAATATGATTTGAACCCCCTACTTTCATCATTTCAAAGTAAACTTTTTAAGTGTTTACGTGGACGGACAGCCTGTACCTGTTAAACCCTTGGAATTGGATTTCGACGGAAAAAGCTATATAACAGCCTATCATCAACTGTTTTCTGGATTTCATCGAGATATTGGCAATTATTTAACACGTGAAGAATTTGCTGATGGGTATACATTATATGTATTCGATTTGAGCCCTGACTAATGTCATGGTCCCCACCTCAATTTACAGCATCAAGGAAATCTACGTATTGAAATCAAGTTGGATGAATCTTTACAGAAAACGACTACCGTGTTATTCTATGCAGAATTTGAAAAAATTATTGAAATTAACAAATCACGTCACGTGATCAGCGACTTTCCTAACTGAAGACCATGAACTCGTTACAAATCGAGAAGATTTTATCACAGGATCGAGTGACCTGAAACTCCTTTTTGGGTGTATTTTCAAGTATCATCTCCCTAGGAAGATCATGCGATATCCCGCCTGTTTCATCTGCAATGTGGACAAGTCTACAGAACCCGGAAGCCATTGGGTCGCCTTCTACATTCCTTCGCCTGATGAAGAGAATTTCTTTGACTCCTATGGAAACAAGCCCTCCTTTTTTAAAGGATCTATATCAAACTATGTATCCCGTTTTTCACGAGTGATGTTTAACCCGCTCGTATTACAAACTCACGTGACTGCCGTCTGCGGGCAGTATTGCATATTTTACCTCTATTCTCGATGTAGAGGAAGAACTTTGAGACAATTTCTGTCGAATTTTGTAACTGAAAATTTATCAAACGACCGACGAGTCTATAATTTTGTATCCAAGCGATTTGGTACCCATGATAATTTTTATCAATAAATCTTTCTTGAAGTAAACCTATGTGTCTGTGATTATTTAAAGTGTTACCTAACGTGTGTCACATTTTTTCTAAGGAGCATTCCACGATTCATTAATTAAAATAATTTACCTCTTAGAGTTCGTTATCTCCCCCATTCCCTTATCTCTACACTAGCTTATCTCTCCCCACTCCGCTTATATCTGTGACGTAATCCCACTGCGCCGTACCGTGACCTTCCTTTGACCTTGAGCATACGCTTCGTACGCTTCTGGCGTAGAACCCCCAATTATTATCTACTGTTATGATACAGCCAATGTGTTAATTGAATTTCTTCTTCTTTTTTTTTACTTTATAATATGTCACATATGAATAGTTGTAAGATCAAATTTAAAATAAGTTTTAATTCTTGTAAAAAAAATTAAATGAAAATTTAAATAAATCCACTTTTTTCCATCTGTAATGTATTTATGCATACTTTTTTATATAAAAAAATGTTGGTTCTAATCTTTACAATAAATACTGTAGTCTGAAAAATATATCGCTTCAGTAAATTTCGTACTCCAAGTTCTTATCGTTTTTCAATGGCCAAAGTTAACCAAGTAGAGCAAAGGAAAAGATAAAAATTTCAACGGAAAATGAAATATTGTAGGAAAACTTTTTTCTCGGCGACACCGGAAAATATCCCTGAAATATGTGGATAACTTTAGAAGTTATTGCGCAAATAAATATAGCATAGGATGTAAAATAAACATATTTAAATGAGAAGTAACACTGAAAACAAATATAGAAAGCATTTTAACATAAAACATAAAGCCCGACTGTTATAAAAATAAACAGGAAATATTTATTTAAGGCAGTTAAATTTGTTTTAATTTCCGCTTTTGTACATATTAGAATAAAGTGTGATTAATACAAATGTCCTTATACAAGTTTTAGAGGGTGGTAGAGCAGATTATAACAAAAAAGTTAGTAAGAGAAGAATGGTATTACATTTATTCATCAAAAAATACCGAGTGTATCTCTTCATTCCTAATATTATTTAAATTAGGACTGAAGTGAAACAATAAATGTAACAAAATGTTATATATTTTAAGAAAATTTTCTTTTGTGTGATTATAATACAAGAGCTTATATGACGTAGTGGATCATATGATATGCTTTATATGACATGTTTATATGAAAATTGGATCCTTTATTCTAAAACGCTAAACATAAATACGGGCAAAAAAAATATCACATTTAAAATACGTGTAATTAATATTATTAACATTGGATTTAATTAGTTCATAATCTATCTTTTAATAATTTTCATAATTTATGTGTTATATTTTAAACAAAAGAAAAAAACTCGTCTTGTTTTTCAATAGAAAAGGAAACTTTTTGCGATATTAAAATTCTTATTTTAAAGAAAAAAGTGCTCATTACCTATTGTATTTGTTTATATGTTATTTTAAGTAAGTAACTGTAAGTTTTGTAAAAATAAGATAATTAAATCTAGTTTCATATAAAATGTAATTTTCTAACTGGATGAAAAATGTCTAAACAAGGGACTTTTTGACTGAAGTTACCAATGCTCTGCCAACTGAGCTATCCGAACAAATCTGGATTTAAAATTAATCTAGGTGTAATTATGTATCCAGCATTTACTGAAGTTCCATTACCTTCGATTTATGCTGTTGACCTGATTCAGATGTCAGACCAGATGCTATGACCAATTAGATTAACTGTTAAAATTAATCTAGTTGCATAGTTTGTAATAGAAAATTCAGTGGAAAATATTTAAATTTCATAAGCAAATTATTTAAAATTAGAGAAAACAAAATATTTCAACCTCTAAATAATATTTGTTAAAATACAGGGATAGTATGTACTAAAAACCAAAGTGATAGTACTTTTTCTTTGCAGAATTTGTTTGTTTAGTGAAAAGGACAATTTAACTAGATTTTTATATCTCTCTCTAGTCAAGGGTAACCTCAAACCGATATTTGCTTCTTCTTGACACATTCACAAAATCACTTTCATCAGATTGTTTTTTCTTTTTTACTGATATCGCGCTGTCAACCCCCCTGCCTGTAAATTATTATTAATATTTTAAAATTTTTACTTGGGAAATATTAGAAAATATTATTTTAGGAATTATTATATATTAGAAATTATTTAATTATAATAGTGAATTACTTTAAAGAATCTTTTTAAATACATTTTACCAAATAAAGAGGGTCTAAGCGACCTGAAAAAAATTATTTATTGGTAATTTCGAAAGATTATTTCTACAAACGTCCTTTTATTATTCAGAAGAATGTGTAGATTTTTACACGCAGAAGCTTTTGAAAGAGTCATTCAAATTTATTTTTTCATAATAATTCATAAAGAAAAATATGCTTTTTGGAATTTTCTTAAAATTAAAAAATATATAAACTTTTATTCTGGATATTTAAATGTTACGAAAATTTTAGATATAATAACAATGTAAAATAAATATTTTCGTTTCATTGAAAAGTAATAAAATATTTAAATGAGCCCGAATGATGTTCATTTTGTTTAAATGTATACATACATTTTCTATGTATGTTTAATGAAACAATAATTAAAATAATAAAAAACTATAAATCAATTCCCGGTAATATCTGGGAAAAATTAGAAAAAAATTAAAAAGACATTATCATAACTATTATACAGTGTAAAAAAAAGACAAATATTTCTTATCCTACGAAAGTATAATATAACTAGGAACAAAAATATACAATAACCACTTCCGTGTAACAGGAAATTCCTAAAAGAATTCTTTATCTTTAGAAACTTCAGAAGTCAAGAGACACTCTAAAAAAAATCCGTGAATTGAACGAATTGTTCCGTTGAATATATTTCAGCAAAACACGAAAGTTTCAGTCGAATTTTTTCACCCAAAATACAGAAAATTCCACAATTTAACGTAAAATTTACTTGAAAATTTCCAAAATATAGTTACAATTTTGTGAAATATACCAGGGGTATCTCGGCAACTGTGCTGCTAGTACTTTTTCGTATTAGAAACGTAATTTTTACGTATGTTCTTTCTTTCTCAAACACGAAAAATTCGCGAACCTATGCTCAAAATTCCCTGAAATTCGCCAATTAAAAGATGGAAATTTCTGCAAATTACAGAAAAATCTTTTCTAACCACAAGGGTGTTCCGGCAACTTGCTGCTTGTGGTTTTTACGTTTTTTGACGAAGATGTTTTTGAGAGTGCAATTTCGACATTTAAAGCAACATTTATAGGAACAAAGATTCTTTTCCTGCCGCCGATTTTGGAAAACGTTTCCGAGTTCCTTATATAGTGCGACAATTAGTTTTCTGATACCGGAATATAGGTTATCAATTCTTAATGAAGCATTTTCAGTTGCTTAATTGAGTTTTTGTATGTAAGAAAACATAATAATTTTATTGTTAATGTTATTTAAGCTATTAATGTATTATGTTTACCTGTAAAACATATTTTTTGAATATGAAAATGTTTGATTGAAAAAGGATAGCATCCGAAAAACCTATAGTCCGTGTTAAAAATTTAATTAAAAGACTATAAAAACTATTGACAACGTTTCCAAAAATCAGTGGCAGAAGAAGTAACCTTTTGCTTCTATAAATACTTTTTTAAATCTGGAGAACTGATTTTTGTGCAAAGCTTTTTGAAATCTTTTATAACACAGTAGAGGTTATTGCCGAAACGTCAGTGAAGTCTCACTGTGGAGACGCGGAAAGTTTTTGGTTTCTGTCTGTCTGTCTGTTCCGCGATAACTGTCGTAACAATTGTCCTATTAAGTTGATTTTTTGTGGGTATGTTGGTGAGGTACCCGAATGAGCTGTATAGTTTATAGTTACATTTGGTTCATTCGTTCGAAATATACAGAACGTTTCTTTTTAGGTCATAATGCTTTCGTATGGGAATGCAGATGATTTTTAAATTTCATTTTTAACTGAAATAAAAATCGCATATTTGAATAATGGTTTTAAACGTAAAATTACGGGTGCTAAATTTTCGATATAGAGGTCTTAAATATATGCAATAGCTTTGAAAAGTTGTCGATACATCTATTTAGAAATTAATTGTTTAAATTATTGGAAATATTTTTAACTGTTCGGGAAATATAAAACATTTTATTTTCCCATTTTTTACAAATTTTAAAATGCATTTCTTTTTCTCTCTTCTTTATTTTATTAGTTGCTTACCAATCATATTTCAAAGAATATCAAAATAAGAAATGCATTTTTTTATCTAAAAAATTACACAATTAAAACAAGAATAATAAGTTCATAAGAATTTCAGAATATCATTTCATAAATTGTGTTTAATTTAACGCTTCTAATTTCGGAAACCTCCAAAGTATTTTATACGCCTATAAATATGTAACATAAAAAAAATTAATTTCGAATTGTAAGATGCTAAATAGTATGAAAAGTGAGATTAAAAAACAGTGACTTTGAGACATTGATGGTCCTGATCTGCAGATTTACTTGTTGTATTTTTTCGTTCGTAGTTATATTATTTTTTTTTTGTTGTTATGACACATTTGTCTTTGTAGATAGTTCTAATACAAAATTGGGGGAATCAATAAATAATAATTTGAATGCTGCAAATGCTATCTATATATTTATTATTTAGCAAAATTTTTACATTTGCTAATTATGAAGCAAATAGGTTAAATGCTCCTATAGTTAACCACCGCTCCCCCAGTATTAGGATCATAAAGACAAAATGCTTTATAAATACTAGTTTATTTTTCGTTCGAAATGAAATTATTATAATTTTCCAATGCTCAGAGTCCATTCATCAATTCTCAGCCAGCATATAAAAATTACAGGTAATTTTTTTTCTTGTATTTTTTCAGCCAATTTTTTTACTGGTTTAAGCGTCGGACTAATAAAAATTACTTGGTAGAATACAAATGCTTTTACTTTATATAATTTTAAATTATTCACTCAAACTTCGAGTACTTAAGCAGATTAACATATTATGGAAATATTTAAGTTACAGTCATTTCAGTTGTTCCATGTTTAACATATTTTCAGTTTTCCATTTAAAAGTTTTTATTCGAAATTTTCTTTACAATGTTAATATTAAAATTTAATGTGCATTTAAAAGTGATTTATAATTAACCTCCGTATACATTTCCTAAGGAAAATATATTTATATAAAAAAATAAACATTCCAAGAATTTTCCAATAGGCTGCAATTCCAGTTTCCATATCAACTTTCTGTTTTTTGACTACATATTAGACTAATATTTACCTGTTACGAATAAAAATGATTATAAAGTATCAGTAATGCGCAATATGATTTTATATTACAAATTTTTATATTATATATTTTAATTATCCAGATGTTCCTCAATAAAAAAAGTCAATTAAGGTCCAAAGATGTTCTATTGGATTCAAGTCTGGAGAGTGAGCCGGCCATTCCATTCTCTCCAAACCGTGATCCTCAAGATAATCCTCAACAACCATAGCTCGGTGTGGAATCGCATTATCATCCATTAGAATGAAACCATTGCCAATAGCACCGGCATATGGGCGCACATATGAATCAAGGATTTCATCCCGATATCTCGCACCAGTCACAGTTCCTCCATGGAAAACATGCAGGTCAGTGTGGCCTCCGAGTGAGATCCCTGCCCAAACAATGATTCCACCGTTTCTGTACCTATGTGTTTCGACAGTGTTTGATTGATGGTATCGAGTGCATTGTTCTCTCCAGATGAGAAGACGTCCTGAATCGCTCTCCAGAGCGAATCTGGACTCGTCTGTGAAGAGTACAGAAACCCACTGTTATCTGGTCCAGGAAACATGTTCTCTTGCCCAACATTAGCGGGCCCTTCTCTGTCGTCTGTTGAAGGGGACACACACAACTTGTCGCCTTGCATAGAGACCTGCATTGTGAAGACGTCTTCGCACCGTAGTAGCGGAAATTCTTCTCCCTGATGCTGCAAAGTGGTCTGCAATGAGTTGCGGCACAGTAGTGCGTTTTCTCCTTCGGGTCGAAAGAGCTAACAACCGGTCTTCTGCATGTGTTGTAACACGTGAGTGGCCTGGAGCATGTCTTCTGGACACAGAATATTCGGATTCATACTGATCCCAGAGTCGTTGAACTACACTGCGAGACACATTGAGCCGTCTAGCAGTATCGGCCTGTAACAACCCCATTTCCACCCATCTTACCGCCCGCCACCTTAATGAATCGGACAAACGACTTCTTCTAGACATTTCTACACTCTACTGGCTGTTGTGAACAAAACTGACAACAATAGTTCGAATACAACAAAACTTTCATGCGAAATTACGAAAGCTTCGTAATTGCATATTTTTCTCTCATTCACAAATATCTATTATTTTCTGTAAAATAAAAGTGGTCGGTGTAATTTTTGCGTAAGTTTTTTTAAAGCTTATTATTGTCATTCATATAAACTATGAAGTTTAATCTGACTGCCATTTTTTGTCTGTTGAGCTTCGAAAACCATGTTGTACCTTAACTTTCGGAGGTCAGTGTATATTATCCTTATTTTTTATAAGTCTACTAGCGGGCGCAGAAACACAGTATGTTTCTTATGCCTGACATGATATTTTTTTTATTTTTGAAGGAAAAGCAAATCTAATTTAACTCCACATTTAGAAAAGATTTATAATATTAAATTTTTTATTATAAGCATTGTGATGTGAAATCACATATAGTTTTAAATCAGCTATTTTTTTTTTTTACTTAAATAAATTTCCCTTTCTATAATTCATTTATTAAAGTTTTGATAAATTTTATTTGAGCTCTTTGCGCTCTTGTTCAGAACAAATGGGAGAATTTGATCAGCTTTTCTGCTCCCATGCAAATTCTCATCTTTAGTCCTGACGTGCGATCAAACGCTTAAATCGGATAAAAACAAAGACTACAAGAAATATTTCGGCCTCCAAATTGACTCTATTCATTTTCACATTCGTTGTATTTTTTTCGTTGTGCAGTTGTTTCTTTCTGATTCATAAAAGGTTGTTCAGCACTCCTTGTTTTGTCTATCTGAGAACTTCTCATGGGTCTTCTGTAACGTAATTTTGGCGGTGTTTAATTTTGTTAAATTACTTGTTTGGCTATAAGTTCAAACAGTTATCCATATGTTCCTATTAACGGATATTTTCTGATGCATGTACTCTCGCCAAATTTATGATGCCACAAAATGTAAACGAAGAAATTTACAGCGTACGTGTATCGGCATTCTTTCTCTGATTGCCGGCCTGCAAAGATGTAGTCTGTGAAGCTATAATACGAACATTAAGGCACCACCCACTCGCCTGTTTTATGCTCCTGTTCTTGTGCTTGTTATTAAAAGTTCTTCGAAATCTTCATGGATGCATTCGACTCAATCTTTCTTCCAGAAAGGGATTATTTTATTTTTTTATTTTTCTAAAAGAACCTGGCATTAATTATTTCCCACTATTTATTTTCAAAGTCACTTTTCACGGCTAACTCAAGTCTACAACATCTTTACATAACTTGGTTTCCGTGACCAAGCCCTATCTGGATATATCTTCTACTTTCTATTGGGTGGTGCCTGAATATTATAATTACGAATATTTGGACAATTATAATAGACTTTTTCGTGACTTTTCGACCTGGCGGTTATTATGTTTTCATTGGATAACAAAACTTTATGGATTTTTAAACGCTTCTACCCCCTTCATCGTTTCTATGCCGTAAAAATATGGAGGTATACGGTGTCAAAAATATGGAGATATACGTGAAGGAACTTTTCTCCTACGGTCGGCGACGTCAGAAAACTTTTCAAAATCGGGGTGCCAATGTGTTGTTTCTTCGCTCGTTTCATCGGAAGATCGGAATCATACTTTATGCCGTAAATGAGTATGAGTGCTGGATTGACCACGTAAATCTGCTGAACTCCATAACTGTGCGCCTCTGCGATAAATTGGCCCGATGAGTCATTCAAAGAATGTTCGTTGCTTCTCAAAAAATGGAAAATGTGCCGATTTTGTCCGTATTTCTTTACTTCCGTGGTTTCGTCGCTACTGTGATCCGGATTGTTATGTTCGCGTTTTTTTGTGCATCGCAAGTGTTCGAAGGAAAGAAAAAAAAATGCTCGAGTAAATCAACAATCGTAATAATATAGCCAAGCAATGGATTTATCAGCTAATTTAAAAATTTATTAGCAAATTGTCACAAAAACTTTTGATTCGTGTGCAGCAAGTGAACTCGATAAAGAAAAAAAAAAGAGTGAACGATCATTTCTTTTAAATATCACAGTAAAGTATTTTTTTTTTATCACGTTAAGTATGACAGAAAATTAAATTACATTCTGGAAAAACAATCACGGAGTAAGTATCCTTCTTATGATTTAGTTTGACTAAATTGATGTGACTGCCAGTACTTTGAAAACTTTAGCATTTGTCGTGAATATTATATAATTCAGAGACAACTTTATGAACTATCAGAAGTACTATATAGTAAAGGATGGTGCATTTTTTTTTAATTGGACATGACTTACAGTGACTACTTTTAAATTACTGTATTGATAACATTTTCTTTTTAGGAAAGTGCTCTATATATATGGATAGATAAATTCATTGAAAAAAAATGTATTTTTTTTTCTTCTTTAATAGATATAAATAACTTTTTAAATAGCAAAATAAACTTTTTATAGTAAAAAGAAATTGTATTAAAAGAAATTTTGGTGTTTTTAACAAAAAAAAAAAAAAAAAAAAAAAAAAAAAGGATAATTACAAGTAAACCTTAATATTTATAGAATAATATAATTTTTTTTTAAATCCTTTTACAATATTTTTAGTTCTTATTGCATAAATATATTCGCAGAATGTAATAGTGGATGTCAATACTGAAACGTTCCGTTTTTATTATTTTCTTATTATACATAATTTTGCTTGTTTAAGTTTTATGAGATATGACTGATAGATATAATTCATCTAATTAGTCTCAATATACAGTAAGTATGTTACAAAAGTAACAATTTGAATTGATATTCATCAATAAATGAAAATGATGATCAGGTAAGTTTTATTAATCTATCTGTTAAGATATGTGTTTCTTTCTGATTTATGCATTTGTTTTATGCTATTCACATGTTTTGAGGTTGATATATTCTATTATAAAGAAATTTTGCATACTTTTTTTCTTTTTAAAAAAAGGGAGAAGAACGCTACTTTAAATGCGGTTCTTTTTTTTTTTTTTTTTTTTTTTTGTTTCATTTTAATATTTGGGTTGAACATTTTATGTAATGTTTGAATTATGTTTTTTTTGTGTGTGTGTGCTATTTTATTCTAGTTAAATTACTTACTATGCATACCTTTAAAAATTAATTGAAATGTTAATTCCTATTTTATATTTCAATAATAATACATAAATTTTTGGAGTATCACGCTATAAAATTCGATACTCTACAAAATCTATATTTTACTGTTGGTATGCATAAGTTTGTTTACTTTAAACATTTTGCATATATTGGAGATCAACAAAGATAATGCTCTCCACTAAGATAAAAATTTTATCAGGCCTTATTAAGTGTAAACTGGTTATTTTATTCATTTAGTTTGTTATGTATATATTTTTCTGTATCATGTTTGGCGTATTTCAATGATAATGTGGCAATATTAAATTTTTAAATTTTACATTCCTTTAAATTTTGGAAAAGCTTTGCTATACATATAAGTCAATTATTTTAATATGGAATGATGTGTAGTATCATTAAAAAACTTAACATTTTGCAGCAATTAGTAATTTGAAGTAAATTGCTTTTATCCTGTATATTTGAGCCAATATAAATAATAGTCATATTAATAGTCTTCCTCTACTGTAAGTTTTCTATCTCAGATATTTTGCTTGTTTTTCCAATGACAGCCAGATTAAAAGAAATAGATGAAAGCTTAAAAGAAATAGATGAAAGTGAAGACCGAGTTGTACATTTTCACTTTTTTTAAAAAAATTTTCAGGTTATGGATTTCGATAAAAGAGTTACATTTAACTTTGTGAGACATGAAGTTTTCTAGTGCCCTATAAGATTCGCATTCTTCCTTACAATAATACAAACAAAACAATTTAGTTACTAGTGCAAGGTCCATTTTAAATTATTCACTCTCTCTATTAATACATTTCCATATACACTATGGATTCATCACCTCTTTACATGTAAAAAAAATGGAGGAAGATATTTATTTAGTTTTATGTTTTGATAAAATATTGCACCAATACAGGACCAGTTGACTCAATTCATCAGTCATTACCTTTCATTTTTCTTTATATTACAAATAGATACTGTTTTTTCTCTATCATTCACACAGCTCAATGTTCATGTGCCATCGATATATTTATCGCATTCTTTAATAGTTCAGATAAACTGTTTTTTCTTTTTTAAAATTTAAGATAGGTATAACTAATTTAGCTTTATTATTCTTAGTGTTATGAACCCCTTTCATTTCATTGTTCCACGGCCGGGGACGATTTTGTGAAAGTGTTACCGTCTCTGTTTGGTTATTTCTTTGTGGTGCTGGTCGCCAAATTTGTACCAAGTTCAGATGGTATTTGTTTATATCACTCTTTTCAGTAAATTTTGTAATTTTAGTATAGATGGTACATCTTTATTATTTCAAAATTTCAATTACATTTATTTGCATTTTTTTACATTAAATAAAAAAAAAATTGCACTCTCAGAATTTATCAAATTTTGTTAAAGTAGTATTACGGTGCTTATACATAAGTAAAATATATAGTAATCTTGTATTAATTTTATACAGATTTAACCATATCCTACAACCATTTTGGTAATATGAAACCCCACATTTTTTTTATTTACACGTTTTATTTTTCATCACCACTCAAGGTTACCAATCATTGCTTCCCACTCTACTAGTCAGCGTCACCAATCAATGTTTTTCACTATCAATCAGTACTTCTACTAGTCAATGTTACCAGTCACTTTACACACTACCAATCAGGTCCAGTCATTATGCACATTTCCAATCATTGTTACGCCCTCTACCATTAATTGTTATATTTTTGTTTTTTCTTCATTTTTTTATACTTTTTAATAGTGATATTTTTTTCCCGTTCGCATCACCTGCATTTAGTAATCTCATGGTATATTTGTAAGTAATAGTTACACCATACACTTTTAAATGGATACATAACATTTGTTATACATGCCATTGTTGGTAAACAACTATACTTATTTACCTGTTGCATTCTCAGTAATGCTGATATCTTATTTGTAGGTTGATAGTGATACTTTTCTTTTGTCTATGAAAATATACAACATTTACTATTCTTCTTCTTCATTTTACATACATTTTTTTGTGCATCTATAGTTCCACTTTAATAAACACTTTGCTCAATATATATAAATAAACGCATACTATTTTTAATCCTACCTTTTCATTAAATAAAACTTGTTTGCTGATGCAAAATAAATGGTGCATTACTGAATCAGGCCTTAAGGGTAATTATATTATTTTTAATATTACGATTCTTAGAGATCTACTCAGATTTCTGTCCAATGCACTCATTTCATGAAACTTTCATGTGCAACGCATCAAGTATTTCATCCTGTAAATTTACACATACTTCTATAATATATATACTTAATACATCCCGTTTTCTCATTTACAGGTTTTTTTTTTCTTTTTTTTTTTACTAATCAATGTTTCAAGTATTACCAATCAAGGATATATAAATATATAATACCAGTCAAAGTATTTGCTCCACCATTCAATGTGCAACTGAGCTTTTCACATTCATTCCTTTTTAATTAACACCTATTTCTTTAACATTATATACCTTACTTCTAGGTTCTAATTACTACTTGTAATATTCAACATAATCCATTAACACAATCTCTGCACATGTATCATCTCATCATGTTTTCCATGTAACTTTAAATTAGGTACTAGTTATACCATATATTTATTGGAGGAGTTCATAGAATTCGCTATATGCACCAATTATGGTAAAAAAACACTGTACTTAGTTACCTACTGCAATCGCAACAATTTTGGTAATGTTAGTTATCATGGTAACATACCTTTTTTTTTCATTATTCATTTCATCAATTACTTTACTTCTACATTTTCTATCATATTTACATAATCACATATTCTTTTTAATAAAAATAAATTAAATAACCATTTTTTTCTTGCTAATTTTTTTTCTACAGTTGAAAAATGAAAAATGTGCACTACTCATGCCAGTATGGCAATATTATTATTTTCATAATAAGATTTTGTAGGAAATTTTTCCTCTTCTTGTAGTGCACGTCGCTTTCATGAAATTATTGAAATAAAGGCATCAATTTTTCATTCTGTGGACATACACAACACTTTTACACATTTTCTTTTCTTACATGTATAACACTACATTCCATCAGTCACATTTTTATATATATCTTTTAAGAATTTTTGTCACTGGTTCTCCTTTTTGTTTTTTTATTATTCCTGACATGTTAAATAGTAAAATATTTTAGTACAAGCAAATGATAACTTTTCACTGTACATGCTCTAATTTTAATTCACTTTTTCTCCATTTATTTTCCTCCATGAAGTATGTGTCACACTTCAAGTTCATCCCTTGTTTTGCCTACTCAATGCTCGTAAATTTACCTTCTTTATTCATTCAATATAAGTAATTTTTGAAGACATACATTTTTTCATACACTACACTTATTTGTGGAAGTATCTATTCACAGTTGTTATGTAATTGCAACCTTTGGTGTTTGTACCAGTCATTTCTTCGGTGGAAGTTATATTAATGGTTGCTTTCAGACTGTACACACATACTTTCTCAAATAATTCTTTTCACACAATTGAATGTTCTACACAATTGTCGCTAATTTTTTTTTTTCAGTTTCAAACTTTTTTTGTAAATGTAGGTACAAAATTAAACGAACAGTGTTTATATGTTCTCTTTTGCTCACACTTCATCTTGCACTAGTTCTCTAACACACTTAGTCACATTTCTTTTACATGATGTCACACTTTTTAATTCACATTTAAATTGCTTTTCATATTTAATACAACATATGCTATTTTTTTAATTTGCAATTTTAAATAGTTCACATAATTTTTCTTACTCTTTTAAATGCAATGTAATGTTGAATTACCTTTTTACCTTACCATCCTTGCACAACAACGTATGAAGTTGTTATTCATGTGTCATATTTGATAATATGTTGTGGACGGTAAGTTGTAGTGAGAGATCACTCACCCTACATAGAAACTTTTTTTTCCCTTTTACACATTTTTGATAGTCCTTAATTTTTCGTCAATATTTTCAACATATGCCATTTTACATTTTTGGGTACAAAATCATGCCAGTTTTTTTTTTCTAAATATGCCACTTCGCCAAATTCTCTTTTATATTATTATTCCTAATCAAGTATGCCATGTGTTTATTTGCATTTATCTTTATTTCCAGTTTTCTTATATATGTACAGCAATTTATTCTGCTGATACAAAAAAATATGTCTAATTTTAAAGGCCTTAAAATAATTGAATATATTTTAATATATGGCCAATTGACCTATGGACTGATTATCTTATACATAAAATCTAGGTCAAGTAATATAACTAGTCTAAATGACTATGTTATGTAATTATTGTAGTGTGCACACATAATATTATAACATATGCTGCAGCTGATTGTTTATGAGACATTTGAATATAAAGAGGTACCTCATTTTATCAACAAAACGTGCATGTTGAATTCTGGAATTTTGTGAATTCATTATAATTCTAGATATTTTGTGTATTATTTGTGTTCGTGGGTGTGTGCCAAGTTTTCATTATTATGTGTTAGTTACAAATATATATTCTTACTTTTTGTTTTGTGTAAATTTATATTTTGAGTGACAATTTATTATTCAAGATGTATTGGCGAGAGCATATGATCGCTTCTACTCCCTCGTTCTACAGTTTTTTTTTCCGGTGAAAGGAGAGATATATGTGATGCGAAATCACATATAGTTTTAAATCAGCTATTTTTTTTTTTTACTTAAATAAATTTCCCTTTCTATAATTCATTTATTAAAGTTTTGATAAATTTTATTTGAGCTCTTTGCGCTCTTGTTCAGAACAAATGGGAGAATTTGATCAGCTTTTCTGCTCCCATGCAAATTCTCATCTTTAGTCCTGACGTGCGATCAAACGCTTAAATCGGATAAAAACAAAGACTACAAGAAATATTTCGGCCTCCAAATTGACTCTATTCATTTTCACATTCGTTGTATTTTTTTCGTTGTGCAGTTGTTTCTTTCTGATTCATAAAAGGTTGTTCAGCACTCCTTGTTTTGTCTATCTGAGAACTTCTCATGGGATGCGAAAATTCTTCTGTAACGTAATTTTGGCGGTGTTTAATTTTGTTAAATTACTTGTTTGGCTATAAGTTCAAACAGTTATCCATATGTTCCTATTAACGGATATTTTCTGATGCATGTACTCTCGCCAAATTTATGATGCCACAAAATGTAAACGAAGAAATTTACAGCGTACGTGTATCGGCATTCTTTCTCTGATTGCCGGCCTGCAAAGATGTAGTCTGTGAAGCTATAATACGAACATTAAGGCACCACCCACTCGCCTGTTTTATGCTCCTGTTCTTGTGCTTGTTATTAAAAGTTCTTCGAAATCTTCATGGATGCATTCGACTCAATCTTTCTTCCAGAAAGGGATTATTTTATTTTTTTATTTTTCTAAAAGAACCTGGCATTAATTATTTCCCACTATTTATTTTCAAAGTCACTTTTCACGGCTAACTCAAGTCTACAACATCTTTACAAGCATTGAATCCTGTTTACAGTTTAAATGAACTAAAAATTAAGAAAATTACACTTTGCATTTTACTTGCTTTTGATACATTTATAGTAGAATTTTGATAAAATTATAGCAAAAATTGGCGAAATACAGGCAATGAAATTTCATTGGTCGAGATGATTATTAATAAGAATTTTGAGAGTTTGCCATTATTAGTTATTATTTGTTTACTAGTCTAACTCGTCTATGAGTACCGTCAAGTTCTATAAAGCGAGTGTTTATTCTTTTGAACAAATTTGTTAAACTCCACATATGCCCTGTACGTATGTTTAGACTGATATCAACAGTATGTTGATAATACTTTTTCCTCTGAAATCACCATTTTCTTCTATCATAGTCCACTTATTTATATTTTAAATAAATTTGGAAATCATTATGTCTCATGGATAAATAATATTAAAACCTTTTAGTTTTTTAACAATAATTTCAGCCAATTTCTATTAAAGTTATATTAATAAACATAATGTAAATTAAATATTATAAAATCAATTTATTCTAGCAAAACAAAAATTTAGGATTATCCATTTCGAGTAGCAAACAATTTCTCATTATTTAGCTTTTTCATTCATTTTTTTTTTCTTTTGACACAAACATGGAGTAAGTTATTTGTCTTCTTTAAAGAAACACAGTTTAAATTTACATAAAAACAAATATATAGTAAACTAATTGAAATTTAAAATTCCAAGAGCTTATTTGACGTCCTCGGATCCATGCGGATAACTGGTGTTAATTTCAACGCGCTGCGTTCCGTATTCTAAGAGGAGTAGTTGTGAAATACAAACAGACAGTCAGATTTTAATATAATAAACCCATTGTAATATCTTTATTTAAAACATTGACATTAATTAAAAAAAATTCATAACATACTGAATGGTAAAAATTGTGACGATTTTTTTTTTTTAGAAATTAAAATAAATGTAATTTAAAAATCTATGTACTTTCATAATAAAAGATTTTTTTCTCAATGAATAAAATAAATACTCGCAAGGAATAAAACGTCTTTCACTTTTATTCGGGCAGAATATATTCACCCTCATAAGTTACTTGAAAGTTACGAACATGTCTTACAAGTAGATATTACATGATTATGGCCAGAAACTATTTTTGAGGACAATCTCAAAACCTTCTTCTATACAGGTTTCACATACATTATAAAAAGAGAAGTGCCCAGCCAAACTGATGGCATTGAGCTCACAGGGTATATTCACACTAATTGTACATCATACACTTATTTTAAAGAATAATGCCTGTCAAAAAATAAAGAAATCAACAATAAATTAAGTGAGGATTATCCCCCATTCCCCCCTTTTATTCATAACCAATACATAACCAAGCATTTTTATACTGAATTTTGTTTAGTATACTAATAGAAGTTTGTCTAATAGAAATAAATTTATAGACAGGGTTACGCAAGGAACAAGATACATTGCCGTTCATTTTTGGTAATTGCTGGAAGTGCATTTGAAATTGTGTTTTGCCTTTTTTTATTTGAATTAAATTTCAACTTAATATGTGATGTGTACAAAAGCCTGAAAAATATAAACAGGGCTGTAACAAAAAAACCGAGGTCATTTCCATCTATCGGCACGAACTGCTAAAGGCGAATTTCCTAACTGTGCTAAATTTTATAATGCTATGTAGCATATATGCAAATCTATATATTACATACAGGGGTTGTACAAAACATTTAGAGTACTTTTTTGACTTGAGAGGAAGTTGCTAAAACTGGATTTTTAAATGTGTTAGATGTTTTCTAAACTGTTTACTTACATATCGCCTTTCACCTTATTTAACGCCGAATATTCATTAGAGTTTTCTAGATGTGATGGAAAGTGTTTCATAATTTATGCTTGATTTATGACTTCGTTCTTGTTTAGAATATGTACAGAGGAAGATTTTGAAGAGCTTCCTCTGTACATATTTGCGATGCTTTTCATGATTGCGAAAATTGCGTTATGATAGTTATAAAAATACTAACTACTTTTTACTGTAAAAGATTTACCACATACAGAATGGAAAGTAAATTCCAAACGTTAGCAATAACCTTAGTTGAAATTCGAATACGAAAATGAAAGTATAAAATTCGTGGCAAATTTTCCTTTTATTTTTTGTCATGTGGTATCAACTTACTGTTATTACTCGTTGAAGTCAACAATGAAAAATATTTAATGTAATTGGTGCTGCCGTTTCCTCATACTTTACGAATAAATTTAAATATTATACAATTTATCACCAATGATTAATCAAAATCAGAGTAATAAAAAGCCACAGTGATATCTATATCGAGGTATTCGATAAGAAATAACACTTCAAATGCGAACTGTGGGATCATTAAATAAGTAAAATATCGAATTCCCTACGATAGATAACTCATGCTCCTTAGAGTATTTTTGGAGGAAATGAAATGATAATACGATAGCTTCTAATTTCCGGTTGTCCATGGCTTTTTGCTTGAAATATGATACTGTAGAAGACTGTTTTCTCTTTCAACATGTTGTATTTGATACGGAAAGAAAAATAATAAGAAAATGAAAATCAAATGTCTGGAAGTACATTTCACAGGATGTATGTAGGAATCATACATTAAATTATATGTGAAAAGCAGTTACGTGAAAATGTATTTTCGGTTCTTTTTATCGATATTTTATTAAAGAAGAGAAATTTTAGGATATTTAATATGATATTAAGACACAAATATATATTTTTTAAATTATAGTACCAACAATAATTTATTGCTATTCCACATTAAGCACATCCTGCATTTGAGTGTAAAAGGTAGTGTTTATATTAGATTAATTTTAATAAAATTATTGTAATTGATAAATAAATCATATGAGATGTAAATTTACAACTTGGCAAAAGGTATCAGGGCCAGGATTTGAACCAGGGACCTCTTGGCTGAAGCTGTCAATGCTCTTCCAACTCCGCTATCCCGAAGGAATCTGCGAGGTTTTTCGCCCAGTTGGAAACCTACATCTCATATGATTTCCTTATCAGTTATAAAAATTGTGTTAAAATTAATCTAGTGTGATTACATATCTAACGCTTACTGGAGCTCCATTACGTGGGATATATTCTCTTGAGCTGATTCAGATATCAAGCAAGATGCTATGATCCGTAAAATTAGCTGGGTGATACAGCTCATCTAGACTCGTCTGGGATAGCTTCGTTAGCACAGCATTGGTAGCTTCAGCAAAGAGATCTGTGGTTAAAAGCCTGTACCGGACATTTTTTGCCAAGTTGGAAATTTACATCTCAGAGTTTATATTCATTTATTTCTTTTATTCACAGATTGTAACATGCGAAGTATTCAGAGTACATTTGAACAGTCTAGAAAAGTTCAAACAATTTCGGCCTCAACAGACTTTAGACTCTGACGATGTCACCAGATTTAAATGCTCTAGAGTAAATTTAAGATCCAAAAACATTCATGAAAAAGCTTCCCCATCTCATAAACTGATGGTAGAAAGCTGAAAAAAGGTATTAAAAAAACACTGATATTTGAAATCAGCTATATCTGAGCAATATCTTTTCTAAAATATAACGCATACATTAATAATAACACGCTTAGGGCTAAATTATTTACTGTAAGATATTTTCTTAATTTTGTCTTTTTACCAGCAGTTGGATTTCTCATAATATTTTATGTAGATGTACCTCAAATTACATTGTATTAATTACGTTTTTCCCGACATTAGTTTTGAACGAGAAGGTTTATCGAAGATTTTTACCCAAAATGGCCAATCTTCAAAATTATTGTTTTTTTGTTTGTTTTTTTTTGTTTTGTTTTTTTGTCAAAAACAGAATGTTAGAACTTTTATATTTAATTACATTTTTCAGCAGGGCTGGCATTAGCCGGAAATTAATGACACTAACAAAGGATGTGAATTCTTACTTTGCTACACAGCGTACAACCAACGGAGAGAAAAATGTCCAGGCCGGGGATCCAACCCAGATACCTTAGTATAGCGCACCACGTGTTTTACCATTTAAGCTACCAGGACGACATCCTGTCTGGCATGGACGACTGGTGGCTTAAATGGTAAAGAACTTCGTGCGCTATACAAAAGTATCCATGTTCAATCCCCGGACTGGACATTTTTCGCTCTGTTGGTTGTACTCTGTGTAGCAAAGTGAAAATTCACATCCTTTGTTAGTGTCATTAATTGCTGGCGTAGTTTCAGCCCTGCTGAAAAATTTAATTAGATATAATATATTTTAATAAATAAATTTTCGATGCTGAGAATTTGTTTATCTCATGTATGCCACTATGTTGTGTGCTCGTGTATGATTTTCCATCTTGTGATGCGAAGTTGTACCTTGCCAACGTATAAGAGTGAAAAATTCCAGACTGCATGTCGTCTTGATGGCTTAAAGGGCAAAGCACTTTTTGCACTGTACCAAGGTATCCGGGTTCGATCCCCGGCCTGGACATTTTTTGTTCTGTTGATTGGAAACTAACACACGCATTTAGGTACGCAATACACACATCTTTAAGTAGACTTACAAAATTATTTTACTGTCTGGGCTGACACAAGAGGTATGTCCACGAAATTTCTGTTAATGGGTGACCAAAATACCCACAGTCAAGGTGAAAATTTGCATCCTTTGTTAGTGTTTTATATTTAAGTTTATAACAGTTAAATTTTGAATATTGGACAGGATGTCTGGAATATTGGATAAGATTGGGATATCTTTTGGAACTAGATCAAAATAAAAGTAAAAATAGGTTTTTAAGAAAAAATTATTTGATATTCAGCGTTTCTAAATCTGCGGTCCGTAGAACCCAAAGGGTCCGTAGTGCGACCACAGTGTGCTCTCGAATAACTCGTCCTTCATACAAAAATTTTCATTAATAGAATTTTACACAAATCTTGCAAACAGAATTTATACACACCAAGTAATAGACAAAAAGTGAGTTAAATTTAAAATCGCGTTCAGCAACTTAAAGCACACTTCCAGGAATTATTGTTAACAGACAGTAGAGAATTCTTTTGTGTGTCCCTGTAAATGAACGATGACTGCTATACACACAATATTCAGTAGTAAGCCTCTTGTAATGCACCTTAATGGTATATATAAATTTCAATGCATTTAAAATAGTGAAACATTATTTAAATAAACCGCAAACGATTTTTCTCCATAGACGTAATGTAACGGAATGATTTTGACTGTCCCTGTAAAGTAACTATAAGTGCTATGCACACCCTATTCCATATTAAGCTTCTTGTAATGCACCTTAGTGATATATATCAATTACAATGTGTTTGAAATTGTGTAACATCATTAAAATAAACCGCAAATGATTTTTCCCCATAGACCGTCATGTAACGGAATTCTTTTGAGTGAGAAAACTATAAGTGCTACACACTTCAGTTGAAATAGGGAACATGCTATAGATGACGACAATAACATATAAAAATTGCAGGGCAATCCGAGCATATTTACGGGAGTTAGAGTACGGACAGACGGCAGACAAACCGAAGTCATAAACACTTTTCAACTAGGTTGGAAAGTGTTAAAAAGCTTTATATTACAACTTCAAGTGTCAACTAATTTTTATTACTTTCAAAATTATTGAAGTAAAGCTTACATAATTTTATATATTACAATAAAAATCGTCTTGCTTTCTTAGAAATTAAAATTCGGCGTGTAAAGACGAAATTAAATTTCTATGTTTCAAAACGTGAATATTTATTTTTACTTGGATAATAGCAATTTATACACTGTTGAAAATTTTCAGCAAACTCCCCAGTCATTTGACCGTTTTTGTAGAAAACTGTTACATAACCGTAATCTAACTATATTCTACCGTATTATTGCTCATTTTATGGTCATAATATAGTTAAATTACGACTATGTAACCGTTTTCTACAAAAACGGTCAAATGACTGGACAGTTTGCTGCAAATTTTTAACAGTGTATTTCAAGATTTTAAATGACATTTTCTTTTTCGCAAACCATGAAACTAGTTTAATATTAATTTAAAAAAAAAAACATTCTGTCCTCGTTTCAATTCAGTAAAATGATGTTTTTTCTTATTCTCAAAATTACAATATATATAACTGATTGGACTTTCAATTGATTAAAAATAAAACATTTCACAATAAAAACAGAAATATAGTTCGTATCTCATATATAATTTCAGATTTAAAAATTTAAATTGGTTGAATTTTCCATTTATGAACTTAAATTTTTAATTACAAATGGGTAATTTGCTTTCAAGAGTCCTTATTTCGTATTATGTCATTTTTATGCATTACTATTTAATTATTATATTACAATATTATGTTTGATGCCTATAAAAATTAATCTTAAAAATTTTGTTAAACTTAAATGTTTCAATTTTTTTTTCTTTTTTTTACAAAATATATCTGCATACATTCATGTTGAAAAAAATATTACTGTAATCAGGTTAGAATGATTCGCATTTTTGAACAAGATAACATAAATAAAAAAAATCTTATATGAATTTTACATAAACACTCATATTTACAAGATCTGAAAATGCTTAAAAATTTATTAATATTGCAAGAAATTTACTTTTTAATCTTAGATTAATAATATCTCTTTCTATCGTATTTGTATAAAAAAGTATTTCTTTTAAAAAGCTAGAACCAACGTGTTAGAATTATATATGAATTATGCTTTAATTTTAAGAAAAATAATTCGTTTCGATTCAATTTAAAAGCATAACTCCATGCTAATCAATATATTCCACATTATGTATCGATATTTGTTTTGAGCTATATTTTAAATTATCTTTCTAAAACCCTCTGTCGAGAATCGTGAATTATTTCATTATTTTTATTGAATGAAAATATAATAAATACCATCCTTTGGTACATGCTGTCTCTTTATCTCTCTTGATAAAAATATTAATCTTAGAAGAGTATATTTTTATTTAGATATATTATGTATTTGTTATACAAACATTCGAAAAACAATGTGAAATCAGGCAAATATCGATCGCTTCAAGCAATTTTGCTTTGTTTACATTTATGTATTCTGATAAGAGAAGATAATCTTTTTTATCAAAATATTATAAGATAGATAATCTTTTTATCAATATTTTCCTTTCCATGTTGTCCACATTAAAATTATAAGCTTTCAGTTTCTAAAGCTTCGTAAGCTCATTCGAATAAAAACATGCATTAAAAATTGAATTTAAAAAAATTAATTATTATTTCATGAAATTGACAATACATATAAGATAACAAAATTTTTCTGTAATTTTGGGATTTATGTTTTATATGTTTGTATAATATCTGATAATTCCATAATACCCATGTCCCTTGCCAAAAAAAAGAAACATATTTAGGAAAGTAATCGTATAAGAGGAAAAGTATTCGACTGGAAATTCGTATAGAAAAGTCTTTAGACCTGTAGTTCTTAAAGAGTGGATTTTATTAAATTATTTCTTTGTAAGAGAAACGAGCCCTCAAAGACATAAGCCCTCTCTAGCTGTATCAAAATTTCATACACAAATTCTCAAACATCCTGAATTATAAGATATTATATTAATTCCCATGAAAGATTATAAAATGTACAGTTTGTCTGCTTGAAAAAAATGGAATTGTGATTTATTTTAGAATTTTGGTTTTTGTATTTGTAAATATACTTTATATAAGAGTAACTGGATCCCTCTCAATTTTTGATTTTGATTTTGGTTATACGTATAAAAAAAAGTACGCTAATGTTGACGCATTTAAGAAATAAAGTGTTTGTTATGATATGTACAGTCGTGGAAAAAAAACTGGACACCCCCCACTAACTCTGCAACAAATTATAGTAGAAGGAAGTGATTGGTACCAAACGATTGGAAATAAAGTCTACTTTTAAATGATGTATATAAAATTTGCTTAGGGGGCCATCTACATATAAAAACAAACCCAAACTTTGTTTTTTCAATAGCAAGACCCAAATTTGACAACATATTTGAAATCTGCAGTTCAAACTATGCCTAGATACCAAATTTCATTAAATTCCTACGATTAGTTTCTGAGAAATTAATTACTTTATAATGAGCATATTTAAGGGGCTGTATCCAAATTGAAGTTCGGTACTCGATTGTTGAAATGCTGCAGAATGTCACTTCTTTTAATGTATTATTTTTTACCGATATGACCATTTTACTCACTTAATAAGTTTCGGTTATTGTTATATGCGGTAAAATAATGTTTACAAGTGTTGAATTATCCGATTTTAACCCCTTGGGGACGAGCGACACGTATACGTGACGCATAAGATGCTCAGAATCTCGATTTTTCCCACCAGTTATTTTTTATTGTAAACTTTGCCTTATTATATCTTAGCATTTCCACGATTCAATTAGACGAAAATTTCTGTTTTGAAAAACCGGTGGTAAATTATTAAAAATTCTGTAATAGACGCCCGTCACGAAGGGGCTAAAAAACCATAAGGTTATTTGTAACTAAAATAGTTTTAGAATATGTAAATGTTATTGGAATTTTACAGGTGCTTTTATAATGCCTTTTCTCAGATTTTGCATCTATTTAACTCACCTTTTTTAGTTTATTGGCAGAAACGTGAATAATATTGACAAATACAAAATTTAGAATAAAAAAATTGTATAAGTCAGCGTAAGGAATAAAGTAAAAAAAAAATAATAACGCAGATAAATTGTTTTTTAGTCTGAAAATAAATCCATACATTGCTTTTTTTTGGTAGCGAGGGGAGGGGGGTGTCTTGTTTTCAAATATGTTCACAGGATTTATATTCCGATTTATTTGAAGACCAAAATTAAATCTATGTTATAAAGACATCTGAATAACTTTACATCCGTTATTCTCCTTCGGAATAGAGTTAATAATTCTATGATTAAACCTATTCTGGTAGTTCATTTGAAATTTTACAATTAACTCATTAATGCCTCTTGGCAAGAAAACTTGCCATTTGACATTTATTATTATTGTTATTATTATTATTATTATTATTAGGTTTTTTTGCACACTGCTAGCGATTGGGAAATAATCTTGCCTATCAGAAAACCATAAAAATAACTTGTAATTTTTTTTCAATTACCCTGTTTAATCGAATAGATCTAAATACGAAAGTTATAGAAGAAAAAGTTTAATTATTTTAAGTTCGTTATTAATGGAATAAAAACTGAACATCCATACATATTTGTAAAGATTACAATTTTTGATTGATATACAAAAGTTAATAAAAGTTTAAATTAGCATTTTTAAGTAACAAACTAATACTTTCGCGGTAATATTTTATCTAACAACCATTTAGTGTACTGTTGCAAACAATTTAACAAGGTTTGAGTAAATTGAATTAATAAGTATAAATATCTCAGTGATTATAATGTTTATATATTAAAGGTTTAAATGATGTAAATTGTTTTTGACCAAAATTTTGAAGATACCTAATGCAAGAATTATATAATTTTTTTCTCATAAATGCATCCTCGGAATCTATTTAAAAAGAACAGAAAACATTTGACGAGTCCTACTATTTTGTGGAATACATTGAAATGAATAATTATGTGTATACACCACGAAATTACCTTTGCTCTCAGAAATTTTATGTTAATTTAATCTTCACAGTTTTATTGAATATTTATATGAACAAGTATATAATTTTATGGATTTGATATGTTCTAAATCCGTGTTTCAAAATGAAAGGTATAAAGCAAATAGAAAGATTTGTAATCACATTGTATTTTTCACATAACATTATTAAATTACTATGTTTTCTGTCTTTTTTCCAAATGCAAACATGATCTACAAGGACAATCTGACCCACATAATAAAACCTAAAATCAACAATGGAAGCAACTCGCAACCAAAATTTTAAAGCACTGATATTTATCTAAATAACAAAAATATGATTACTTCAAATAGGAAAATCATAGAACTTTAACAAAAGAGTAGAAGAACATCGTGGGCTGGTTAGTACACAAAAAATTAAAAAGCAAAATCCTCAGCCCTACTAATAAGCCGCATTTTGTAATTAAATAACAAAAAGGGGAGGGAGGAATTTGCTAATATAATGTATAGCAATTAGTTTTATCAAGAACTTCTTCCAATCTGCGTGGCATTGATTCAATGAGGCTGTTAACAATATCAGTATCTCTTTTAATAGTTTGCGAAGCATGAAAAATAGATTTCCATAGCTAATCAGTCGTTATTTTTCAAAAATGAGCTTTATTAATTTAAAAATAAAAGCGAAAATAATTTCCATAAATGACGTAAACATACATCTCATGCAAATACGTTTTACGTAATTTTAATGAAAAATTTTAAAGCAGACATTGAAAAAGTAAAAGAAATATATATATATATATATATATATATATATATATATATATACTAATAAAGGCTGGGGTTCTGGTGCCTCGCTATCTTATATCTTACTACAATCACAAGTCGTTGTCAGGTTTGTTGTGCTCCCGCGATCATTCACTTACGCTTCAGTTTAAGCTAGCTTCCAATTTAACGTAAGATTGCGAAGCAATGAAATACGGTTTACGCATTGTTTATATTGTAAGACAGACTTAATCTCTAAGTTTATCAAGTCACTTTAATCCCAGCCTATGAGTATAATATTTTCTCAAACAGGGATGAGAGCGCTCCGACCCGAATTTAGATTCTTACCACTAAATTTTAATAGTATTCTCCAACGTAATGAATTTTAGAAATTTTGTCCTTGAATAAGGTAACAAATACCATTAAAATTTAGTGGTGTCAATCGGGATTTCGAGTCGGAGCGCTCCCATCCCTGTTCAAACTATGCTTTAATGCACATCATAGACGGCCCCTTAAAGCAGTATCTTGCCGTTTTTTAAGCATAATTTGAAAACTACTTGGAAGAAAATTTGAAATTTTGAATACACATAAAGCAGGACATAATAAATATAAATCCATCAAAAAAATTGTAGGTTGCAATTCATAATTTTTTCGAATATTAATTTCATAATTCATAATTCACATTATAAAATTTTAAAAATTACAAATTTAACGTAGTTATGTTTGGGTTTTTGAGTTTTATAACCAAACAAAACGTTAGCACATTAGGATTATAATTTCAGGAGATATTAATAAAAATATGAAAAGGTAATTTAACATTAGAAGCTCTAAAATTTGAATGTTTATAACTGGAAAACTTATCATCCAAATGACTTCAAATTTTGTATCTAGGCATAGTTTGAACCGAAGATTTAAAATATCATGTCAAAAGTGGGTGTTGCCAGTGAAAAAAATAAAGTTTAGGCTGGTTTTAATATGTAGATGGCCCCTTAAGCAAATTTTATATACATCATTTAAAAGTAGACTTTATTTCCAATCGTTTGGTACCAGTCACTTCCTTCTACTATAATTTGTTGAAGAGTTAGTGGGGGGTGTCCAGTTTTTTTTTCCACGACTGTACTTCCAATTACGTAAAACTCCTTTAACGCTTTTGCTAATAAGACTGAAAATGCTATATTTCTATTCTTTTCTAACATTATAATTGCTACTTTATTATTTAATTATTAAAATATAAATAATAATAGTAATATAATGGAGTAAAAATATTGCTGGTATTACTATTACTTTATGGACGTATTAAATTTTCATGAAAATACAAACGAAATTATATTTTTAGAGTTTTCATTTTCATATGAATATTTCCACAGAAAATATGAAGAAAAGTTTTATATAGTGAAAAATGCTCGTATAAATCAAGTGCATAAATGCCCTAACTAAAAATCAATTTTTAAAAAAGATTAGAGTTGAGTTAAAAATGCTCTAGGTGTTTGTTACTGTATGTTAAATATTGTGACCAATTATGTATATAAAGAAAAATTGTCCATAGAAATCCTGTTTGTTGGTAAGGACGATCACTTTTTATGATGTGATTTGAAGCATTTTGTGATCTTAAAACAATTTCCTGCTTGTATGTTCTGAACAAATTGGTTCACCACAATTAAAATATGACACATCTTCTTGTATCGGTCAGTTGATACCACTTATAAGTTGACACGAGGAAAATTTAAATTCCATCCTCACTTAAGCTTAGAATATAATTCCTTGATCGTTTTGTAAATGGTGTTCTTCGATGGATTTTATACTTAAATTGTAGCATACCTGGCAAGGCCGCTATCTTGTAAAATACTCATAACTGTTTTAAGGTTTAAAACACTTTTTTTATACTAAGTGGGCAAGAAATGTGGTAGAGTCCCTTGATATATTTAGTCTGTACCGTGTGGCGACTAACAAAGTTTAATCACTATTTTAATCTTCACTAGAAATAACTAGAAGATACAATAAAATAACAAACTTCCACTTACGTGTAGATCGCTCGCAGTTCAAATCTCTAACGAATCCAATCCTTTAGACTGTAATGCAAGAAACACTCGCAAATCTGTAACACAGTCTAACTTCTACTAAAACTAGCAACCCGTGGCTGCCGAACAACTTTTATTTAAATCTGTAAATCAAAGTATCTTACCCAAACGGCGAAACTTTTCTCAGCAATTTTTAATTCCACTTAACATATGTAATCCGACGTTATCGTTTCAACGCAGGCCTTGATTACTGACTGGGAAAGTTGGGACCACATCCAGTGTTAAAACTTTTCTCTTGCACATCGACCAACGAAGCTAAATTTCCATAAACGTACAACGGAAACAGTAACCGCAAACTCCGGAGTTTCAAACGCACTTCGGAAAATCAGAGGAAAATAAAGTACAGATGTGGCTGCTGCGCACACAGGTTAGATGTTGACATCACATTGGCAGTCACAAAATGAGAATCCCTTTATAAACGAATTGCTACTTAGTTAATTGACATTTAAATGTCGTAGATAATTTTATGGTCTAAAGCAAATAGTTTATCCCTAAAATAAGAAGCGTTATGCATCTGTCGGATTGAATCAAAAGTATGACCTGTTTCTAAATCGATTTTGTGAATTTTAATATCTGGTAGGTGTTTGATAATTTGTTTGAGTACGTTCTATGGAAGCCTTTTAATTGTCTGTTTTTTTTCTTGTAAGGATTTGTCTAACGTAACTAACAAATGACTAGTAGAATAAATTTAATTACAAAAAAATTTATTCAGAACGAACTTCTCGAAATCTATACGTTTGACATATATGGTCCTTTATTTACTCTGACGAAGATTATTTTTCTTGAAAGTTTGTGCGGTGTTATCTTAACAACTTTATATACAAATACACACTCGCACGATTGTCTCCTGCGTGAAATTCTCGCCAAACAGGAAGATATTTGACGAATTATCGCCAATATTGTTGGAAACAAAAAATTTCATAAGCATGTAAATTACCGATAACTGCCTAATTTTGCAATATTTCTATTCAAATCCGATTTTTAGCATAACTCAAAATGCGAGGGTGAATCAATAAGTAATTCCTCCATTGCTCTAAATGTTATTTATTCAACAGCTACTGGACTATCTATGCTTGATATTATAGAGGTAACCTTACTCTACCTACATAGTATTTTCATTTTCAGAGTGGCACATTAGCACCATGGATCTGAAGCTAAATAAAAGTGTCGTCATCGAATTTTTGGCAAAAGAAGGTTGTGCACCTAAGGAAATTCATAGACGCTTGAAGAATCTTTATGGAGATGCTGTAATGGATATCAGCAATGTGCGGCGTTGAGTAAGGAAGTTTAGAAACGGAGAAACAGAAATTGCAGTTAAAACTACATGCGACCGGCCGACAACATCAGTCACACATGCAAATCGAGGACGTGCTGATGAACCGATTCGAGGAGACAGACACGCTACAGTTCGGGATGTTCCTGATGCATTGAACGTTTTGTATGGTTTTGCCCAAGGAATGATTGCTGACGTAGGATATCACAAAGTTTGGGCTAAGTGGGTTCCCAAGCAATTGATTGTTGATAATCGGAGGAGGAGAGTGGAAATTTGTCAAGAGCTCATGGACGTATTTCAAGCCCCTACAGCCCTGATTTGGCCATTTCTGACTTTTACCTGTTTGGACCAATGAAAGACAGTCTACGTGGTTTCAGATTCAATGACTTGGATGGCGTTAAAACATTTTTTAAATACTGGGTCAAGAAGCCAAACCCTGAATTTTTTAAAAATGGTTTTGATGCCTGGGTTAATCGATGGCGCAAATGCGTGTAAATGCATGGTGAATTTGTTAAGCAGTAGTTTTGTGCAGAGAATAGCAGTTCAGGCTATGATCTATAATAATGTTTGCTGTTATATAGTCATAAATAAAGTTTTTAAAACACAGGAGACATTACTTATTGATCCGCCCTCGTATTTCATAATTTGGGCCCATGTCAAAATGATGCATTTTTTATTGATGTGGATTAATACGTAGTGACAAATATTCACATGCACACACGCATGGAATGGCCACAATGGTAAGTGTAATAGTGTAAGTCTTACTAAAGGTGAACGTTGACCGATGGTGGTCCATGGACCACCGTTGCAGACTAATGAAACTGAGGGATGATATTTACAGTTATGTTCCACAAGTTAAAACGAAATCGGTATTTCTTTTTATGAGTGTATCCTTGTTAAGGAAATTTGTCTATAAAGTTAAAACAAGAACAAAAAATCATGCACCAAGACTTAGATTGTGAATCACATTCCGACACTATCGGAATACTGTTACGAAAACACAAAGCAGTAAAATTTCATTTTCAGAAATTACTGTCATAGCCGGTAATGTGTCCGATTCTAGTGAAACCCTGTGTATGATCTACACGCCTCATAATATACTAAAAATTAGTTAAGTTTTTAAATGCATATCACTGTTTAAAACTTACATCCAGCAGTTATGGCTCATACTTTGTTCCGTAACATAAATCTTTTGAGTGTCTCTGTAAATTAACGGTAAGTTGTACGTACTCAATAATCTATAGAAAACATGCTCTATTCTAGTGCATCTCAGTAATGTATATCAATTTTATTAAAATAATATACTGCAAATGATTTTTCTCCATAGATAATAATGCAAAAAAAATAATAAATATTTTGAGCGTCCATGCAAACGAATTGCTACTTGCTCTATACTCTATATAAAGCATGCTGCCACCTACCACAGTGATGAATAGGAATTACCTTATGTTTGAAACAATGTAACACCATTAAAAGGCACTGAAAACGATTTTTCCGCATTGACCATAATGTACTTTTATGTAGATACTTTTGAGTGTCACTGTTAACGAATTATAATTCCTATTTATTCTATACTTTATAAGAATATGTTCTCGTCTTCTTGCATATCAATTTCATTATGATTGAAATATTGTAACATTAATAAAATACAAAATGGAAAAAAAAATGTTTCAGCAGAAACATTTTTTTCCCATTGACCATAATGTATTGGAATACTTTTAAGTGCCCCTGTAATGTGACTATGAATGCTACACACTTCATTTTCAATACCGAACATACTATGGTAAACTTCAACAACATATATAGATTAGATGGCAATCCGACTATATTTACGTGAGTTAGATCGCAGACAGATAAACAGACAGGCGGCCAGGCAAACCGAATTCATAAATACTTGTCAACTATGTTGGAAAGCGTTAAAAAAGCATTCCATAATTTTGTTATTTAAACTGCAGTGCTGTATATTCCCTATTATAAAATTTCAATGGCTCCCAGAAAAAAATCTGCAACTACATGTTTTCCAGATATATCGTAAAACTATATCTACAAACTTTTTAACTGATTTAAACAACAGTTTCATATTTCTTTTAAATGCTAAAAGGTTTTAATTAACAATAAAATATACAGTAAAATAACTTTTATTAGATTGTTGGCATGTTTCGGCTCACTCCGAGTCATTTTCAAAAACAAATGAGAACATTCTATAACTGCACGGTCTTTGAAGTTATTATTGGAAAAGTTATTACTTAATTTTCATGTACTTTTTAAAAATTACGCCCGTTATCTTTTAGTTTTACTTGGTTTTTTATTTTCATATTTGTAACCATGGAAAAACTTGCGCCACAATTTCGGTAAGTTGAAAGATCCTGCATCGTTACATATTGTATTTTTGCGTGTTAGTATCTCTATGGTTTCTCTTAATATGGATGGATAGTATAGAATGGAAGGAAAAATTATTTTACTTTCAATGAAATTTATTTGAATAGTTTCTTCTTGATATAATCTTGCCAGGGCTGTGTATTTTCTATTATACTTAATATCAGCTATATTCTCCTTTTTTCTATAATTCCTGCTTGTCATGCATATATAGTAATTCTTAGTCTTTTTTAATAAAAGGTATTTCATATACTCCTGAATATTTCTCAAAATTAATTGGGTTAATTTTACTGGAAATGATATTCTTTAATTTTTACAACAGTTTTACTTTTAAATATACATACCTATTATACATAGGGGAAGGTGGTGTACCTCAGACCTATTTTGACTTTTTAATTTTTAGTTTTAAAACAAATCGCCAAAATTAAAAAAAGAAAAGATTTTATAAAACTTTATGTTGTTACAAACAACATATATTTGTCTTAAATTTTTATATAAATAATTTCCATGAAAATTTTTGAATTAAAAATAAAATGAAAATAGGACCGAGGTACACCACTAGTGGTGTACCTTGGTCCTATTACTAACAAGTGGAAAAAAACTTGTTTTTTAGTGAAAAAATCCACATTTATTAATCAAGAAGCTACATATATAATTTTTTTCCCTGAAAAGCAATAAAAGGATTGATACATTTCATTATTAGGTTTAAAAATAAGATAAGTCTAAATAGACATAAAACCTCAGAGCAATTACACTTATTATAAATACAAAAGACATTAAAACTTATTTATATTTGTAATAACACTTAATTTTAGACAAGATTGTTATTAGATAAGTCAATTCCAAATGTTAACTTCTCGAGCTACATTTCAGATCCACCAGGCAATATTGGATGTGGCAGCTTGAACTGATATCATTTTTGTCAACTTCATAAACAGTAGGATCTTCTCTTTTGAACTTCTGAGAGTTTGGATCTCTTTTTAGATATTGTACTTCATATACATTATCAGTAATTTAAATAATTTCAGCAATAAAATATTTAATACTTTTTTTGCCAGCAAACTTTACTAGCACAAAAGCACCAATCTGAATATTAACATTATCTGAATCTTCCAGTTCACCAAAGTCTTCCTCTGAAACACCAGATTCCTCAAACAAATCATCTATATCCTCGTCTTCAGATTCTGTTGAATAATAATAAGGCCTCTTTTTACCTGGCTTAGTAGGAAGTTGTACTGTTTTACTTTGTTTTATTTGTTCTCCTTTTTTTACAACTAGGTTGAAAGCAAAACTGATGTAATCATTAAACCATAACTATTTAAAATAAACCATGTTGCTATTAAAAACATATTTAAAATTTTTAGATTCCCCTGTAAAACTGACTTTGTATCAATATAGTTAAAATTATGGGGTTAACATAAACCAAATACATATATAAAATTTATCACAAAGTAGTCCTAACTTGTTAATAGACTTTAAATAAAATACTAATTTGAAAGAAAACATTTTACTTGAATTTAAAAAAGATTTTTCAACATATGCATTTTATTATCTGAAATGATATTTAGGTGGTGTACCTTGGACCAGTCCAAGGTACACCACTTTTATTAGGTTCAAGGTACACCACTTGACACTTAAAAACTAAAACTGCCAATAATGATGTAAGGGTTAGACCTAACTTTGTTTAAAGCACTTGGTGTAGTACCTAGAACATTGCTTTATAATGCATAACCCTCATTTAAAAATAATTAGATATGTTTTAGTATAAAAATAACATAGAAATATCTAAGAAAAACTTACTTTTGAAAGGTGAATTTCTTTTTTCAAAAATTGTACAATTAGTTGAGCTTCTAAACAAATGCCAAGAACTTAAATGGGACCTCTTTTGGCAAATATCTAAACTACAAATATTGTTATTTAATTATCTAAACAAGTAAAGCTAGAATTAGCATAGGTCCGAGGTACACATATGTCCAAGGTACACCACTCTCCCCTACCTATTATATGTACATATCTAATTTTTTTAAATTTGTACTCTCTGACAAAATATGTCCATACTCTTTTAAAGAAACATATATCAGGCATATCAATGAGCGTAAAATTCCAAAGCTCTAATATTTCATTTGAAAAAATCTAAAAGAAATACTTAAAAAATAAATATATATGTAAGTTACTAAAATACAGTAAAACATTTCCGTTATTTACGTTATGATATATGTGGAAAGCAATATATCTAACCAAAACATTTAAGTGACTACATAAATTCAAAGTAAATATAGCGTTTCATGAAATATGCGTTCACCTTAAATCTGATATTGAAAGAAGCGATTTTCTAAATCGGTAACCGTCAACTGTAAAGATTGCAGGGAAGGAACAAAATATAGACTAGAAGGGTAAGATCACCATGACAAACGTCTTATTGCTAAATTTGGAAACGAACCATAAAATATATGGGTAAAAATGTAAGAAGCAAGCAATTTTTTACTAAGATTTTATATCGAAAGCTTTATAAAATACACAAATAAATTTGTAAGAAATTACCTTTTGTATTGTAAAAAAATAAATGAAATTAATTCAAATTAAAAACATCACATTAAGTACCAAAGGGTAATATGTAAGCCGTTATACGCACAAGATCTCGTTTGAGCCATTAATAATACAAATGATTAAATAATAATATAGTGGACACCGCTTATAATGTAGCTGAACGAAGATTGAAAAAATGTGTTACACACGGAAATTGTTATAAAAAATTTCTTTTAAATACAGCATTAATAATATGATTAAGAAATTTAGCTATATCCTTGTTACTGTCGCGCTGTGTGTATGTGTAATGATGAGAATATTGAATAAAATAAAAGGTAAATTAATTAAAAAATAAGATTTATATCTCCTTATTTAAATTTTGTGTTATGATATTTAATACCGATTATATTAATTCTTCATCATTAAAACGTGCATGACCGTTTTCCTGTTAAAACAGTTCTACTTTAATACTAATCTGCAGTATAATCACATTTAATTTTGTTGAATATTTGCAATTTATATTAAAATAGAATCTTAATAAGAATCTAGTTGAATTTGTTTTTTAGAATTTATTAAAGTTTATTTTGTTTTATTCGCGACATTTTCAGCAAAATTTTCAATATCTGTTAAGGCTATTGTTACAAGTTTTATCTGTACTTTTTCACACTTTAAATTCGCTAGTTTAAAGTTAGATTTCAAGCGATATATATATTTTTTCTAAATATATTTAGATCATCTATTTCTGAAGCTTTATCGTAATAGTAAGGAAAGTAACCTTAAATTTACAATGAAAATAAACTACTGCAATACGTTTCGAAAAAAATAATCAGTCTTCATCAGTCTCTGAAAGACGCATACTCAGGAATTTTTCCAAAGTGGTGACGAAAATCCAAAAGTAAAAATTGCATTATTTCCACGCACAACTTTACACAATTGCAGACTAAAGTCCTTCAAATATGTGTATATTACAACCTTTAAAACATTGAGAAAATGATGATAGTTTGTATTAGGTCTAAAGTTAAATAACTAGAAAATTATTATTTTTTACTGTTTAAATGTCATATACGTAAATTTTACATTTTTGCAGGAAGTTTTTTTCTTTTTTTGGTGTTTCAAGAAGGACTGTGTTTCAGGAAGGCTATATCAATGGATTTCGTTTGTAGACATGTAAAATATAAAAATAAGTCATATAAAATGTATGTTTACATTTAAATATACAATTGTCTCAAAAATTTAAAATTTCACCGTATTTCCTGACAATAATAAATACGTCGAACAAGTTTTAATATTAACTTTACAACAATATGACCAATGAACGATTTTAAGGGATTTTATTGAAATAGTTCAGCTTTATTATTTAATTAATTTGCTCAATAAATCCACGAAACTACTTGAAATATTTACTAAAAATCATAAAATTCTCCCACTTGTACGATGTGAGGTCTATGCTTCTGAAAAATTTGAGCCATAGTAATTTAGCAACACAATTCATCATATCGACTATTTGCGTGTTTTCAGTGAAAAATAGGAAAAACTTAAAGCCAAGAAAATTTGCTACTGTAGGACATCGTACTAGTACGATAGCAGAAGAAAATTTTATTTGTAATAGTGATAACATATAATACAAGAATGCACAGCATAGCAATTGTAGCAATTTGTAAAAAGAAAAAACGGTTTACTTCTAACACAGAAAAATGTCGCCTTGCCCCATATCCATGCTCCAACACGGGACTATAAGTCTAGACAAAACCCGTGCCCAGCAGTAAAGGTGTAACGATAACGTGCACAAAAGAATCATTAAGTTCCTGTATTCTTTTAGAAATCAATGGTGGGGAAATTTTACTTATGGTAAGAAACTGTTATCACAGAGGATTTTAAAGGGTTATGTTTGCTCGCAATTTCAATCGTAAAACCATTCGTTTTTTTTTTTTTTTTTTTTTTTTTTTTTTTTTTTTCGTTTTTTTTCTGCAATAATTTATTTATTGTCATTTATTTAAACTGATTTTTTTGTTTTTTATTCATTCGATTATTGCTATACTGGTATATCAAATATATTGATTAAAGCATGATTCATCAATCTGATAAACACATTTAAAAATTATATCTCTTTGTGGTAAACTTCTAGTATAAAACTTTATTTTCAGTGATATTCTGATATTGAAATATCCCTTACTATCGAGTTACTAAAAAAAGAAAAAATTACACGATTTGCAGGAATATTTTAAAAAGATCGCTTTATTCATTTATCCCATTAAATGGGAATCATATTATCAGGGTTGTACTATAATATTGATATTTTAAAGTGAAAAACCTGGTAAGCTTTAATTTATATTATTTATTTATATATAGACAAATTGCAGGAGACAGAAAGTGGAGCCGATCATAAGACAAATTTAACCGGAAGACCACGATCTACGAAGACCACCGAAAATATCCAGCAAGGGGATGAACAACGTCTTAATGAAGATCCATATGTGTCAAGCGATGGACAGATCTGATGTAAGCGTTTGCTGCATCTCCAAAGGTGAACTGCATCGTTCCGCATACAAAATTCAAATTGTGCACAATTTGACTCCAAATACCAAGGAAAACAGATTTGTTTTCGCTGAAAATGTGCTTCGACTATTGCGAGGCAACACAATACCGCTTCCAAAGCTTTTGTTTAGCGATGAGGCTGACTTTCATCTAAATGGGCACATTAATAAACCAAATTACCGGTACTGTAGTAGAGAAAATCCTCATGATTTTCTTGAAAAGCCCCTACACAACTGCCTGGATATCCATCTGCTCAAAAAGAGCATTAGCAACATATTTTTCAGAAAGACAGTTAATTTAGAAATGTACTGTTTGATGATTCAGGAACATATCCCTTTAATTACTATCATGACCGAAAAAGGTGAGCCATAGTTTATGCAAAATGGGGCAGCTCCTCATCGTTCTCACGAAAGTCCCGACATCATTGAAGATCACTTTCATGACACAGTTATCGCTGTGAATTTCGAAATACGATATGACGTGATGTTCCGTATTCTCCTGATCTTAATAATGTAATTATTTTCTCTGGGTATATCTATAGGTTGGGTTGATTGTTGACGGTCAATTATCTACACTTGGGATATAAGCCCAGGGGGATTGCCCTTCGTGGGGGTCTTTCTAAGGGAACCTAACCCGTATTTAACCATGGATAAATCCACGGCTCGAAGAAAACCACGAAAACTGCGAACGATTAGGCCGACGGCCGCGATTGGGATCGAACCCAGCACCTCCCGTCTACCAGCTTCGAGAGCCGAACCTCTCAGCCACTGGTGGGGCGGGTATATCTATAGGATAAAAGCTATAGAAATGCACCATCAAATTTCGATGAATTAAAACAAGCGATTGAAAGGTGCTAGAAAACATTTCGCCAGCCACATTTCTTAAGGTTGTTAGAGGTTTCAAGGAAAGGCTTGAAATGGTTGTTGAAATGAGAGGTGAGTATATTGAACAATTTTTATAATGTTGAGCATATTTCAAATAATTTCGAATATACAACGAGTAAAAATAAATTTATTGACCAAAACCCATGTATGGGTTCTTTTGACAGAACTTGTATATAAATACATGCTTAATTTCTATATTCAATTCGTCTTAAAACTTATAATTTACTTATGGAATAATGATGCTAAGTCAAATGTCGTTGGAAATGTGATAATTTATCCATAATTGATTGATTTAAAATTTTTGAAGCACAAAACGAAATAACTATTAACACAACGTCTAACTGATAACAACATTTAAAACTATAAATTTATTTCAGATATGTCAAATATAATTTTCGTCAAATCAAAGAGGTTTCATTTTCAACTCTTGAGTTTTGTGAATTTTTAGTTTCTTTGGCATATTTTATTAGTAATTGCAGTTATTTTATCTATTTACTTCACAATTAATATTTTCTGAATTGAAGAAGCCCCAAGGAAATTTCCTAGTATGACATTTTGATAGCTGAAAACTGGAAAACTATTTCGCGATAAATATTTTCTACATTTTGTAGTTTAGATTTATAAGGCATAGATAAGTAATACTATAATTGATATTTAATACGAATATGTATTTCACATTCATCGACTTGCTTTGTTGTGAAAAAATTTAATTTTCTATATATAAGCGACACATTTCTTAATAAATCAAATTTTAAAATATTTCCTAATGAATCTTAATATTTACACTGTAAAAAATGACCAATGTTTCTTATTTTATGAAAATATGCTATAACCACGAACGAAAATATAATATAATCTTCTGAGTTATCCTAAATTTCAAATAGCATGTTACATTGTCTTTTGAATTCCCAGAAACGAATATATTTTCAAAATTCAAAGAATAATTTATAAAAACAAATTATTTTTAGCTGCCCGAATTTTTCAGAAACGTTTCCGAAGGGTTTTTTATAGTGTATTAATTGGTGTCCTCAGGCTGGAATACCTGTTTTTCGAATGCTTTCAATTCTGAAGTAAACATTTTCATGCTAAAAAAAAAAAAAATGTTTAACAGACAAACATGCAAAATTAACAGCGTTAACAATAACATTAAAATTAAGATTATTTCTTTACTCTTTCATGTATAAATTAACTTATGCGGCTGAAAACATGTACTTGAGAATAGATAACGTTCGAAAAACAGGTATTCCAGCATGAGGACACTAATTAACAAACTATAAAATCCCTTCGGAAACGTTTCTGAAAAATTCGGGCAGCTAAAAATAATTTGTTTTTATAAATTATTCTTTAAATTTTGAAAATGTATTCGTATCTGGGGATTCAAAAGACAATGTAACGTGCTATTTGAAATTTCGGATAACTCAGAAGATTGTATTATATTTTCGTTCGTGGTTATAGCATATTTTCATAAAATAAGAAACATTGGTCATTTTTTACAGTGTATACAAACACATCTGAGAAAAAAATAGCATAAAAATCAATAAGTATAAATGCATATTTTATTGGCCAAACTTTTGCACGAATAACAGTGGAAATGCGTGGTGCGACTTAATGTAGAAGCCTATGGATGATGTTTACATCTACTTGAATTCACTCTGCAATAGGCAGTTCTTGAAGATTTCTGAAAATACTAGGATATATATAATTTCGCATTACTTGCTTCCCTGTACGGTCCCACAAATTTTCAATTGGATTCACATCTGAGGGCTATTCTGACCAGGTAATATAATTGGGATCCGACTAATTCTCGTCAAACCAGACAGTAACAATTCTGGCTCGATGTACAGTTATCATCCTGGAAAAATGAATTATAAGGTAAAGCCAGGAGAGATGGCGCGGTCGGAGAGATTGTGCACATAGAGGTTGGGGGGGAAGGATTAGAGTGAGCGAGCAGCGACTGAAGGTAGTTGTATAACAGCAGTAGTAGAGTGTCTACTTGAAATTGCACGTTAATTCCTTTGAGCGTCTAAGATAAAGCAATGCTATTTTGGTTTGTTTTCCCAAAGTCAGTGATTGAATTTTCAAAGCTATTCGTCAGAATTTCTATACAATGTCAGTAGTACAAAATATTTAAAACTTAAACGATTTCTCATAAGCTACTAATCTAGACTAACAGTGTGAACACCAGCGGTTTGTTTTAGTTGCGGCCATGTTTAAATAAAAGGCAGCGCAATCTCTCCTACCGAAATTGGAGAGTTTGCGTATCTGCTACTTAGGAGAGATGGCACATTGTTCCCATTAGTTTCCATGCTAGCAGAGATTACGCAGCTCATTGGTAAATTTGCATAAAAAAATTAAAAATGAAAAGGGACTAATTTTAAGTTAAACGTGTCATCAAGTAACTTAATGTTATTTTTTAATCTTATTTGGACTTGCTTTTCCTGATTCTTTAATTTTTTCCTTTTAATTAAATTTTTTTAATCGTTCTTAAAATTATTTCCTTTTTCTGATTCTTTATTCATTAGGTTGAAATATTTACTCCTAATACAATAATATTTGTTCACAAAAACCTTACAACAATGTCATTTAAATGTAATTATTATTGTTAACAATTTAATTGTAGTTAATATTAGTAACAATCTCTCCTACCCATGTGCGCATTCACACCAACCCTGTAAGGACAGATTGCGCAAAATAACTTTCTTGGTTTTATTACAATTGTTCTATTAAATTAGAACATAACAACAAAATAGCAATGGAAATGCATAAAAACAAATGAAGTAAAAATTATTCATGGATAGTTTAGCAAAAAATTAATATATAGATTTTTTATTGTTATTCTTTTGAATTGTGCGCAGACTCTCCTAGCTTTACCTTACATTTGTTGATTCTGACAAAGATGGAAAGAAGAAAGGTAATGCCAGTTCATCATAAATTTGAATGTATTCCTGCTGATCTAGTATCTTATTAACTTCGACAATGAGACACGATTTAGCCTTCGTTAGCCTGTGTTAGCCTTCGTGATTTACGTGACAAGCAGCTCTACATATCCATATTATGGAGCTCCGAAATTAAACTGTACGGACAAACGTTGATTGTCAGCACTTGACGTGAAAATCTTTGGAGATCTCAATCTTCCGACCACAGTTCGTATGCTGATTCCATGTTGATTGTGTCTCTGTCCACTGTCTAAAAACACGTTTTACTGTACTGTGTCAGCAAATTTAATCCCTTCTTCTACAGTATGGCCTTACAGTATCACCCAAAAGCTATTACTCCTTTGCGCCATTCATTTATATCTTTATTTCAACCCGTCTTAGAACATGCAAAACAAGAAAAAAAAACAATCAAGAAGCAGCTCGACTATCAAAAATAATATACGATTTTCATCACGTTCTGCTTATAAATTTCTTACATATGTATGTATATTCTTATATATATATATTGACATTTATCGTCGCAAAATTTAACCATTATTATTTATTCATCAAGGTTCTAATTTTTTTCCGGTGTCTGTATATACTTATGGAATTTTATAAAATTTGATAATTATAGAGAAACATAACTTACCAAAATTATTTACAAGTGAAAATAACAACATTTGTATTTTATGTAAATGCAAAATTTATTATAAATGCTCTCATACATCTTTATGTCTTTTATTGCCAATAAAATATATCCCGCAAAATATTATCTCAGTTAAATAAATCCCAATAACAGAAAACCATTTATCTCTATTTAAATCTGTTATCGAGTTTGTTTGGGTTCTGTCATTTTTCTGTTGTTCAAATGGTCTGTCATTTACTACACTTTTAAAATATATATGAAGACAAATTACTGATAAAATTTGTCAAGGTCTGCATCGTAAGACAAAATATTTTAATAATAGTAAATCACACTGATACAGAAAAATATCTGTATTTAAGATGATATACATTTACTAACCTTTATAATTTTATCTTCTAAGCAGTATAAGATTTTCCAATGATATAATCATTCAAGGAAATCTAAATTATTTAACTTATTTCATTGATAATACAAATAGTTTAGAACTGTATTTTCATCTCGTACGTACATGCAAACATGTAATTCCACATTCAGAAATATGAGTCATGAATGCAACGTGAAAGTCAGTATAATATAGGACAGCAAATGCATTGCAAATTATAGATACATGTAAGAAATTTACAGTGATAACCCATGTACAACTAGTTGTACTTTTAATCAACGACGCCTTCTGCCAGGTGCCTTTAGTATTTTTTTACGAACAATTAAAATGAGGTTCAATCATGTAAACTTTATGATACATATACCACTATGACGTATATTTATTAGTAGTAACGATTAAAAATATATTATATAATATTCTATGTTTACGTGCAGTTGATTTGAAAACTGGTAATGAAACAGATTAGTAAAGCATGAAGTTCGAATATATATTCCACATATTCATAAATAATACATTTAAAGTTCATTTTGTGAAATTACAGCGTTTTCTGGATGTTTTAAAAATTCTTTCATCAGGTGAGATAAGGACATTTTAAGATTGTCTCAATTTGGTGATTTTTTCCATGTTCTGTACAAGTGAAATTAATAATATGGATATATATTTAAATTTATTTCTTGAAACAGTTTTCAATGCTGCAAGATGGTTATCAAAATCAATGAATTTAACTGGCAGAACTTTATTTATTATTGAAACAATCACAAATATAAACAAGAACGAAAAATCGTGTGTCAAGCATAGATTATGTAATACATTCCAACACTTCAGATATGCTTTTAGAAATCTTTACTCTTTAATCTGGTGAAAGATGATGTCTAAATAAAAAATTTAGAAAACTAATAATGTGGTATAGATACCATATATTTTCTTTTCAAAATTAAAGAAATCTATATTTTAGTCATTTTATTAAATATATTTTCCCTTTCCTGCATTATCGCATTTTATATACATTCCCGGCTGTTAAAAGGCGCACCCGATTTCCTTTTCTATCAACGAAATCTTATAGACAAAATCATACATATTGTTTTCAAATTATCATTAACGCATTTTAATCTGCCTGCCACATCTCAATGTAAATGAAATAATACAGTGCATGAAATGTTTTCTCTCTCATTGTCCATTTTGACTTTCTAAAGTCGAACAGATGTCTGTCCGACTTCCTGGCGTCAATACAGCAAATTCGCAAAATGCCTTTCCTAACAATTTCCTAAAACAAAAAACCGTCAAAGTTCTAAATCACTTTTTTTAGCCAAAGTGCGCTCTTTGCCAAAAATATTTACCTGCTCCTGACGCCAATTACGAATTTGATATGGAGTTATGCAAAACGGTTACAGAAACCTGTGCAAAAATGCAATACTCTTGGCTCAAAAATGTAAACCGTTTGGCGTGTTTCTAGCGCACGCTACCATCTCTCGACTGAACACTTCTCCTCTATCGTTCAACCACTTAACTTCTAATTAAGCGTCTACAATGCTGCCCCGGGACCACCTGTAAGAAAAATCCGCGAGAAACTGTTATATTTTCCTGGTTTCCTGAAATAAGTTATTATTACGATCTTCCCTTTAAGACTGTCACCCTGTAAACCAACTATATTCTACTCCTGTAATTGTGGATAAACGCAGAATGTACTCATAATAAATATATTGGTGTTTCCAGAAATGCTGAATTTTCCATATGTGTGCTGAGTCCTATACTTCGGAGTTTATTTCCAGGATGTCGGAATTATGTTATTGCGTGTCACATCGTATTTGTACACTACATAGAATAAAAAATTCTAAAATTTTGCTCAGTTAGGAAACGCATAGATCATTTGAAAATTCCCTTCAGCAATTTCCGCGAATAAGCGGGAATATACACTAGATGTTTTGTTTGCCCTCTATATTATCTATCGAATTTATACACACCAAGTAATAGGCAAAAAATTAGTTCAATTTAAAAACGCGTACCGCAACTGAAAACGCACATCCAGCAATTATTATTAACAGACAGTACTTTAACGGAATTTTTTGTGTGTTTCTGTAAATTAACGATTAATGCTACAAACACAATATTCTATATTAAGCCTCTTGTAATGTACCTCATTGATATATATCAATTTTAATATGTTTGAATAATGAAAAATTATGAAAATAAATAGCAAAAAAATTTTTCCAATAGACAGTAATGTAACGGAATTCTTGTGAGTACCCCTGTAAAGGAACTATAAGTGCTATACACACCATATTTTATATTAAACCTCTTGTAATGCGCCTCAGTAATATATATACATTAATTTAAAAATGTTTGAAATAGTGTAACATCATTAAATTAAAGGTGATTTTTCCCCGCAGATGATTTTTCCCCATAGACCATAATGTAACGCAATTCCTTTGAGTATGCCTGTAAATATGTGTTACACACTTCATTTTCAATACCAAACATAAGATAGTAAACCTCAACAACTTTTATCATTTGCATGACAATCCGAGTATATGTACGCGATTTAAAGCACGGACAGACAGACAGATAGACAAACCGTTTTCATAAACACTTTTCAACTATGTTGAAAAGTTTTAAAAAGAAGAGAAATGAATACACATTATAAATTAGGCTAGTATTTTCGAAGGAATTTGTCACTTATTTAAAAATTACCATTAGAAATAAATAAAGATATATATATCTTGACATGCATTCAAACATTGATTTTACAAATTTTATGTTATTTTTATTTTTTTAACTATTTTTACAAAAAAACTTTGCAACGAAGAACAACAGGAAAATCAAACACAGTTTTAATAGCCCTCGAAGACACAGTTACAAGTTGTCTTTAAATAGAGGATAAAAAATAAACTCCTAAACCATTACCACCAAAAAATTTAACCCCCCCCCCCCTCAAAAAAAACTTCTTTCTCGTTACAGAAGTAACTTCTACATAATAATTCAATATCGCAAATTGTAACATCAAAAATTTGAAGTTACGATATTTCATTTTAGCTAATTACACGCAAATTTATTCATATTTATAAGTGACTTCGTAGGAAAGAATTTTCGTATCTTAAAAATTTATAATATCCCCTGAGGATGGTAATACTTTATTTCCTCAACACAAATCGTTATATAATCTTTATCATCTAATTATTATTATTTTTTAACACTTTCCAGCACAGTTGAAAAGTGTTTATGATTTCGGTTTGCCTGTCCGTCTGTCTGTCTGCCGTCTTTCCGTGCTCTAACTCGCGTAAATAGACTCGGATTGCCATGCAATTGATATATGTTATTGAGATTTACTATGGCATGTTCGGTATTGAAAATGAAGTATGTAGCACTTATACTCCGTGTACAGGAGCACTCAAAAGAATGCCTTTACATTATGATCTATGGGGGGAAAATCCTTTGCAGAGCATTTTAGTTATGTTACACCATTTCAAATATATTTAAATTGATATACATCGCTGATGTGCAGTATAAGATGCTTACTTTCGAATATGGTACATGTATCACTTATAATTAGTTTACAGGAAAACTCAAAATAATTCCCTTATATTATGGTATGTGAGTTAATGTCGTTTGCGATGCATTTTAATCATGTTATACTATTACAAACACAAATGAAATTAATATCAATTTGTGAGGTACATTAAACATGTTTTCTGTAGAAAATGAATCGTAAAGCATTTCTCATTCATTTACAGGACCACACAAAGGTATTCTGTTACATAATGGTCTACGGAGAAAAACTGTTTGCAGAGAATTTTAATTACATTACACTATTAAAAAATATAATGACAGTGATATACATTACTGAGGTTTACTACAAGATACCTCTTGTGAATATAATGGGCATATCATTTATCGTTCATTTATAGGGACACACAAAAGATGCAGTACTGTATTCAAAATGTAGTATAAGCGATAAGTGCTGGAAGTGCGCTTTCAGCTAGGTATGCGTTTAACTAAATTTCTTCTTATTATGTGGTATGTACTATAAATGTTATAGATCATATACAGGGTTACATAAAAGAATTCGTAAGCATTACTGTGTATCAGCGTAAATTGCTTAAGGTGTTTTTTAATCGAGTTATGCATTTTGAACGTGAGATATATTTAGTACACTAAGAGATGTTTGTTGAAAATAAATAAAATCATATACAGGGCCACGCAAAGAACTGGATGCATGGCCGCTTATTTATAGTAATTTCTGGAAGTGTGATATCAGTAGTTTACAGCGTGTTTTTGCCTGAATTAAATTTAAGCTGAATATGTGGCGTGTATAAAAATATTAATGTAATTAATATACAGGATTCTAGAAAATAATTTAAATATATTTCCATCTAGTGGTAGACACTGCTGAAGGTGAATTTTGAACTTTTTTATGTGTTTTCTTACTAAACTAAATTGTAATATACTATATAGATTTTTTTTTACAAACCTAAAGCTTATATACAGGGCTGCACAAAAGAATTAGAGTACTTTTCTAGCTTTGGCCTGTAATCGCTGAAATCTGATTTTCAAATGTATTTTGTGTTTTCTAAAATGTTTATTTAGGTATCTTATTTACCTTTTTAAACCACGAAAGTTTTTTAAAGTATTCTGGAAGTGTTGGAGATGGTTTCATAATCTATGCTTGATGCATGATTTTATCTTCGTGTTTTTACATTTGTCTGTGATTAGATTTTTTTCCCTTACTTATTTACAATTTTTTTATAAAAGTATAATAAAACAAGTTTTAAAATAAGATACAAACGGAACTGAAGAAGGAGATTTTATAGACAAATATAAATAAAGTACATTTTAAATTAAGTAAATATAGAGACTTATAAATAAAGAGTACAAAATACGAGTTTAATATTATTGGTTTCCAATGAAGAAGTATATTTATATTCATAAAATTTATAAAATTAAATTCAAAAGGAAATTAATAAATTATTCATACACATCAGGGACTTGCACAAGGAGAACAATGAATACAAACAAACAAAGAAAAACAAAAAGCTCATTATTTTTTTTCCTTTGTTTTTTTATTTGCACCACAACTTAACTACAAGTATTGAAAAAAAAATGTATATGCTGTTTATAAGAGAAAATTCTGTAGTAGTAATTATCGGTTAATTACATCTTAAGAAAATCTGTAATATCAATAAAATTTTACATCATTGAAAAATGAGATAATAATGTCTACAAGACCAAAATATATCAATTCACCTTGAAACCCAATCAACACGATCTTCCCTTCTCCTTCTAAATTATGAAATAAGATAATTTAAAGGATAATTACCAATGAAGAAAACAAATCATTTTACTGCTTCCTATAAGATTTTTGATCTCGCATTAATTTTAAGATGTGGAAAAGAGCAAATATTTGTTTTGTAAATTTTGTTTATAGGCAGCATTTCTCATTTAACGATACACTGAAACGAATTTATAAAAATAATTATTGAAAGTTTAATTTCTATAAGCCCGTAAAAAATTTAAATAAAACGTCAATGTACTAAGTGCAACTTTTGTGCAGCCCTGTATAGGATATATACAATTCATTTGCACCAAGTCATATACATTATGTTTGTTATGTTTGTTATTTTTATTTGATTAGATCATATTTGTATCTAAACAATATCTAATTTTATAAATATTTTTTGTTTCCAAATAGTAATATTTTCATTATAAATACTTAATAATATTTATGTTTTAATTAAAAAATTATTAAACCATATAACTATAAAAAAGTATTAGTATTGATTGGCCAGTATATATTTAAACTTGCGCTACAGTATGTTTGAATACCATAAAAACAAAACTAGAAAAAAATGCATACATATGTTGTATTTAATTCCCATATTTTTTTAAACGATACGCTGGTTTAACGCAAAAATATCGGTGTTCGTGGATTCCATTAAAAATTATACTAAATCATTTCATGAAGTAATTATTTTTTATAAGAAAATGATACATAACTAAAAAAGAAAGAAGAATAATGCGTCAATCATACATTATGAAACACTTTCCAACGCACTCGGAATACTGTAACAAAGCTTCGCAGTATAACATGGTGAAAGTTGATGTCTAGGTAAATAATTTGAAAACACATAACACACTTGAAAACCCAAAACCAGCAATTGCCGTCAATAGTCGGAAAGGTATTCGAATTCTTTTGTGCAGCCCTGTATAGGATCTATAGATCTGCATATATAATACATAGTATTCTAAAATTTACTTCAATTAAGAAACGCATTGACCAGTTGAAAATTCCAGTACAGCAAATTCCTCCAATAAACGGATTGTACTCAAGATATTTTGTGAATCCCTGTATAGGATGTATACAATTTATATGCCCCAAGTAATGTGCAAAAATGAGTTAAATTTAAAAATTCGTACCAAACCTGAAAACGCACGTCTAGCAATTATTAATATTCAATATTATTCATAGAGAGTATTGTAACCGAATTTTTTGTGTGTCCCTGTAAATAAATGAACGATGAATGCTATGTAAACGTTTTTCTATAATAAGGCACTTGAAGTACACCTCAGTGATATATATCAATTTCAATAAGTTTGAAATAGGGAACATTATTAAAGCACACCGAAAACGATTTTTTCCCATACAGCGTAATGTAACGGAATTATTTTGAGTGTGCCTGTAAATTAACTATAAACGCTATACACTTCATTTTCAATACCAAGCCATAGTAAACCTCAATAACATATCAATTGCATGCTAATCGGAGTATATTTATGTGAGTTTGAGTAAGGACAGATTTTATACAGGCATACGGCAAACAGACAATTTATAAACACTTTTAAAGTATGTTAAAAAGAGCATGCTTTTCCTTATAATTAACAAAAATGTTTAGCCTTTTAGTTATTAATGATGTATACATAAAACAAAGTTTATTCATAACATTACATGCTATTTATTTTAAAATAAACCAGCAATCGTGACTTGCAAAGTTATACGGCCTATGACAAAACATTTTTTTTCACAGATATATGTTTCATTGCGTCTGATAAATATTTACATAAATATTTCTTTCAGTATGGACAGAAAGAATATTTGTGTTGCAAAAATGATTTTTTGTTTTAATTTATATTATTTTAATTTTGTTTAAATCATATAAATATAAATACTGAAATATATTTCGGAAATGATATTAATAACCAATTCTTATGTTACTACACTTTTGTGTATTAGTTAAGACAGTATAATTCTTTTGTAAGAATTTTTTTTTATCATTACTATTACTGTTACATTAGTACTTCAAGAAGCTTTCTTCTATAAATGTAAAATACCCTAAAAGAATGGGATACGAATTTACCATATTTGTATATATTTTTTAAAATATCGTAAATTTTAATCATTCTTTCGCTTTTTTAATTCAAAAACAACAAAAACATAGCCTGGTTTATTTATAGCAATTGAATTATATGTTATTTAATTATACTTTGACTTCAAAAATAAATAATGCAATGTTAAACATCTGAACAGAGATTAATAATACAAAACAGGGAAGTTGACTGCCATTTTATTTTCTTTTTTTGTAGTATTTTTTCACTAAATGTTACCGAAAAGAAATTTTCTTTAGCATTTTTTAAGGAAGGTTTTTTTCCCTGACGGAAATGCAACGAAATGGACTCCTAATGACAAATAATCCAAAAGCAAAATTGTAAATTTATCTTTTATAAATAACAAAGTAAACGTAAATAAAAAGTGAACTTTTTTTCTCCAGCTAATTGCATCATATAATTCATTTCACTACGTTTAATTTAATCAATGTACAAATATTTTATGTAAAGAACTATTTTTCTTTAAGTACAAAATATTTTCAAAAATATGGCGTTAAAACAACGATTTCATAAATATTTATAACTTTATTTTATATTTAAACATTGAAATATATTTCAAAAATAATATAAAAATATGTTTTTTTTTTCCTTTAAGAATGTTTTTGCTATTAATAAAAGTGATATAATTTGAGTTTTCCTGAAATTTTATGCCGACCAATTTTTTATATTTAAGTGTTTTAAATATATCTTGAATCTACTGTGTTGAGAAAATTGACGTATTTCATAAGTACTTTACATGAGGCATGAATATCATCTTTCAGAAATGAATATCATCTATAATTTTTTTCTTAAATAATATTTTTTTAGAGGTTGATATGATCCAAACTAAAAGTAATCATAAACATATTCTAATTCAAAATAATTGAACTTGTTGGAATAGCTGGTCGAAGATTTACAAGTAGTATTAATTCACTGCTACAATTAACTTTTTTATATATTCTAGTAATATATTGCTTATGATGTAAAAATCCCAACTGTCTTTCATACACTGCTTACTACTTACTGGCACTACTTCTTTACTTACTGCTTATTATTATTATTATTATTATTATTATTATTATTATTACAACACAGTGTTCAATAAGGAATAATTTCAATTTATATATAACAATTAAAATCTTCCTGGATTGGCCATACTTATAAATGGTAGCGCATTAAATTTTTTACAGTATGGTAAGAAATAAACTTATGAAAAATTTAATATGCATTTCATTTTTACTATACATTTATCTCCATATACCAGATAAAACTTTTTAAACAAATTAGAAATTCGATAAAAAGACCCATTTATCTCTTGTCTTAATTGTAAGGAATACTTTGTATCTTTTGAGCAATTTTCGGATAATCAAAATGTTTTACAAAGCCGTACAAAAGATTTCGTATACGATTTCCGCCGTGGTCAGTTATTGTTTATAGTATATACAAACAACGTATAATTTTTGTTTTTGCAATATGCGATTTTTTTTCATTTGTTAGTAATATTGGACTGATGTAAGAATCTCGATTTTTTTTCTTTTTTCGTTTTAAAACTACAGATTTAATTGTAATTTAAATACATACGTCATTTTCTCATGAAAATAGATTTTAATCTGACAAAAGAAAAATAAATTTGATTTCAGATATTTTATTGAAAATCATTTGAAATCATTTCAAATAAAAAATAAGCAGAAAATCATGTGAATAATTATTTAGGAAATGATTCTTCCTTTGTTCTTAATGGGAGTTATATAACAATAATTCAATGAAAGGGATGTCTCAAAAAATTATCATACTTAGGATAGCCAAGTCTTGTTTTAAAGCATGAAATGCAATAACGAAATTATTTATTAATTTTTGTTTCTTACCTCATCAAGTTGATTTTAAATGTATCGAATATTATTGGATTTCTGGTTTATAAAATTATCAAGGCATTTTTATACATCAAATTAATATATTTTAAAAGAAAGACTTTTTACGTGATTCATTACAAATTAACAGCTTATGTATTATTGTGGGCAAAATAATATTGTGTCCATATTGGAGAAGATTTAGCTATTCTCTCGTCAATATTCGCACAATATTGTTATACTACTAGCATAATAAATAAGTTGTTAATTTGTAAGGATACACTTAAATAGTTTGTGCTTTCATATACATCTGTGTTAATATTGGCGAGATAATAGCTAAATTTTCGTCAATATGTTCAATCTTTCAAAGAAATATTATCCCACAATTCTATATTTCGCCATTTTTAGCAAAGTATTGGAACGAGATATTTTGCAATCTCATTGTAAGTATTTCCAGTATAAATTCAAAACTTTTGTAATACCGACGGTTCATTGGGATTATTTGCATTGTAAAGCCATCGTTTCTATAATAATAGCATTTCATTGCAAATATTTCTATGTAGAGCCAATATTTAAACAATGTTCCAATTTTTCTGATGAATGTATATTAAGTTCAATATTGGTACCATATTAAACTCCAATATAAACACGATCCATTTGTTACTAGAGTATAAATCTAATTTCTGTAACGTTTAACGGCAATGAAACTTCGTTTTTCTTTTTCTTTTTTTTTTATAAATTACATGTATTTCTTTTAATTATTTTCATTTTATGAGATATACGTTTAAATTATTTAATGAATCCGATTTGAAAGATAATAAAATAGTAATGCTGGTGAATCATGGGGATGTAGATAAAAATTTTGAGTAAATAGATTTACTAATTTTTTAAGCCTTCCTTTATAGCATTGTATACAGTCTCAATAACCAAATCTTTTTTGTAATAAACCAAAGAACAGTTTTCAAGAAAACAAGAATATCATTAAAACTAATTCGTGTACCTAATTAATTATTTTTCATTCTACATTTACTTTTAGATTTATTTGAAATAATTAATTTCATTTACTTAATGATAATAGAGATAAATAATGTTATTTACCTTGTATAATGAAAATGTGTGTTAATGCATATGCTTAACGATTGCCGTGCCTAAATTAATGAAATACTTTGTTTCATTTTAACAAACTTAAAATGTAATTCTGTTATTTACCTTTTCATCAAAATTTAATATAAATTTCTTGAAACAATGTTTTTTTTTTTTTTTTTTTTTTTTTTTTTTTTTTTTTTTTTTTTTAAGATAAGTTTTATTTCTGATAAAGTATTCTTTTTATCCTCTATCAGCGAGAAACAAACACGTTTTTAACTGCTTAATATGATAAATAAATGGGCTGAATAAATTGTGATATGCATGTCAAAGTAAAAGAACTCTAAATTTTTGACACACCAAATGTGTAAATGGAAAATGTAGTGAGAAGCCGAATAACAAAATAAAATATCATAAAAATACGGCATATTATTTAACCTTAGAGAACGAATAGGCAGAAAAGATGAGTTGAAGCCACAAACATTTTCTAACTATTGTAGGATACACTGGAAAATATGAAATATAAAGCGAGTGTGTGGATAAAGTAGCGGTAAAATTTGGGTAAAATATGTTTTGTTTTTCTTAATGCTATTGTAAAATGTAAAAAAATAAAAATAATAAAATGTGATCTGAACGAATTATAACAAAATAATCATCAGGCAATATATCTACTCTATATTATTTTACACAGAAAACAGAGAATACGTAGAAAAAATAAGTTAAAAATATTAATTTCTTGATGAGCTATTTTATAAATATGAACGCATCGACGGATATTGGTATAACATTCGAAAGCGGAATTTCAAATATCACTGAAGCCTACCGCGTGTATCGTTAGGATAATCAGTATCTTCCCTACAGAATTCCCCTCCTTTGAAACGCAATCAGAATCCGTTTCTAGCAAAACGCTCGGTGGTTCTCAACAACCTGCTCAATAACAAGAAAATTTATGACACATTTTCTGGCTCATTTTTAAACGCAAAGGCATAAAATTGGAAAGACTGACTATTGAAGTGATTTGAAATTGAAATGAATTCAAGTCAAGTGAACGCGGATGCTTAAGGGTCCTCTTCCCTCAAGCGAAAACACACGCTCGCTAATGTTAATCCCATGTGGCATTCTATTTCTAATATCTCGTTTGCATTTCAATATTTTTAAACGATTTTTTTTTTTTTTTTTACATTGCATAGCAGAGATCAATCTCTATTTCCGTCGATGATTAATTTTTCGACTTTCTTTTCTGTTTTTTTTTTTTTTTTTTTTTTTTTTTTTTTAAGAAAATACATTTTTTTTCGAAACTGGTTTCGAAAGTTATAGTATTTTCGTAAAAAAAATATCCGCAAAAAAATTCGAAAAAGTAATCAACGGTGGCAGTGTAGATTGACCTCTGATATCCAATGCAAAAAAAAATCGCTTAAAAATATTGAAATGCAAACGAGATATTAAAAATTGCCCCATGGGATTAACATTACCGAGCGTGTGTTCTCGCATGAGGAGAGAGGACCCTGATGGAGTACATACGGTGGATCGCAACCTTCGTTAAATCTCCATCCAAAATTAAAATAAACATAACTTTAAAATTTAATAAACAACGCACTGTCCAAAAATTTATAGAGCTTGGAAACTCTGGTGCCGCACAAGGCTATTTCAAAGTTGGGGATCACCAGGATTAAATATAACCCGAGCGGCGCAATGATTATCTAATCGTGATTAGTTAATCATCACTTCGTTGACAAATAAAAGGTCGATGGAAGGCGCGGAAGGCAAGGCTTGTGAGGTACTAAGAGGCCCAAAGAAAGCTCAATGGGCGTTTTCTTGACACCTATTTCTAAAACTAAGGCAATATATAGAAAAAAGTGTCTACGTTTAGTTTACTTCTCCCGGCAAATATACATTCAACTGGTGATTTTTAGAAAATATTTTGTCCTTTCCGTCCACCGATCCGAACTCTATAACGCTTTTCGACTGCCGGCAACACAATCTTAAATGAATTTTACATTGTTTGAAAAATAAATTACTTATCGAGTTATAAGCGATCCGTATCACTTGACAACGTGTTTTCGATTTTTCGCGCAAAAGAATCGGACATTCAGTCCAAAATGCAGACTTTGACAGTGTTTTCCAAAAGATCTTCTGCCTTTGCCTAAATTGAAAAACGTGTTTCGATTACATAGTTTCTGAATAACAACACCGGATCATTTCACGCCTTTTCGAACAAAAATGAAATGAATAAAGTGTCTTGAAAGTATCCCCTATGTATTTGAGAACAGCCTTAATAATTTCTTTCACCCCATGCTTGAGGGTTGGGAATTTTCGAGACGACAATAACACCAACCCAATATTTTCCAACGTCGTTTTCTTTGGGACAGCACTAATCCTCCGGAATCAAGAATGTAATATATAACATATAATTTTCAGAAAAGGTTAAGATAAAATTTCCTGACATTGGTGAAAGTCGTTATTATGAAATTTTAAATTTTACACAATTTTATTTAACAAATTCATATTTGACTCGCAAAATATATTACATTGTATAATGAATACTTTCAAGGGAAATCTACTCTTACAAGTTAAGTATGCAAAATATATCAGAGTTAAAATAATAAACGCTTTATAAGAATAAATGAATTTTGAACATATTTTTAAAACTCAAGCAAAAATAAGATCATTATTCTGAATAATATTTTTGAAACATTTTTATCTCTTTCAAAAGAAAAAAAAGTTTTGTTAGTAAATAACAGAAAAAAAGTTACACATTTTTTTCTGATTTTTATTTTAAATAATGTGTGTAATTATTTTTTAATCATTTATTCTACAATGTGGCATTAATTTGTATGTTAATGAAACTTGGTGATGTAATGTAGATATCATATTTTTTATGTATTTTTTTTAATTTAATTAACTTATTTCTTTTACAGAATTTTTAAATGAAAAAATGAATTCATTTATTTAACTTTTTTTTACACTTTTCTGGGTCTTTATTATTAGGGGGGAAATAATATATTTGCTTAAAAAATAATTTAGTATTAAAATACAAAAATAACCTGCTATCTTTAAATATGAATAGCTACACGTGATTCATAGAAAATGGCAATTATATTATATTTATAATTTCTAATCATTGTATATTTTAGCATTTTAAATGGTACTTTGTTATATTGTATAATAGTGATGCAATATTGCTAACAGAAGTGCACTAGGATGACATTTCCCATTGTTATAGAAATAATTGTTATGCGAAATATCTCTTAAGTTAAAAAGTACGCCATTAGTAATTAGTGGTACTACAACATTTTTAGAGACAATACTTTAATATTAAAGTGAATACTATGCATAAATTGTTTCAATTATCTTTATTATAGCATGTTGTTTGATAAATCGTAAGTAAATGATACGATGTAAAACTAAATACAAATTATAATTTTATACACTAGACTAGATAGGAGAATTATGTTTAGTTTTAGATAGATTAGTTTTATGTTTAGTTTTAGATAGATTAGTTTTATGTTTAGTTTTAGATAATCAAACTATGTTTAGTTTTAAATAGTCAAGCTATGTTTAGTTTTAGATAGATTAGTTTTATGTTTAGATTTAGATAGTCAAACTATGTTTAGTTTTAGATAATCAAACTATGTTTAGTTTTAGACAATCAAACTATGTTTAGTTTTAGACAGATTAGTTTTATGTTTAGTTTTAGATAATCAAACTATGTTTAGTTTTACGTAGATTAGTTTTAGACAGATTAGTTTATGTTTAGTTTTAGATAGTCAAACTATGTTTAGTTTTACATAGATTAGTTTTATGTTTAGATTTAGATAGTCAAACTATGTTTAGTTTTAGATAGTCAAACTATGTTTAGTTTTGAATAGATTAGTTTTATGTTTAGTTTTAGAAATAGTCAAACTATGTTTTCTTATTTATTCAAATATATTTCCTTCATTATCAATCCATTGCATGTAATCAATTTTTAAAGTTCTTCCTTCTCTCACTTATTTTTAAATATGAGGTAATCCACAAGCCTTGTTGATCTAACCACTTCGTTGATCTAACAAATTCCTCAAAAATTGTAAATTGTAAAAGAGGAATTTTACATAATTTCTGCCTCTTGAAACTATTATTTAACTCAATATAGAACTTGATTTTGTTTAACTATTAAATCGAAATAATTTTCAATTAGAGTAATCTTGCACGTGTACTATGATGTGGTTTTAATTTATATGTTCATGAAACTTATTAATAAAATGTAGATTTTTTTACTTATTTACTTATCTTTCATTTAAGGAATTTCGTGTTTATTTTACAGAATTTTATAAGATTTCTTTAAGTTTTTTTGGAACTTTCGGGCATTTTATTTCTTTCAGGGAAAAGCTAATGTAAATTCACAGTAAAACCTTTTGTTTTTTATAAAGAAATCTTAATCCTGCTATCGATAAATGTAAAAGGTAACACAACTCTTAAGAACCTAAAGCATTGCTATTTTGTTTTGTTTTCCCAAAGTAAGTGCTTGAATTTTCATACATATTCATCAGAATTTCTATACAATGTCGCTAGTACAAAATATTTTAAACGATTTCTCATAAGCTACTAATCTAGAATAACAATGTGAACATCAACGGTTCGTTTTAGATGCGGCCATGTTTAAATAAAAGGCCACACAATCTCGCCTACCGAAATTGGAGAGTTAGCGCATCTGCAACTTAGGAGAGATGGCGCATTGTTCCCATTAGTTTCTGTGTTAGGAGAGATAACGCAGCTTATTGGTAAATTTGCACAAAAAATGAAAAAATGAAAATTAACTAATTTTAAGTTAAACGTATTATCAAGTAACTTAATGTTATTTTGTAATCTTTTCTCTTTTCTTTTTACTTTAATTAAAAATTTTTAATCGTTTTTAAAATTATTTCCTTTTTCTGATTCTTTAATCATTAGGTTGAAATATTCACTCCTAATACAATAATATTTGGTCACAAAAACCTTACAACAATGTCATTTCAGTGTAATTATTATTGTTAAGAATTTAATTGTAGTTATTATTAGTAACAATCTCTCCTACCCATGTGCGCAATCACACCAACCCTGTAAGGACAGATTGCGCAAAATAACTTTCTTGGTTTTATTGCAAATGTTCTATTAAATTGCAATATCACAACAAAATAGCAATGGAAATACATAAAAAACAAATGAAGTAAAAATTATTCATTGATAGTTTCGATTTTGATAGTTTCATTGATAGTTAAAAATTCATATTTAGATTTTTTATTGTTATTCTTTTGAATTTGCGTAAACTCTCCTAGCTTTACCTTCATTTTAAAATTATATATTCCATTCACAATATTACAAAACACTTCATCAATTAAAAGCATTACCATACTTGAAAAAATACTTGAAGCATACGACGCGTACTTGATTTTAAAAAAAGTATTTTTTTTTTAGCTTTTTTCTGGAGAAATTGGCACAAAAGCAAATTTATAGAAATATATTATCTGTAGTATTTTAAAATCAAGTGGAGAAATTTTCTTTCAAAATTTTATAACTCGTATAAATTTCTAATTTACATAAAAATCTAAAAAAAAAAAATTATAAATGCGTTTTTTTTTTTCGAATTTAGACATTGTGGTGTATGTGTTTATATTCAATTTTTGTAGTATAATTTTTTAATGTTTCTCTTAAAAGTTTTTATCTATCGATTAGGTAGTGTGGAACTGATTTGTGTAACATTGAATACTATCAAACGCATAAAAGTACATTTAAACGATAAAATTATATTCTATAGTACCTGAATAATAAGACGAAAATACAAAAGCTAACTGCTTAGTCTCAGTAGATGACGCCAAAAATAAATAAATAATTAAATAAATATTAAAAGCAAAACGGAAAATGTTTCACCTATTTATTAAATTCCTACTATTAGCTCACACACTCTCTCTATATATATCTTGTTGGAATTTCAATATTCAATCGTTAATAAAATATTTTCTATTCATCCATTCAAGTTCAAATAGATTTTTTTAAACTTGTACTGGATGACAATTGATGTTAATACAGTTTTTTCAAATATTAATTCATTAATTAAATTTAATTAATTAATTTTAATTTTTATATGGGAGAAAAAAATTTCTCCCATTGTTGTCATAAATGAAATGAAAGATTTATCTCAAATTAGTGATGCCAACAAAAAATAAAATACCGCAACGATGATTATAAAATAATGTTCAATAAAGATAACGTGGGACATTAATGCTGCACGGGTTTATTTTATATATTTATGATTAAAAAGTAGGAATTGACTTTTTTTTTTGTCTTTAAGTAACATAAGGAAGAACCCATAACATATCACAATAAGTACCTCAACAGACATGTAGAAATGAATAACCCATGTAAGGGATTCTTACTCTAGCCTCCGAATATAACCCTAAAGATTTATAAGGCACATACGCACTTAAATACCGTTTTCTTTATATCTAATTGATACATGTGTCTCATTACCACGTAGTTCTGTTAAGAAAAATCTCGTATACATACTGCTATTGTTTTAGGCCGATGAATATACTACGAATGAAATTTTCACCATTATCATTAGAACTCTCAACATTCTTTCTATGTTTCCTTTCCAATCTTCGAATCTTAATTTTTTTCATTAGAACTTTACCAACATCTTTTCGCTACATTCATTAAAAGTCTTAAGTACATTTATATTTAAATTGCACATTTACAACTAAATCTGGATGGGAATTTTAATTATAAATCAGCGCTACATGCAGTAAATTTGCTTGATGTTACATTTTTAATGTCAACAAAATTCATAAAAAAATAAATAAATGCGTGAATAAAAATTTTACTATCATCATTAGAACTTTCAGTTTCTTTTTAAGCTTCCTTTCGAAACTAAAATCCTTTCGAATTTTTTAATGGTATCATTAGAAGCCTTAATTACTTTTATCTTCATACTGCATTTAAATAACTACAGTGGATTGGTATTCCATCCTGCAAATCAGCTCTACATTTGCGCGATGTGATAGCTTGAAGATGAATTCAGTTCTTACTTGTTTTTCAAAAATATTCCCTAAATTTTACTGAAATATATGTTATAACTGTAATTTAAGAAACTAAATATTTTAAAATGGACTATCTTCAAGTTCAAATGCATTAAGTAGAAACATGCTTTCTCTTTCTATAAAAGTATTTTACATAATTGTTTACATGAACTAAAGAATGAGTAATTATTTGAGAAGCAAGATTTTTCTCAAGATTTTATCCCACGTATTTTGGATGTAGATAAGAGTGTAAACATATATGTTTAGTCTTTTACCAACTAAGCACACGTGAATTTATTTTATTTTCCATATTCACAAGCATTAAATGCAATGATGCTCTACTCTTACGTCTCTTTTAATAAACGATATCTTACAAAAGCATGTTTCGAATTTTAATTCATCTTTAAGACCTCTTGAATATATTTTGAAAACGTCAAATGTTTGAACGTACAAGTTTGAAATCCCTTAAAGGCATACTTAGATAGTTTTATACTTTACAATAAAATATTATTGTGAAGATCAGTGAATTTACGTAATTATTTGTAAATTGCTCTAGTCTTTTGAAAGAGTGCATTGTTTACACATAAAATGAAGGCTAGCACTTAGATACATTTCACTAATTAGGCACGTCATACATATTTTGTGCCGAAATACTAAATGGCAAGTGAGACATGTCTAAAGAATGTAATCGATATTTTGAACAACACATACTAAGATAAACAGAATTCAGTAAATCATTAATATTTAAATATTTTATGTGTTTTCTGCTGTAGTTATATCAAAGCATTCAAGAACCTTTAAAGCAGGAATTAACTGCAATACACCTCATTACATCGATGATAGAATTCTGAATTTTTACGATATGCATTTGGTCTATTAATTACCCATCAGACGTAGTATAGGGTAAATCTTGTAATAGTTTTGAAAATCGAAAAAAAAAAATTTGACGAATTTACACGTTTTGGACACTGGAGATTCCGAAAAACATAATTTTTGAAAAAAAAAATGTCATCCATCTGTCTGTATGTGTGTCTGTAAACGCTCTATCAGCCGAACAAATTGAGATAGAGACTTGAAATTTGGTATGTACATAGCATGTAATACTGGGAAGAAGCTTATTGAATTTCAGTAACCTCGATTATCCAGAACTATTTTTTTCGGACTCTCGAAATATTCGTTCTGATAAAAGGTATATAAAATTGTTTATTTTAAGGAGTGAATATAAAATGCAATAAAAAAACAAATTTTGAATTAAGAATGAAGTCGATCGAATAATTAGTTGCCGAGATATTTGTAATCCTATTTTTCCACACTCTTCGATTTTTCATGATGCTGTATTTCATTGAAATTTCAATTCAAAGATATATTTTAATTGGAAATGAGACGCTTAATCAGACGCAGTAAACCGTTAGTTAATATAATTATCAATTTGGCAGTTATACGGATGTTTCTTTTACGCAACTCAGTAATAAAGCGTTTAAAGTTTATGATGTCACTAAGCCACGATTGTATTCGAATTGCAATGCATATTATAAATAGTTTACACATGTTTTGTTTTCATATTTTATATTACGCATATCCATGATGGGTAAGTATTATTGTGACCCCCAACGACTAATTTATGTAGGTCGTCGTATTCAATTGACAGCCAAATTATGAAAGGATGCTGGATGTGCCAAACCTAAAACTTTCTTCTATTACATACATATTAACACTTCAAAAGCGTAATTATTTTAATTACGCAGTTCCGAAACACCAAATGAGTAGTTAACAGATCAGTTATTTATTTTTACGTACACTTTAAATTCTCTGTCAATAATTGTTTTAAAAACATCGAGGTGGGGGAGGAGATTTTCTAATGAAATCTAATCAGTTAGTAATATAATAATAGTTATACAAATATAATTAATTTAAATGTAAAAAAAAAACCTGAAAAATTTTGCTTACTACAAATATTAAAATTAAACATAGATTGGACAATTGGGTGATTTAGTAGGATATGTTTTCAACAATCACTCCGTCATTCCTGAAAATCAAACAAAATTCAGTACCACAACATTACCTGCAGGCCGATTTTCTCCAAACTTTTATTCAAACCTCGGCTTATTATAATACGTTACATCTAATTATACAATTTTGTTTAAAAATTAATAATATAATAAAATATAACACCTTGTAATAGTATATTACTTTTAAATGCTAAAGGTGTAAAATTAACAACTATAATATAAATTAAAATAACTTTTATTAGTTGTTTTACATGTTTCGACTCTTCTGAGTCATTTTCAAAAACAAAATGAGAATATTCTAAAGCTGCACGGGCTTTGAAGTTATTATTTACATGTACTTTTTAAAAAATTACGCACGTTATCTATTATTTTTTACTTGATTGTTTATTTTCATATCTTTGAGCATGGAGTAATTCTAGCCACAGTTTCGGTAAATTAAAAGATGCCGCATCGTTACATAATACATAACACAACATAATTACAGCATACAAGATATGTAACGATGCTGCATCTTTTAATTTACCGAAACTGTGGCTAGAATTACTCCATGCTCAAATATATGAAAATAAACAATCAAGTAAAAAAAAAAAAATAATAATAATAGATAACGTGCGTTTTTTTTTTTTTTTTTTTTTTTTTTTTTTTTTTTTTTTTTTTTTTTAAAGTACGTGTAAATAATAACTTCAAAGCCCGTGCAGCTTTAGAATATTCTCATTTTGTTTTTGAAAATGACTCAGAAGAGTCGAAACATGTAAAACAACTAATAAAAGTTATTTTAATTTATATTATAGTTGTTAATTTTACACCTTTAGCTTTTAAAAGTAATATAAAAAATTAATATTTTGAAGTATTTCACTTCTTCTTAGGTATTAGGGTTCACTACAGAATCGATTACGGCTCTCATCATACCTCTTTGACTCCGGACTAGAGAAATTAACTAAAATAATTTTTCAATATAGAGTGTTTGTTTACAAAATGCTGTTGTGACTTTCGCAACGATTTTTTATACAAATTAAAAATTTAATATCACTATATTTAGAAACAAAAGAAGGATAAGGATCCATGCTAAAACACTGAATATATATATATATTTTGTTTTCCCGCGTTCATTTTTAAATTTCTACTATTAGCTTACACTCTCTCTATATATATCTTGTTCAAATTTTCAATCGTTAATAAAATATTTTCTATTCATCCACTCAAGTTCAAATGAATTTTTTTTAAACTTGTAGTGGATGACACTCTATGTTAATACAGTTTTTTCAAATATTAATTCATTAATTAAATTTAATTAATTAATTTTAATTTTAAATGGGAGAAAAAAATTCCTCCCATTGTTTACATAAATGAAATCAAAGATTTATTTCAAATTAGTGATGCCACAGAAATAAAATACCGCAACGATGATTATAAAATTATGTTCAATAAAGATAACGTGGGACATTAATGCTGCACGGGTTTATTTTATATATTTATGATTAAAAAGTAGGAATTGACTTAATCTTTTATTTATATTACTTGTTACTAAACAGTATCAGTATTACCAGCAGAAAGGAAAAATGTATTTAAATATCCAACAAGTTATTGATGGAGAAGATCCTGTGAAGCTATAACTTCTTTAAATATCTATTAAAATATATGTGTGTAATTCAAATGAAGTAACTTAAATACATTGAAATCGTCCTTAGAATTGCTGCAGAATTAAAAATTTTAGCCCTTTTCTTCTTTCTTTAATTATTTTCATTAAAAATTAGGGACGTATTTTACGGTTCCACTCGGAAATGAAGGAAATGTGTAAATATGTCAGGAAATAAAAAATTCTAAGAAAAGGTTTTTAATAGTGATATTTATTTAGTTATGTTCGTATTATAAAAAAATATTTTGTAGAATGAAAATTCTTTAAACTATAAAGAACTAATATTCAAATCAATGATTTTTTTAAAAAGAATATGCTGTCCAAATTACAGCATCTAACTCTTAAAATAAAAGTCTTCTATACAAATAAATCCAGTTTTGCATACAAAATATGAAATCTACTTGATGCTATTGTTGGAACAAAAACTTCATATCAAAATAAAGTTGAGTTAGAATTTCTATTGAGAGATCAATACAAATAACAGTCTCTTTGTAAAAAAAAGTTCAAAGCTTTTTTTAAAAAATTTTAACGAACAGATGAAAATGTTTAGCATTTAATCAAGATTTTTGAAATGCAGTTTTGAATTACTTTTTTCTTGTAAAATATTGTTTAAAAGTTTATTCTGTCATTCACAATTTTTGTATATATCAAAAAACAGGAAATAGTAAAAGTTATACGTAAACGTCTAAAGATTTATGTATATTTAATTTTTTTTTCACTTAGAACATTAAAATGTTTTAAACTTAATTGAATAATATCTATTTTTTATAATGGAATAAAAGGAGTCTTTTAAATACTAGGGTTCTTAGAGACACAAAACTTTTTGTACAGTGCAATGTCTTTATCTGAGCAAATTATGCGGTTTTTTTTTTAACTCAATGCTAAAGATAAAACAGAAAATTCATAAAAATGTGTGCTGTTTACATTTAGATGACTCACAAAAAGACGCATTCATAAAGCCCAATGTCCATAGAAGTTTTGAGATTGATACTTAATCAGAAACTTCTCTTTGTGGATTTGTATTTGTTATACAACAGAACTTTAATTTAAAGGCTAAAAGTTTTTTCATTCAAAATTGATATACTTTTCTTTTTTATCATTTTTGCTTTGACTCTGAATATAATACATGTATTACTAAGAAATAGTGTACTAGAAACATTGACGTCAGATTTCTTTTATCCATCGCCATCTCATGCGTGTACCTCGTTTCAGAGATATAATAAGTTGTATGATTTATTGTTATAAAAATAAGTTTAATTACTTTAAAGTCATTGCAAATACAAAAAGTCATAAGTCGATAGGACTTATTATAGGAATAGGAAATTTTTTGTGGAACCCTATCTATTTAAAATTCTGCACCGTGCGCAGAAATGTTTCTATGCAGCATAGCATCTCTGGATATATATATATATATATATATATATGTGTAGCATTTTGACGAAGTTGAGATATTACGATGAATAATATTCGATGAAAAGATGGCAGTCCTTCAACGATATAGCAAGTTGCAGTCGATATTAGCGAGTATGGCGAAGTAGAAGGCAATGAAATGAGTCCACCAAAGTTTTCCAATAAATCCAGCCAATCTCCAGACAAATAATTTTATTAGAAGACGAACAACACAGAAACGATTCCCAAAGATCTAAAACTTATAGCCCTCGGGCTAACGTTGCTTCACTTCATTGAATTAAGATGTTACTGGGCCAGTTGAATATTCTACGGACATAAAAACACCATACACATATTTGTTTAGACTTCCAAACGTCAAAAAAATCTAGTGCTCCGACCGGTGTGGGCGAGTTTTGTTCTCTCCGTGGAGACATACACAGAATTACGTCACGAGCGCCCAAACCAATGAGTGATAAGCTAGCTCCAGCCCAGCGAATGAGGCGCTAAGGAGAAGCTAAGACAGTAAAGAATTCCGAATCTGGTCGCGGATAAATTTTGAAGTTAAAATCCCAAGCGCGCGAAAAAATCAGAGCAATAATAATAATAATAATAAGAAGAAAATATCTTTTAAAAAACATTCGAAATGAGAACGCGTCTCGGAATTTTATAGATTGGGGAACTGATAAAAGCTACGAATGATCTTAAATTTTAGATTAAGATTTGGAATAAAATAATTATTAATATACGGATATTTACTTTTAAAAGGACTTTAAATAGGAATAGATATTATTAAGAATTAAGGAAATACTGACTATGACAGAAGTTAGATTAATTTTAAAATATTAATGCGAATAGAATGGAAGGATACGAAGGAAATAAATTTTTATACAACATTACCCCCCCCCCCCTAAAAATCCGAATGACGGGTAGATCCGATGATCTACAAGTTCATTAAGGCAAGCAAGAATTTGGATTACAAAATATTTATCTGATATTCTAGTTAATGCCAAAAATTCTTTGATTTTATTAAAGTTAATTCAATAGTTATTTTTATAAACGCGAACCTGTGGGAATTGTTTAAATTCAGAAATACATACAATTATAATATAAATAAGTTAGTAACAAATAATTTTTTTTTCAAACATAAATAGTGAAAAGTATGAAAATGAAGTAAACAAAGCATTTTTGTCTAAGCAGTGAAAAGTATAAATGTCTAATAGTTCTCTTAATCAGTAACAGTCTGAGTTATAGACCTCTCATTTCCAAAAAAAGTTTCTTGGTATGGATATGAAGGCACAGATATGTAAAGTATTAGCCAGTAATACAGTTTACGGCAATACAGTGTATTGATTCTGTAGTAGGATAATTCCAGTTAATCATAAAGTTCAAAAACATAAGAAAGTTTCATCCCCACTAAGTTCAATAAACAATTAAAGTACTGGTTTGTGATGCTTGATAAGTTTTGTGCCTTGATAAGTAGGTATAGCTTGATAAGTGCACTTATTACGTGAAGTCCAGTCAGTTAATAATGTTCCATCAATTCGATATGAGTATTACATGTTTTGCTAGTAAGATGTGACTGTTTATCATCAACTAATATACTATCAGTGGTTCTCTTTTATCACAATTCTCAAGAATATTCTCTTTTATAATCTTATCACATAATAAATAACAACAACAATTATAATAACGACATAATAATATCAACAATAACAAACAACTTCAAAATAATACTAAATCAGTAATTCATATGTATATAATTTAATTCCTCATTCTTTTTCAATTTCAGTGAGGGATGAAAATATACTTAATAAAAGGAAACAAAATAAATAAACAGTAAACTAAGAAATATCTGTGAAAAATTATCAACAATTCAGTAAGATAATGTGCTCTCAGTTTTCAGTCAAACAAGAGAAACATAAGCTGCTTAGTGAAAATAAGACCTTGAAGTGAACGGTGGATAATAAGTTTAACTATTACTATTAGTAGAGAGTTTTATTCTAGTATTATAATTTAATTTAATCCAGTGAATTTTTATTCAATTATTTTAATTTAATGTATTATTCTAATCTAATTTGCTATTCCAATTTACTTTATTGTTCTAATTCAATTCACTCCAATATAAAAACCTTTTAACTCAAATCAACTAATTTACGCCTGCATAAAAAGTTAACTCAAGCAAATATATTGGCAGTAATATTCTTGGGAATTCCTATATTCAAGAAAATACTGTTATACAGAAGAGAATTGATTAGTCAATTATAATTTGATTTCATTAAATTTAGTTAATTTTTGCTTTACTAAGTTTAATATTAAGCTATTGATTTAACATTAGTTTGTGGTTGCTCATGGGATAACTTTAATTTGTCAGGAGGGTAATAAGGGCGTAATTTTGATACATGGACTATTTCAGTAAATTTATTTTGAGTCTTTCTATTAATTTCAACATTTACATCAGATAATTTTTTAAGGATTTGATAGGGGCACTAAAAACTTGTGAGAGCTTTCTGGTATTGGGATAATGGAATTCTTCATAGATAACAAAATCTCCTATCTCAAATTTTGGCTCCACATAATTTCTATCATAATATTTTTTACTTTTCCAGTAAAATTCATCCGTGCGTTTTTTAGCAATGATGAGGGCTTCCTGGATAGGAGGATAATAATTTTGCTTAAGAGGGGAATCATAGGGTAATTTGCCAAAAAGTAAATAAGCCGGAGGGAATTTGGTTATGGAATGGGGTGTATTATTGTATTCATTAAGTACTTCAGTCAGAAGTTTGGTCCAAGGAATTTTGGATGTAGTAGAATTAACTTTACACTTTAATCTTGTAACTATTGATTGATTCACTCTCTCACACTTGCCATTCGTTTGAGGGTGATGTGATGTGGTTAAACGTTGCTTAATATTGTGATTACGTAAAAAACTTTTTAATCTAGGTGAAGTAAAGGCTGCATTCCTATCACTTAATACCTTTTGAGGACCCTGTATATCGAAAATTTTGTTGAAACAGAATAATTGTTGAGGGAATTGAATATTGAAGACTTGTTTTAAGCAATTTGTGTATGTTTCTGTGGTAACACTTTTGGAAGGAAATGCCCAAACATATCTGGTTGCATGGTCGATGATGATGTGTAGATATTTTTTGGTGGAGTTATAATAATTGAATCCTCCCACAGTATCAATAGAAAGACATTCAAAAGGTTGATCTGTGGTGGGCATAGCTTGTAATAAGCCAAATTTTTTCTGTCTGGGTTTTTTATTCTTTTGACAAATATCACAATGTTTTACAAAATTGGTTATATCTTGCGTCATGTCAGGCCAATAATAATTAGGGGAGATTAAATTTAACATTTTTGGATACCAGGATGACCAAATTTTTCATGAGCAACATTTAGTATTTTTCTCCTTAAAGACATGGGGAGTAATATTTTTCGAAATCCTTTCCTTTTAATAATCGTAAGTCCATTTTCATTTAGATAATTTTTACCACACACATTATCTTTTTCCTGCCTCTCTATAATTTCTTTAACGTCCAGAAGATAAGTAAGTGATTGAATAAAATGTGAAACTGGGTTTCTCGACAACATGTCGGCTTCGACATTTATGGATCCCTTTTCGTAAACTATATTATATTCAAACATGCTCAACTTCAAAGACCATCTAAATAACCTGCCTCTCAAATGTTTAGTATTTTTTAACCATACACGAGATGCATGATCAGTATGAATGGTAAAATTTACACCATGAAAATAATGATAGAATTTGTCTAACGTGTCAATGATGGCAAGACACTCTAACTCGGTAATAAAATAATTTTTCTCATAACTTCTCAATCCTTTAGAGTAATAAGCAATTGGATGTAAAAAATTATTACTATCAGGTTGTTTTAAGACTGCACCTACTGCCACCTGTGAGGCATCAACAAACATATGGAGGGGTAACTTCGGGTCATAAATTTTTAAGATAGGTCTGGCTATTAAGGCATCTTTTAATTTTTGAAAAGAATTTTGACAATCTGTATTCCATTCCCTTAATGTATTTTTCCTGAGTAATCTGTTAAGAGGGACTCGAATTTCGGCATATTTATCTATAAACTTGTGATAAACATTGATAGATCCTAAGAATCTCTGAAGTTCTTTTACATTTGAAGGGGTTTTTAGTTTTTTTATTACTTCAATATTAGCATTAGCAAGAGTTAATGTGCCATTCTGGATGGTATATCCTAAGAAGTTAATTTTACTTTGAACAAAATTGCATTTAGATAGTTTAAGTTTAATGTTTTCACGTCTACATAATTCAAATATTTGGTTTAAATGTTGCATGTGTTCTTCTAATGAGGAAGAAAAAATAATGATATCATCAAAATAATGGCAAGCAAAGTCTATTTTGTATTTAGTAAGTATTCTTCTAAGGGTTCTATTAAATATCGGGGGGCCTAATTTAATCCCGAATGGCAGAACTAACCATTCAAAGAGCCCAAAGTTGGTAGCAAAAGCCAATTTCTCAGTATCGGATGGATGGATGAGTATGTGCCAGTAGCCAGAGGCTAAATCTAAAGTTGAAAAATACTGTGCACTACTCATTTTATCTAAAATTCCATCAATACGAGGTAGGGGTTCGGCGTCATTTTTCATTTTTGCATTTAATTAATCTAGTTTTACCTTCTTCTCTTTTTATTACTAATGTAACAGGGGCAGAATAGGGACTATTGCTCTCTTTAATTAAACCAGCATCTAATAGTGATTGAATTTGATCCGAAATCTCTTTTTCTTCTAAAGGGAAAGTTCTGTATGGCCTCAGAGATATTGGTAGGTCAGAATTAAGAAAAATACGTTGCGGTTCGATATTAATTCTCCCGTCATCAAATTTATTTTTAGAAAAAATGTCTAAATAATCCCTTATACTTTCCCTTAAAGTTTCATTTTCTATAGAATTTATTTCCCCAATTAATTTAGAATTATCAACATTAGATGGAACAAAGGATTGAGGAGGTATGATATTTCCATAATCGGGTTGCACTCTCTTATAATCATAGTTAACATTAAAATGAAGTAATCTTAATTTATCACTGAATATGCTCTTAGATTCATTTAAAACAAGGTCTCCTTGTAATACTCGACATCTAGCACAGTCAATAATTAAATTAAACTTACAGCATTATTTTAAACCTAATATAGCATAATCTAAATTTGTATTACGTATCAAAAATCTAATATTTTGTTGCACATTACCTAATTTAAACAATAAATTACAAGCTTTATCTATTACAACAGTTCCTTTGGCTTGGCCAATAATAACAGGTGGAATATTTATAACTTTAGCATTTAACAATTTAACAAATTTAAAAGGTAAAATACTTATGGTTGAGCCAGAGTCAATCACACAAGGTAGTTCCCTGTTATTTACATATCCTGATACAATTAACTGTCATATAGTATCAGTAGATGGTTGTGGTTGACTAAGAGGGGGTGCAGAAGATTGCAAAGGGCTCACATTGAATACACAATTCCTCTCCCAGTGATAAGCATTTTGGATACATCTATTTAAACACATTCGACATGGTCTACTTGGGTATTTGCTCTGAAAATGTGTAGTAAGCAACCTAGGATTGATAAATCTAGAATTTGGAGCATTAAAATTGTTCTGTGAATGAAAATTGGAATTTGGCATATGAAAATTTCGACTTGGGCGAACCCAATGTCTAGGTGCCTGATCATATTGTGGCAATGATCTATAATTCTGAAAATTTCTCCTAGAATTACTATTGTTGACCTGGGAAGTAGGAATTACTACTAGCTGTTTAGCCATTAGGTACCAGTCTATTGTATTTTTTGGAGGATTACTAATCATATAATTCTGGTACTCAGGTTTGAGACCGTCTGTTAATCCCTGTACTATTATAGTTTCACATAAACAAAGTTGTCTACCTATTTCAACCTTTTTTCGAAAGTACTTATCCAAATCATTGAGATCATTTAATTTCATAGAAGCAAATTCTGAAAATCGAGGAACATGAACAGTTATGAATTTTTCAGTAAGAATATCATTTATTTTGTCAAAAGCTTTACATTCTAAACATTCATTGATAAATACCTTCAGAGCCTCTCCTTTCAAATATTTTGAAATATTTTTAATCTTCCAATTTTCATCTTTCTTTTCAGAAAGGCATGTTTTGTCAAAATGGTTTAACCAAGATTGAATGTTCATTCCAGATTCGAAATCAAAAGGAATGATGTTTATTTCGTTTTCACTCATTTTGTGATCACCAAGGACTTTTACAAGTCCAGATCGCAATAACATTAATATAAAAATTAAAGAGAATTAACACAACAGATGTAAAATAAAATTTAAATTAAATAACAAATGTAAATACCTCCATCTCTAATAAATAATGATAGTAATAATAATAATACAACAAATAAGAAAATCTGAGCGAAATTTAAATAACATAAAAATAAATAAAATAATAAATAATACATACAATAATAACTTTTTTCAAACTTACGTAATTCCGTTCACAAGTTGTCTGCCTGCTTACTTTTTGAAATTTTTGAGACCGATCAATTTATTTATTTTTTTTTGTATAATGATACTTTTTCATTTTTTTTTTTCTGTAAAAGAAAATATTATTTAGATCATTCCGTCATTATTGAGATGTTGTTTTGTAGAACATTCACACTGGTCTGCATCTGGTGTTTCCAGGGATAAATTATTCCAACACTTTTTGAAAAATTCGATGCATATTTTGGTGAGAATCAGTTGCACACACCACAATGGAAAATGTACAGCATCCGCATTCAGCAACATATCACAGCTTCTCCGTTTATCAGACGATCAGAAGAACAACTAATCGACATACTCTTCGCGAGAACTAGACGCACACTCTTCGCTATGAAGATGTACAACAGTAGCCGGCAATACATTCGCAGCTCATCCGTCCATCAGAACATTGGCATAGCTCAGCGCAAGTTCATGGAATCCTAACGGGCTTTTTGTAGCATTTTGACGAAGTTGAGATATTACGATGAATAATATTCGATGAAAAGATGGCAGTCCTTCAACGATATAGCAAGTTGCAGTCGATATTAGCGAGTATGGCGAAGTAGAAGGCAATGAAATGAGTCCACCAAAGTTTTCCAATAAATCCAGCCAATCTCCAGACAAATAATTTTATTAGAAGACGAACAACACAGAAACGATTCCCAAAGATCTAAAACTTATAGCCCTCGGGCTAACGTTGCTTCACTTCATTGAATTAAGATGTTACTGGGCCAGTTGAATATTCTACGGACATAAAAACACCATACACATATTTGTTTAGACTTCCAAACGTCAAAAAAATCTAGTGCTCCGACCGGTGCGGGCGAGTTTTGTTCTCTCCGCGGAGACATAAACAGAATTACGTCACGAGCGCCCAAACCAATGAGTGATAAGCTAGCTCCAGCCCAGCAAATGAGGCGCTAAGGAGAAGCTAAGACAGTAAAGAATTCCGAATCTGGTCGCGGATAAATTTTGAAGTTAAAATCCCAAGCGCGCGAAAAAATCAGAGCAATAATAATAATAATAATAAAAAGAAAATGGCTTTTAAAAAACATTCGAAATGAGAACGCGTCTCGGAATTTTATAGATTGGGGAACTGATAAAAGCTACGAATGATCTTAAATTTTAGATTAAGATTTGGAATAAAATAATTATTAATATACGGATATTTACTTTTAAAAGGACTTTAAATAGGAATAGATATTACTAAGAATTGAGGAAATACTGACTATGACAGAAGTTAGATTAATTTTAAAATATTAATGCGAATAAAATGGAAGGATACGAAGGAAATAAATTTTTACATAACATACATATATAAACACACATATATATACCTATATACAGGGAGACAGACGTGTAATAAAACTAAATTCGAAATGAATTTTGTCTAATGGAAAAAATTATGCTTCTCGTAATAAAAACGGTAAAAATAAAGAAACGAAACCAGCAAACCTCAAGTAGATATTTAGTGAAAAACAAAAACGTTTTCTATTCATTTTTTAATAAAATGGAACATTTATAGAGCGAGTATTACATAAAATGGATGTTTAATTTCCATAAACATGACAAGTAGTTAATTGGTTAGAAAATGTAGATAAAAAAAGATTTTATGAAAAGTAATACACGTGTTTTAATATTGATTCATAAAGGTGGAATATCGATATGCTGCAGTAATAGATTTGTAGTTCATATTTTTATTAATTTGTCCAGAAAAAGGACAAAATTTTAAAGTTGTTTTCACTCTGATAATTTTTAAATGCTAAAAAATTATTATTATTTCAACATTATATAAAAAAATTTTATGCACTTGAAAATAAAGCTTGAGAGTGTTAACCATTACCCAAAGTTTTAAAAAGTACACAATCTATAAAATTACATGAATTTAAATAATGGATGTATAAATGCATGTTGACATGACTGCTCTTTTTAACACTTTCCAACCTAGTTGAAAAGTGTTTATGACTTCGGTTTGTCTGTCCGTATGGCCGTCTGCCGTCTGGCCGTCTGGCCGTCTGTCCGTGCTCTAACTACCGTAAATATGCTCGGATTGCTCTGCAATTTTTATATGTTATTACTGTTACCTATAGCATGTTCCCTATATCAACGGAAGTGTGTAGCACTTATAGTTTTTTTACAGGGACACTCAAAAGAATTCCGTTACATTGCGGTCTATGGGGAAAAATCATTTGCGGTTTATTTAAATAATGTTTCACTATTTTAAACGCATTGAAATTTATATATATATCACTAAGGTGCATCAGAAGAAGCGTAATACGGAATAGGGTGTGCATAGCACTTTATAGTTACTTTACAGGGACAGTCAAAAGAATTCCGTTACATTACGTCTATGGAGAAAAATCGTCTGCGGTTTATTTAAATAATGTTTCACTATTTTAAACGCATTGAAATTTATATATGTCACTAAGGTGCATTACAAGACGCTTACTATAGAATATTGTGTGTATAGCAATCATCGTTCATTTACAGGGACACACAAAAGAATTCTCTACTGTCTGTTCACAATAATTCCTTGAAGTGCGTTTAAGTTACTGAACGCGTTTTTAATTTTAACTCGCTTTTTGTCTAGTACGCGGTGTGTATAAATTCTGTAGATCCTATACATGGAAGCACAAAAGTTCGCGAACACATTTCCGCTTATTAACAGAAACTCCAGACGGAGAATTTTAAAATGTGCTACGCGTTTCCTAACTGAACTAAAATTTAGTATCCTATGTAGTATATATTCAAATATATAGATCCTATACAGGGCTGAATAAAAGTTTTCGGATATTTTTCCGAATATTGTATATGTTGGAATTTCCTGAAATTATGTTTTTAAATATGTTATGCGTTTTCCAAATTGTTTACTTAGATGTTATCTTTTAGCTTATTAAACGGTATGATTTGTAAAATTATTTTGGAAGCGTTGGAAAGTGTTACATAATCTATGCTTGACGCATGATTTTTCGTTCTTGTTTTGATTGAGTTAGATTGTTTTTTCCTCCATTTATAACTGTGTTTAGAAAGATAATTGTAAATTTATCGTTTAAATGAATATGGTTGCGATGTTTTGAAAACTTGACAGAATATTTGAGTCGTTCGCAAATTACGAACCATAGAACTAAATAATTTAAAGTTCTGATAGAACATCTGGCACAGTGAACGTGTTAGTTCGAGCTTTACAGTCACATTTTAACAAATAATTATATAATAATAGTACAAGATAATATTCGTATATTTATTTTCTCAAATGTATAAATGTGAGCGTAATCATTACATTATCTGAATATAAAACAATACATTGTTACAGTTTCCTTATTTTTACTTCAGCACTTTTACTTCGAGACTAAAATGTGCAGACATTACAGTAAATAAAACGACTATTTATTGGAAATAATTCTTCTTCAAAATAAAATTACTATAAAATTGTACACAAGTTTCAGATTAAAATTAACCATAGTCTCTAAAGTAGATCAACCGTACATTTTATTTCCGTTTCCCAGGTCATCCAATTTTAATTTTACTTGTCACAAAAGTTTTCTCCGGGACTTTCAAACTAGTACAGATCTTTCTTTGACTAAAGGATTTGCAAGATGAAATATATCAAGAACAGATTAGAGTCTATGTCACTAAGTGCAGCAGTATTCAGGAAATAAGCTCAGCTTTAGGTTAAAATCCTTATTTTCTCGTTGATGTGACTTAGAAAGATCTTAATGTGGAATTATTTTTATTTGTTAGAAGTAACTTTAGAAGATTGGTTTATGTTATACACTTAATCTGAGCTACATGAAAGTATCACATTTTTGTTTGTCCTTTTCATTAAAATGCAATAAAATAAAGAAAATTGAAAAAAATGCAATAAATAAAGCAATTTTTTTTTTGTGTTATCAATGATCTTCATATGGCATAATTGTGCATAGACCTTTCATCTTTTGCTATGCATAAATGGGCAGATGAGCATATGTGCGTACGGTTAGATGTATGCATTGGCTTGAAGGTGGTAATCATAAATGAGTAATACATACACAGAACTATGTTTTTAGAAATCAGCACAAACGCTAAAATATCAAAAAGATGAATAAAGGGTCTGTACACACGAATGCATACATATGAGGTAGAGAGTGCTGAAAAATTCAACAGCAGAGGCTTAGTATAGCCTTACCGAATCGTAAAGATAAAAAAGATTCAATCAGACCATCAAATAATCATATCAAGATGATATGACGTGTCATGTTGCCTATCAGTTTGATAATGGGCAGTAACGACCAAAAGATGAAGCGACAGATACATAAACCGTTTCAGCAACTGAAGTGTTATAACGGCAATCTGACTGACGATAGGAATTGTAGTTCCATGCGAACAGTGAAAATCATAAGACAATAAAATATATGCTTCCAGTTCTCACATTATGCTTATTATCATTAGAACACCCAGAAAAAAGTTTTGTTGAGTCAACAAATATTTGGTTGACCCAACAAAACTTTTTGTTTAAATATAGGTCAATGGAAATTTTGTTTGAATCAACAAAAAAAATGTTTTTTTTTTTGCAATTTCAAAAAAAAAAAATGTATCGTCAGCAAAAAATGTTTTGTTAATTCAAGTAAAATGGTTCAATTTTACTCGAATTTTGCTAAAACAACCAAAATGTACTCAATAAAACATGTTTTGTAGTTTTAATTCCTTTTTCTGGGTGAAGCTATCCACTATTGTGAGCTAAAGCACTTCTTTCCAAATTGACTTCTCTGTGCATTTACATCACACTAGGACATATGATTCATGAACTCAAACAAATGGCAATAATTTATTATACTTCTAAAAAGGTTTGAAGTCTAAGTTTTTAAAATTAAATTCGTTTCTAAATTAGGGTTTTTTTTTTTAGCTTAAAACATTCTTAGAATGGCTTGTGTAACGACAATATATGCATGCAGGACTTTGTAGGCCAGTATTGAAAACAGAATTTTGAAACATCAAAGAAAAAGTTCCTGACAGCTTTTATAAAAAGAATTTTTCTGCACTTACATCGCTCTCTGGAGCTTTGGCGAAGATAAAAAATTCCATATAATAAAAACACAATAAATAAAAGAAACTTAATTATAATTTTGTATAATATATTGCATTACTTTTATTTATTACATATTTTGCTTTCGAAATGTTATTTTCCAATTTTACTTTATTATCATTTATTAACATTAATTAAAAATGGATTATTAATATAGAGTTAAAATACAGGGTGATTATAAAAATACTATCCCGATATATGAGCCCCTAACTATCGTACCGTTTACAGAAACTGAATGAAATTTTTGTTTAAAGTATTTTGAGGTATGCGATCAAGAATCATATGAAAGACAAAAGTTAAATTCTAACAGTTACGGTTACAGTGACGAAATTTCGAAAATTTCAAATGGCAACACCTACTTTTTTTATTGGAAGGTGATCTTCATAGTGAAAAACCATAAAAGGCGTTAGAAAGGTACCTGTAGCACGAAAATCGCCGGCGCTAGACAGACTAAGAAGAATAGTGAAAAAAACCAATAAGGACAGAAAGGCAACAGAAAACAAAACATTTTATTGTATTTCATACATTTTCCATTTCACACACGACGACACTTTACACGCGGCAGATGGTGGATAGCACTGAATAATAAAATGTTTTACTTTCTGTTGCTTCTCTGTCCTTTATTGGTTGTTTTCACTTTTCTTCTTAGTCCGTTTAGCGCCGGCGATTTTCGTGCTACAGGTACCGTTCCAACGCGTTTTATGGTTTTTCACTGTGAAGATCACATTCCAATAAAAAAGTAGGTGTTGCCATTTGAAATTTTCGAAATTTTTTCACTGTAACCGTAACTGTTAGAATTTAACAGTTGTTTTTCACATGATTCTTGAGCGCATACCTCAAAATACTTCAGGCCAGAATTTCATTCAGTTTCTGTGAACGGTATGACAGTTAGGGGCTCATATATCGGGATAGTTTTTTTTTATAATCACCCTGTATGTTGTTGTGAAACTTTAATTTGAAGCATCGGGTAATATAAAAATAAACAAACACAACAATGAATGATGCCTGATGAACCGTATTCACATAACAACTACATACCATTATATAGTTTATTAACATTAGTATTCTAGCTTAATTCTTTAGATAGTTGTTATGTAACCTTAAAAATAATTAAAGTGTTATAAAATTTTAAATTTTGTTCTTCGTATTTCTTGATGAAAAAAGTGTCTGTTAATTTAAATTTTAACAATGTTTTTCAGTCATTTCGGATACTATGCGATGTTTATTTGTAGAAAAAAATAAATGAAAAATCTATTTTTATATATTTTTTTTTCTTTGTGGCCTTTTTTTCTTTCTTTTACAAAAAGTACTCCGTTGTTACTTGGTTAAGGAGATTAAATAAAACACCGTTAAGATTCCTCAGACAAAATTAGATTTACGATTTATTTTTAAAAACATTAAAGGTGTCACTGAAGAGATTAGATTAATGGTTTATTTTGCAATTTTTGACTCACGTAACTAAACATAAATCGAGTGAAAGAAAAAAAAAGAATTATAAGGTGTATTTAAAAATATGCTTAAAATGTAATTAATGTTCGTTTAAAATGTAGTTAAAAAATTGCTGAATGTAGAATTAACAGTAAAATAATAGGAGATTAGTCGTCTATATTGTTTGATCTGCACGTATTCTGCACCTAGCGAAGTAATATAAATATTAATTTCTCAGTCGGATTTTTAAGAGTTTTCAAATTTTAAAAGTATGTTGTTTTACTGTTACAATTGTTTCATGTATTACCCTATGAGGCGGAATATTGCACCAATATTGGACATTTTGAAAATACATCAATTGAAAGACTTATAATTGTAATGTATTTGTTTTGTTGTACAAGAATTGACTGTAATAGAAACACCAATTATGCAATTTAAATTGGAAATAGGTCGATCAAATAGTGACGTAAATCACAAAGATACTTTACAATAGTTACAATTTCTAAACCCGTTAATTATCGGGGAAATGTTATGCTTATATTGACCAAGATATAGCCATGATATAGCCAACATATTCAATATTGATATTAAATTTGCAGCTACATGGTTATATATCCTATTTCTTATAGTAAAAGAAATATTTATTCACCAGGATGGGTTTTAAAGATATGAAAGGAAGAATATACGATTTACAATAAAATATCACTGGTATTGTACCAGAACGAAAATTATTCATTTTATTTTATCTTGCGAGCGAAAGAGTAAATTACTTTTCTGAAAATTACAAATAAATAATGTCATTTTTAATTTTAAAAAACGTAAATTTCATTTATACAGTCCGTTTTACCAATGAATCTACTTGCTTTTAACTAAAAATAATTCTTCTTCTTGTCTCAAAGGCACTATATAGTTTTTAAAACTGAGCCTCTAACTATTCATTTTTTCCCTAAAACTTCCAAAATGTTATTTTGGGAATTACAAACATAGACATTAAACGATTTATTTCCCTAGCTTTTTTATGTTCTTCCCATAATGTTAAAAAAAAAAAAAAAAAAAAAAAAAAAAAAAAGAGAGAGAGAGAGAGAGAGAAAAGAAACATTACTATTCGTTCATAAAAACGACACGACTGTGTGGTTTTGTACTCAATTTTGAGTTTTAAAGCTATTTTATTTATTCAACAAATTCTGACATTCATTTATTTATTTTTGTTTTCGTTAGACTACGCAAACATATCTAAACATGGTTTCCATGTTCATTTAATGATTAAACTTAATAAATTATAACGTAAACTTATTATGTAAACTCTTAAGGATACCTAAATTATAATGAAAGATTTTAATATTATACAATGTATGACGTTTTTATCATGCGCATACTCTAGCATGTGAAATTCAGATTTAAGTAAATGTTTAGTTATACCTCATAACAGGAATTTCTTTACTTTCAACAAGATGTCCAAAGATATATTATTAAAGATAATATTAATTACAGAAATAAAAATTTGCTATATTTTTTAAAACAAGCAAAATTTTATTTATTGTAGGTTTTATCTATTATATGTTGTACTTTAATATGTATTTCAATATATATAACAATATGATGTGTGTATAAAGCCTTATTTAATTTCTAATACCTTTATTTTAAATAACAGTAAGTGCAGATAAGGATAATGAGAAAAAAAAGGCGATGAAATGCGGATATAAAATAGCTAAAAATGTTGTTTATGGTATTCTAGATTATCCTATTAGAAAAAAAATGTCATTTGTTGCGTGACAAACTCGAACTTGTGGTAAAGGTTGTCAAAACATATGATCTCAGTCCAAGAAAAGCGATACATGCTAGACAAGAAAATCCATAGCAATAAAAACTGGTTTAGGTTAGAAAAGTTCTTCTATGCGGAACTATTAGAAACGCCTTTTATCCATTTACTAGGTTTCTAGTTTCCTTAAATATAACTTATTCTGCCGAAAATAATGTTTACTTAATTTTTGTCTAATAATTTCGCATAAATAAATATCGATAAAAGTGTAATACAAATATTTGTCCAATATATACCCTACTCTTCCTATAATAAAACCGAAAAGTTAAAAATGCCAACATAAAAAATGAATTATTTTCTTAAGCAGAAATTAAATATATTGCCAACATTTTCTATAAATGCAGGTAATGTACCTATTTCTGTAATTACATAGTTATAAATATCTGTAACGGTAATAAAAAAACAAGTGGGTAAGTGTGATCGAAGATCACTCAAAGGGTTTCATTTAATATTCCTTTCAAAACACTTTATCCTTTCTTCAATAAATTCAAACAAATTTCATTTAGCAACAACAAAAAAAAGTCATGTTTTTTATAAAGTAAAAGTTTACCGGTCTATTTTTTCGTTTTTTCGAATATCTAAACCAGCCGGATAGCGGGCCAAGCCCGTTATTATATTCTGTCATAATAATATCCGTCATACGGACTAAATGCAATATTTAAAAAAATAATTTCAAAATTAAACAAATTGTACACCTTCAAAATGTTAAAATATGCGAATATTTCCATAATCGGATTTTTATCACGATTCAATATGTTTCTCAAACTCATATATTTACTATTCTCTATTATTTTATATTGATACTCGCTTTGTATTATTCTCAAACATTTGAGAAATTAGTTAAACTTCCCATATGACGTCAGATTTTCTGTTTAATTCTCCAATGACGTGATATTAATCTGCTTTGTGTACTTACACTTATTTATACTCCTTGTATTATTGAGAAATCTTAGACATTTTCCGTTTTATTACGACTATGACGTCAATCAATTTTATTTCATATTTACCTTTTTTTCAATTGGTGAAACTTTTTATTTCATTTTCATTTTTCACGTGGAAATCGTCTGATAGAAAATTAATTATTGTAGAAAGAATTTCATTGTGGATTTTAAATCTTTGGCATCTACTATAACTTCAGTTTAATAGGAAAAGGCTGTTAGAATTTTGGTTTTTTATCTCTATTTATTAAAATAATACGAATTTTTCAAATTTTAATATTTTGAGCTCTTTACAGCCTCTATTCAGATTTATACACTAAGTTTCAACTCTGTAAGTTATATGGTTTTTGAGAATGGCTCTGTGACGGACACACAACGCAGCGGGAGTAATAGGTTTTCGTGAGATGAACGAAACCCTAATGAGGGCAAAGTACATGTACATTTGTATCATATATTATGAGTATGTTACAGAATTCATTATAAATATTCAGGAAGTGTAATTTGCAAAATTTCTTCCTCTGTTTCTTCAATTTGCCTAGAACCGTATATCAAACAACGTTCCTTTGGCAAATCCATACTGGAACATACTTGAACAATAATATAACCTTATAGTGGTTATTGGCAATGTATGGCACTGTAAAAACAATTAGTAAACTTAAATCGCACTTATCCTTATAAAGGCATTTTTCGTTGAACGAAATTGTGAACTTTGACCCTGCCCCCTGTTATTATAAAAACTCAATAGCCAATATGCGAGGTATAAAATTACGATGAGATGAATCGAATGAACTATAAAAATCGAAATTCGCCGCCACAAACTATAGTTCCTTTAGTTGTCAGACATACCAACAAACAGAAACCAAAAACTTTTGGGGTCTCCACAGTAAGCTCCAAATGACGTTTCAAAATAATACAATTTCCACCGTATTTTAATCAAGAGTCATTTTCAATATTCTCATATATAAAACCAAGTTTTCTTCCGAAAGGGAACATTCTTTCAGTTTATGTTATTTTAATGGGGTATTTAAGTTTTTAACTAAAATACTATCATAATGAAAAGAACATCAAACGACTTTATACTCACCATATATTGTGAATAAGGAGTGAAGAATAATACTGTGGCGGTATTCAAAAAAAATATTTTTCCACGCTCAATAACTCAAAATTTTGAGACACATTTTCAGACTCAATTTTTAAAGTAAAAACATGAAACTTGGCGGCGTGATTTATGAAGAGATTTATAAGGGACCCATGTTTTTATTTCTCGTTCAATTAATTAGAAATTGATTTACAAACAATTATTTTCACAGTACGTAATTTTTTTTATTGTTGTTTCCAGCGCTATCGCTTCGGGAAATTCGGTCCAAAATTTCCACTTTGACAGCATTTTTTTGAAATATATTCTGCCTTTATAAAACAAATCGAGACAATACGGACATTATAAAGTTTCTGAATAAGAGAACCTGCCAATGTGATGCATTTTGGAGCAAAAAAGAATTTAAAAATGTGTCTCAAAATAAGCAGTTTGGATTTGAATACACCTTTAATATTTAAAATCTTGTCAAAAACTTACTAAACAAAAACAAAAGTTAGAGACGCCGAAAGGTTAACTGTTGGCAAAACCGGGGGACGTGTACCAAGCTCATTAAGCCGAAACCAGAAAACTAAGCATTTTTAAATTAGAATTCAGTATTTTGAAATTATAGTCCCAAAATTTCTGAATGTTCAGTCGTTTACTTTCAGAAAATGCATTTCTGTACCCTATCATCACAACGTATTGAAATTTCAAACAGACCTTGGGCAGTTGTCAAAAGTTATAGGATTATTAGTGACTGATGAACTAAACAGACAGACAAATTCTGCCATCTAATTTTTACAAGTTATTTTATCAGAACTTTATGTGAAGAACGGACTGTCTAGACAAATTACACACAAAGATATACAGTTATATTATATTTATATTATATTGTTATGTCATATTATAAGTATCATATGGGCGTATATTTAAATATATTTATTTATTATATTATTGAATTCATTCTTTAAAATTGAACATGCAACTTAAAACGATTTTTGAAAAATCACTAAACATGTTAAGTATGTATTAAATTATTAGATATCAAACGTAAATCTATTATATTATTAAATGTCAAACGTAAATCTATTATATTATTCGAGTCAAACGTAAATATATTATATTAAACATCAGTCGTTAAATGCGAACTCGTAAATTCAAAGGATTGTTGAAAAGTCACTAAAATGTTTAATTTTGGCTACAAATAAAATATTTAACAGCTGTATAAAGTTAAAAAAATAAATAAAACATGTTTAGCGTCAATTTACTTTAAATTGCACGAAGAATTTACTTCAGAACGATTCATGATAAGTATTTAGTTGGATAAAAAATTTTCTTATTTCCTTGGTTTACTATTTTTAGATGTGTAATCATACAACAACTTACATTTCATTTTGTATTATTGTTATTGATGTTAATTTAAAAAGAATTCTCAATTAAATCAAATTATCAAATCCATTGTACTAATAATTAATCCATTAAAAGAAAGAAAAACGATAAAATTATTATAAAAATTATTATTATACAAAAAAGTGGACATTTTTATATGTATTGTAGATTGAGAAAGAAAAATCTCACGGAAATCTCACGCCTTTGTTAGGGAGAAAAATAAATAACCCAAAAGGTCTGAATTTTGTATACTACTATGGCAACCAAAGTTCCTACAAAGGTTATAGTTAAGAGAAACGATCAGTCTTACAAAGAGAGGTCCAAGCTTGGTAATCATAGATTTTGATTATTTTTATATATGTTGTAGGATAGAAACCCCTTAGTCTCTAGCTCAACGGATTTTATACAACACTCCTTAGTTCTCGAGCAATAGGGGGTTTAACATTATAACGCAACTTAAATACCGTAATTTCTGGCCTATAAACCGCGGATCCAACAATCATGTTTTGACCTAGAAATTTTGTTTTATAAAACATATTTACTAAAACGCTGTAAATATTTGACTTCAATTATTGAATGAAATTTCTGGGTCAAAACATGATTGTTTGATCCGCGGATTATAACTCGAAAATTACGGTATTTAAGTTGTGTTATAATATTGAACCCCCTATTTCTTGAGAACAAAGGACTGTTGTATAAAATCCGTTGAACCTGAAAACCGTTGAACCTAAGGGGCTTTTACCCTACAACATATATAAAAATAATCAAAATCTGTGATTACCAAGCTTGACCCTCTTTTTGTTAGTCAAACTGAGAGATACGCTGCAGGACTTGGTGTAAAATTTATTTGTATATTTTTACTCTATCACTCAATAAAGTATTAGACGTATATTCTAAAACAATCAACCTAATAATCATTTCTTAATTGTAATATAGTAATTGTTTTTAAGCGGTTTTTTGGGTATATATTTTGAAGTATTAATTCATTTCTTGTTTGACATTCGCCGTTTAGATTAATAATATTATTTGTCATACATTAAAATATCGAAATATTATGGATTTACAACGTTTTAAAAATTTTATTACGCCTAATTCTATTAGGAAAGTGAGCAAACTTAAGCATCACTCCATTACTTTTTAAAAGTGTCGAATGAAAAGTTAACAAATTGAAAGGAAGCTAAGAATAATTTATACTGTTACTATTTTATTTGTGTGAATTTAATATTATTTTCAGAAGCACTCTTCGTTTAAATCCATTCAAAAATTTCCAAATAAGCTCTGTAATTTTTTTTTCTTTTCTTTCTTTAAAAGAAAACGAAACAGTTTTCCAAAAACTTATAAATAAAAGTTATACGCTTAGGTTATACAATTTCTTTTGTAAGCGTATTAAATTTAAATGCAACTCATGTGGAAATAAACAGTTCACATTTCAGTTTTATCAACATTCTACTGGGAAGAGTTAAGAGGTCGTTCCATGAAATAGCTAATGTCCAATTATCTAACACAACCGATTCAAAGGATTTAATGTACCAAATGTTGTACTGATAAACATTTTCCTCGAATAAAAGAGATGTAATTGCGTAATGGTCCCAATAATTCGTTATTTGCCTTATTTGATAACATGAACAATTTTCAATACTTAGTTGAGAATAAAGTTGTACAAATCCACATGAAGAGAGGTTGTTTACAAAATGAGCTTTTCAACTCATTATATTCATTAAATTTGGAGATTTTGGAGTTACAGTTTAACAAATTGAAAAATAATAATTATTTGCATTACGTATTTTATATTCACTAGTAAATCGATTTCTATTATAGCTAATAATATTTATGGATTTTTAAATAGAAACAGAATTACTTAAGCAGTTAAATTTGTTGGTGCGCAGTATGGTAACGCAATCATCTAATACTAGATCGTCTGGAATAGAATATTATTGATGAAGAAAATTCGTTTTGTCAGATTAAACAAACACAGTGCTGAAAATTCTGCTTGCTATAAATCGAAAAATACTCAAATTAATACACGAAACGTGTCTCCTATACTAATTCGAACACAAGAAAACTATCTAGCTAGGAACGAAATTCAGGAAAGTTCGTTTTTACAAATTACAACAAATGAAAATGCTGCTATATATAGAAAACGGCTGGAAAGATTTTCTCAAAACTTTGCTTAGATACTATTTCGAGCACGAGAAACTCGTCTTTAATTCGCGAAAATTTGTTTTTATGGTTAAAACAAACTCAGCAATGAAATTTATGAAATAAATTTGAAAATTTTCATTTAATAAGTTTTATTCGAATACGAGAATACGATTTAATGAAGTCTCGACTTCACAAAAAATTCGTTTTAAGCAATTTTCGGAATCGATCTTCAGTAATTGGACTTCTCGCCAATACTATTGGTCAGTAGCACGATTACGGATAATATGGAAGGCGGCGTAACACATTTCAAGAGATTTATATTTTATACTCTATGGAGTGCAAGAAAATTGTCTAGCTTGGTCTCGACTTCAGAAAAATTCGTTTTAATAGATTGAAGCAATTTTTAAAATTAATGTTCTATAATCTGAATTCTTGCCAATGCTATTAATCATTGATCAGCAACACGATTACGGACGATATCGAAGGCGCCGTAACGATAATCAGAAAAATGTCCTTCTATGCTAAATCTAGCAGAAGAAAATAATGGTCTAGCTACGTCTTTAATTCGGGAAAATTCGTTTTCACAAGTAAGACCAAACGCGATACAAACGCAAACAATTTAACGCAAAATTAAAAATGGTGATGTTAAATTTAAGTCGAAAACGGTGGAATTATTTTCATGACATAAGCCTTATATACTAATTTAAGCACAAGAAAACATTCTAATTAAGACTTAACTTCTAAAACATGCACTTTAATATGTTTAAGAAATATGTATTGTCGGTAATTTTCCGTAACCGAAGTTCTCTTAAATATTATTTGCCAGTGATCAGCACCACGGCTACGGAAGCTTTCAACTCTACTGTATATGAAATGCAAGTCAAGCTTCGGATTGTTCTACCACAGTCTTAGGATAGATTGCATTCAGGCACACCGCATGATGCATGTTAAATATTTCTAGAGACACCATTACTTTTCGAATGATGTATGAATTGTGATAATGTTCGAAGACATGGAATTTTCTGCGTTCGCCTTCTAGTCCAATACAATTTACGTAAAACAAAATTAATTTACTGATTAAAACACGAGTAATTAATCAGATTAAGTGTCGATATTAGCAAAGTTATAAGTTAGAAAACTGGCCAAAAAAAAAAAAAAAAAAAAAAAAGAATACTTTACCAGTTGAAAGTGCGTTTTTGTGTTATACCTTTTCATATTTCACCGTGTCAAAAGATGAAATTCCATTAAAATATTCTTCTTGGTGATGGGTAGTTTTAAGCATCGGCCAGTGTCCTAATGCTGTCCCTAATCGGCATCCCTAATGCTGTAGTAGGGATTCCTTCAGTTGGACTAATGGGAAAGTGACCTGAATTATCGGTCTGTACAAGTAAAATCCCGAAGGCCTTGAACAGTCACCCCAACCATGCTACGCTTGAACGAACTTGAGAACTTCGACCCAAGCTCCTTGTTTTGTAGTCAGCATGCTATGGTAACCACTAGGCTGTGTGAGCCCTAAACTATATTTTAAGTGCTGTAAAGTGTTTCATAATTTATGCGTAACGCATATTATTTTCTTACTTAGCATATAATAGGTATAAAATACGAAAAGAATGCGACAATATTGTTTTACAGAATAAGTAGGTTGTGAAAATTTTATTTAGCTGACATTCACGCCTTATTTTTGTGTGAATGACTCAAATAGATTTTATTGCGAATCTAAGGGTTTGTTTTTTTCAAGCGTAAGCTGTTATGATCTCATAAAATATTAATAAAATTCTTGCATATTACTTTTAAATGCTAAAGGTGTAAAATTAACAACTATAATATAAATTAAAATAACTTTTATTAGTTGTTTTACATGTTTCGACTCTTCTCAGTCATTTTCAAAAACAAAGAAGATCAGAAGAGTCGAAACATGTAAAACAACTAATAAAAGTTATTTTACGATATATTATAGTTGTTAATTTTACACCTTTAGCATTTAAAAGTAATATACTATTACAAGGTGTTATATTTTATTATATTGTTAAAATTCTTGCATTAAAATTAATATTATTCTAGAAAACTGTGTCACACTAAAATAATTCAACGATGTCTTCCTTTAACACTGAACTTTTGAAATGTTGCTACAAAAAACTATATTAAAAGTATCATAAATATGTATAATTTTTGTGTGTCAATTCTTGTTTTACTTGAGATATGTGGCTAACAATGTAATTCACTTTTGTTGACGTTTAAATAGGTGTTATATTTTAACTAAATTTTTTATTGTCTTAATAAAAATTTATACAAATTTAATTTTGATTTTTCAGCGAAATATCTCTTAAAATTTGATTGTAGAAAGATTTATTTTGATTATGCATAACACACGACTAATTAGCGTTTTATTAAATATAAATATGAATAATATATGGAATTAAAAAAATACACAAATTGAATTAGAGATTGCAATTTAAATCTTTAGTTGACATACTGGCAAAATAAAAGATTAATATACTAACCAAATTAACAGAGCTCTTATATTTCTGCAAAATATCCACAAACTTAAGCGCAAGTTCACAAGTTAAGTGAAAAGTTAATGAACGCTAAACATTGTAATCATGTAACGTGGAAAATTGAAAGCGAAACGTTAATTATGTTTCTCGTATTCAGACTGTTTAGAAATATTTTTAACTAACATAATTTTAATGCAAGAAACAGCTGTATATATGATTTTATATTTTCGTTTATAATATTATCAAAAGGGAGACTCAATAATGTACATAACATTTTATTTATCAATTTATATACTTTTGTTTCTTATTTCGGAGTGCCATCGATTCAACTGCGATATGCAAATGTGATTGGGAAACGTAATTTTGGATTATTTTAAAAAGGTGAATAATAAGCAAAAATTTTTCAAAACTTTGATAAAATTTTGCAGAAGAATTCTATATTCCAGGTAATTCAAAAGTAAGGGAAAAAGTAAAAATTTAATAAAAGTATAGACAGCAAGACAATTTGTGTTATATTAAATGCACAAAAATCATGGAATATTTTTATAACAAAAAATTTTAATGCATGAATTTTTCACCAACAGTTAATGCTGTACCGATACCGGAATTACTGTATATCAATGTTTAAACATCATGTCTCATGATTTACATAAATTTTTTTCTTAGAGGCAGCGCAAAATGTCGTGCCACGTCTCACGACCTTTCTCATTAAGATTACAACCAATACAAATTTCTATCACAATGTTTTTTTTATATTTTTTTAGTTGCGTAACGAACTGTACTTAGCTGACGTACAAACTGTTTACATATTAAATCAATAGTAAAGGGCCACGTGTTCATGGAATATGTAACTATTTTAGAATTATTTTTTTAATATTAAAAACTCCCATGCATTTATGGTAGATTTATGTGAAATTCGCATGTTTTCTATTGTATTACACTTTCTAACTTTTTGAATTTTTGACATTACTAATACTTTTGGATCACATGTATTTTTAGATCGAATGATCCTAATCTCACCAATGGTAATTTCTCTATATGGCTGAAATTTTAATACCGGAAAAAAAAATATCCACTTAGTGTCAAATTAATCAGAGAGTTTTTGTGATCTGTAAGATGAAAAACTTCAGCCTATAAATTAATATTTAAATAGTTCTGTCAATTGTTTTTCAGAGATAGATAAATTTATAAAATCACATAATTAATCGAAAACAATATTGTACTTTATATATAATCATATAAATAATAATTTCTCTACACGACTAATTATCTTTGAGATGAAAATTCAGATACTATAACTTAAAATTTAATAATTGTGCCATTGATAAAATTACGAAATCACATAAATAATCAAACCTAATATGAAACCATTAAAAGAGAATTAGGAGGTTTTTGATTTCGTTCGTAACACTATCAACTTTTTCAACAATTTGTGTACCAGTTTAATTGGAAAAGTCCAGTTTTAACAGGGCGACACATTTTCGTCGAAGAGGCACAAGGATTTACACAAAAAATTGTAATTTTAATCATGTCCCGAAAATTTTAAACATACTGCTAAAACGTTTCGACCTCTAGCCTTTAGATGCACAAGACCCTGCAGCTTATTGTTGTACAGGCTTGTCCTAGAAACCCTTGCGGAATACACTGCATAAACTTGAAAGAGAAATTCTGATATTGATAAATCCGTTATTTTTCGGTAAGTATCAACTTTGGTTCTAAATTATTGATAAAAATTGCTTTTTTCTTGTTTTAATGTAATTATCAACGAAAAAATCTAACTCACCATAAAAATTTCTATACAAAGAATTAACAGTGTTTGTCAGCAATTTTTTTACATTGTCTATTTTTTAGAGTGCGATTGGTCCTGCGATCATTCTGCTGAAAACAATGCTATGAAACTCGAGTTCTGATGGCCTGATGTGTTTTTTAATACGTATGTACTGTTGATTACCCAATTAAATAAATTAAAAATTGATTTGTAAGCGTTTTTTCACGATTTTGTCCCATTGTGCGCCGTAGAGTTTTATTCTCTCCAGCCATAACATCTTGCTTCAGACACGAATTCCTAAACTTTGACGAAAATGAGGGTGTAATTAATATTCTCAAACTACGCAACCGGAATCATCTACACAAGCAGTTCCGGAAAAATATGGAACATAAAGAAATTATACAGCAGGCAACTGTCCTTTTCTTGGATACAATGCATTACATCAGTACAGCTTGTCATAGGCTCAAAACGATGAACAGTTATAAACCGTTTCCAGAAGATTGATATTACATCAAGTAAACGTGATTTTCTTCCCGAGGATTTGAACATAGACCTTTTTAAAAGAGTAATTACAATCTTGCTTCAGACATTAATCCCTAAACGTTGACGAAAATGAGGGTGAATTAATATTCTAACACTACACAACCGAAGTCATCTACACTAGTAGTTCTTGAAAAACATGCAACATAAAGAAAATATCCAACAGTCCATTTCTTGATTACAATGCATTACTTTAGTTCTCACAGTTCATCAGTGCAGTGCAGCTTGAGCTGGGTTAGAACGAGAAACAGTTATAAACCGTTTCCAGCAAATTGGTGTTACACCACGTAAACGTGATGTTCTACCCGAGGATTTGAACTTACACCTTTCTCGATGTGTAATGACATTCTGTACCGCACAAATTCAAAAGTTCTAGTTCTTATATAGTTGCATAACGATATTTCTGTAAATTTTGAAATTCGAATTTACAATATTTTTTTCTGGACGTATTTGCAAAGTAGAACCTTTAATTTCTGTTGTAAATAGATATCTATCTGCCCAAATTTTAAAAGCATATCCTAACCAATAAGCATAAAATGGCTCAACGTCAGATAATAATACAAACTTTTGATTGTAATAACCATCCCACCATTTTGTTAAATATTTTCCATGTAAACTATCTCCAAATAAAGTATAAATAGCGAAATTTTGACATCTACGAGGAGGTCCAAATCGCCACACACAACAAACACTACTTAACAGAGCACAATTAAATCTAAACAAAGATTCCAAAGTAGGTTTATATACCGTAAATATCTTTATACCGTCAAAATTTCTGAAAATAACTTAAATTAGGTGATTTGTGCATGCATACTTTGTATATATCAAGGATGCTACTGGTGACTATGTTTTTATTATTTTGTCCACAACTATTACATAACTTAATCTACATGGCAGGCTTCAACTATTCTTAGAGGCAGGTTAATTTTGTTTAAACAATTTTGAAGAAAACTATGTAAAAGTAGTCGCTTCACCAGTTTTACACAGGGTGCATGAATGTGGTGCAGTATATTATCTTTTATTTTAAATGCTACAGTCTTGGATATTAGAATTACTTAAGTCTAGTTTTTCAATTTTACTAAATAATACTAGAGAAGAAATACTCACATAAGAAATTCTTTCATATAATTTCATTAAATATTTATTTTTGCATCTTGCTGGAAGTAGTCAAGTCATATAACTTCGTATTATAAAATGCAGCTAGTTTATTATATAAAAAAATTATAATAGGTGGAAAGCAAGGAAAAACACAAAATTATATTAAGAGAAATCCAAAACTTATAACATCTGCTATTGCTTAAAATATATTTAATTTTGTTATGCATAAAGAGTTTGAAATTTTAAAAAAAATGTAAAGCTTATTTTAGAAAAAAGAATAGAGGGAAATTAATCGTTTTGGGTGTCAAATTTATCCAAGATACTTAAATGTTCAATGCATTGTTCCAATTAGGTTCGGATTGGTTCGGTATTCTTTTTTATTATACTGAAGAGAAATTTTGTATTTGTTTTTCTTTTTTGTGTGTGTATGTTTCAGTAAACAAAATAGAAAAGCTACATACTTGATTAACGAGCTCATCCAAAACACTTGCAAGATCAATAAGTGTCCCAATTAAATTCCCATTGGTTCAGTAATTGAAATGTTACCGAGATGACAAAATTTGCACACACTTTTTTTCCCTGCAAACAAACTACAAGAGCTACATGCTTCGTTAACGAACTGATCCAAGATACGAGCAAGGTTAATACATTGCCCTATTTAGGTTCGAATTGACCCTATTCTCTTTTTGGGTTCGAGGCTACGATTTCAGAAATTAATTTGTTTTCGAGATTACGATTTCAGAATTTTTTTCTTTTTTTCGAGGCTACGATTAAATTTTTCTTTCCCCAAAGTACATGAATATGACGTCACATTTGGTCATGTACCATATTCTTTTGATGTCGAAGTCACGTCGGTCGACATTTTGTTTTCAATGTATGAGCAGATGGAACGCAAATGGTGTCATTTTGACGAACCTATACACAAATATTTCTATTTTTGCAAATAAATGATTGATTTAAAAAAAAATAAATGATGTTTACTTCATTTTTTGCGAATATCGGGCAATAACTAAACAGTTGACACCAATGTTTACCTTTTTACAGATACCTCTTTATTTTTTAACATTTTTCGCTGACCCCACATGTGACTTAAAAGAATTTACATATTACCATTTTATTATTTCTGGTAATTTCGTTAGAAGGTTTTCATGTAAATTGGCATTTACACATTCAGATATTTCTCTCACAAATTTCTAGAAATCACTTTATCAGAAATAAGGAGTACATTTTAATAAAAATTCATAACTTTGACTTGAAAGGATTACGAAATTGATCAATATAGATAAAAAGATAATTAAAGTGTTAACTCGATTTTTAATTTTTCTTTCAAGTTACAATTCAAAGCAGAAAAGTTTTAAAGGGGATATTTAGAAGCAAAATTTAAACGATAAAATAAATTGTTCTTAAATTAGCATGCACGATTTGTTACAAAATATTTGTATATCGTATACGTTGTGTTTTTGTTTTGTGGTAAGTAATATGTCAATGCAGAAATGTCAATGCTTATAAGACTCTGCACATAAGTGTGTTTTAATTTTTTTTCACAAAATCGAAAGCGTTATATAAGACAGATACAACATAAACATAATCCTAATCCCACAAAGAATTTTATTATTTAACAGTTAAAGACACGGGTGGTTATTTGTTACATAATGACAGAGGTGGTGCACTCTAGGCGCCATCAGTTTTTAAAGCCTAAATAACACATTTTGATAATATCCTTGTTTAAGACATTGTCCAGTAGTACAAAAATAATAAACATGAAATTGTTAAGGAAACTAATTTAATTAGAATTAATATAACATGGACTATTGTAGCTACATAAACACACGGATGGCGTAACCCTTACCTCAACGCCTTTTAATGCCCAAATACCAACTTTTGATGATTTTGAAGACAGGTGTCTCATATATAGTAATAGCATAAAAGTAATAGGCATATAAAATTTAATAAAAAAGTTTCATTAAGAAAGAAAATAGAATATATTACACAAATACACGAGTGTTATATTATGCATACAAGTGGTGACTTAACAATAAAAATACCAACAATATTGGTTCGGTATTCTGTTTTGTTATACTGAAGATAATTTTTTTATTTCTTTTCTTTTTTTTGCGTGTGTATGTTTCATTAAACGACATAGAAGAGTAAACATACTAGATTAACGAGCTCATCCAAAACACTTGCAAGATCAATAACTATGCCAATTAAATTCACATCGGTTCAGTAATTCAAACGTTACCGAGTTTGTTTTTCCTTTGCAGAAAAAATTGCGAACTTGAACTTTAAACATTGGTTGAACATTATAAGTAATTTGGGAACTGAGTAAATAAAGAAGAGCACGTGTTAATTAGGTAATTATTTTAGAATTCAGAATTGTTTATTTATTTTTTATTTATTTATTTTACTGCGTGGCGCACATAGTACGCTGCCCGTGTCTTTAAATTAAATAAAAGTGACTTAATACTGAACTGTAATAAATTAAATGACGCAAAACTGCATGTCATTAACATTTTTCATGTCATGATGTTTCTTTCCAACAGAGGTTTTGTTGGTTGATCGGTAATTAAAGTACATTTTAAGTAAAAAAATACGAACACATCAGTGCAAACTGATGTATAAGAATTCCTGCTATAACAGACATTCATATTATTAGCGGTAAATAAGGAATTAATTTTTGAATATTTATTCAGAAACTGGAAAAGAAATTAAAATAAGCTTTCGCTATATAACGTATAATTCAAATTATTAAATAAATGAAAATATATTTTGTGCAATACAAATCTATGAAATGTACTTCGGAACTAATGTTACCAATATTATCATAAAAGTTGTAATGTATTATTTTAAGCATTTTCTGCCAAACGCAAACTTTTGGTCATACTTTTGGAACTACTATAAACAACCTAATACTGTAGGTAATTATTTACTCTCAGCTTGTTGCATTGCATTTATTGGAATAAATTTGGAATTGCTAGATATTACATAATGAAAAATTACGGAATAATTTTATAATACCTGCCGTTTTTATGTTTCACTCGAATTCAATTGTCTGATGTGTTTTCGTTATTAATTATGATGATTAAAAAGATTATTGTTGCACAGCTCTTACTTGTACATTAAAATGCTTCAATTTGGATTTTGCATGAACATGGGATTACTTGTGTATTATTGATTATTCATATTCATCATTGATAAAAGGTACGTTCACAAAATATTTTGCCAAACATTTCAAACATATTTCTTTTATTTTATTGACGTGTTTTGTGCCATCATAAATTATAAAAATGGCTTGGTACATGGAGAGATTCAGAAACATTTTCATAAATATTACTTTGGTATTAGTCGCCATATCACGAATAATTCGGTTAGATTTTCCTCAACTCGGAACATTTGTGATAAAATAAATTCTTTTTTATCGCGCATAAATAGTGCTTTCATAGAATTCATAGACTCATAGATTTTATTTTATTACGATTACCTTTATTCTCTACAATCACTTTAAGCGTACATTTTCATATGTATAGAAAGCTTTTTTATATGAACCGGGAAGTATTAGTATTTTGTATAATTTTATTTCATTTTTTTATTTGTTTTAATTTTACATTTCTTACCTTAACGTGTTAAATATGTTTTATTGTATTTCATTTTTTTCTTACCAATTCACGCAAATTGAAATTAAATTATCAAAAGAAAACACAATTTAAACTTATTTTGCACCTGGCTTCTCTGTAATGACTTTTCCGTGTTTTTTTCTGTTTTTCAGAGAAAATCTTAAAATTGAATTACCATCGCAAACAAAACACAAATTGAATTGTTTCAAATTCTTTTTTTACTTAATATTTAAAAATTTTATTCATTTCTTTATACCCAAATGATTGTATGCAAAAGCAATTTAAGTTCTTTTTAAGTTTGACTCTCGTGGATTGTATTTATTTTTTATAATCAAAACAATTTCTATATATTATTTCAACATAAAAATTAAATCATTTCCCTAATAACTTAATAACTTTAATACAAAAGATTTAATTTCTACTTAAGTGATTTTTTTTCGTTGAAATTATTTTCACATATTATAATTTATTTCATTGTAAGGAAAAACACCTGGCGCATATTTAAGTGGATATTTCCAATTCAAAATTTTCTTTCATTTTTTCATTAGATTTTTTTTTAACGGAATGATATATCATGTCACAGTTTAAGAAGCTGTGTATATAATACGTTTTTTGTACTATAATTAATTTTCCCATGTCTCAATGCTGCTGTTAAAATTATTTATTTATTCATTTATTCTTATATAATAAACAAGTTGAACGTATTCTGAGCAACAAAGGTGAAATTGCAAATTCTATTTCATTTGATATTTTTCAAGTAAAAATACTTGTTTTTATAAGGTAAATATTTTCGAGTGACAAAAATACGAATGTGTGCTTTTCTAACATAAGGCGTTTAACCACATAACGGGTCATTGATCTAATAGCATTTATTGTCATTGCTTTGGGACACAGAAAATTAAATTATGTCAAATTCTAATGCAGAAATATCTATCAAAATGCACTGTTGTATTCTTGAACTCCTTCCCCCCACATAAAAAAACCAAAAGAGAGTATTTCTTTTGTTGAATCTTTAGGAAAGAATCAGTCAGAAATCTCTGAAACTTGATAAGATTCCCAAAATTTACAAAGGCGTTTACGAAAGTTAATGATAGCAAAATAATCATGCATTTCTTAGCTTTCAAATACATTCATTTTCAATGCTTTCAGGACTCCTAAAGTTTAATAAAATGAATGAAAGAATTTCGGGAGACATTTCTACAAGGTTGCATAGCTATTTGTTAAACGTGTCTGCTGTATCCGAAATATTTCTACATTTTTTTTTAGGACTCTATCTATCAAAATTATTTTCAGCTCATTGGATCAAAAAGTGTTTTGACTTATGTTTAAAAAAAACATCATCACTATTGTTTGAGGAACCCGCATTCATCTGTAAAATGACTAATCACAAAAATATATATGTATATTAATAAATGTAGCAGTGGTCTCAGTTATTTCATCAAATATTTAATTCATTCATTTATTTAGATTTATAGCCGGCAAAAATAATATTTCCCATTGAAAAACATTAATGAATTGTTTATTGAATTTCAAACTTGCATTAGCAAATTTCATTTTAGAGACGATACAAACCATTAGTCCAATTTTTAATATTAAATACCTGTAGAACTAATCACCTAACCTTTGCAAAAATGTCTATTTTGGCGGGTTTTAGGATTTAAATTCCAAATTAAATAGTACGAATTTCATTGTCTATCTTTTATTTGTGGAGAAATTTACTATGCGGGATACATATTCATATCTTACGGCTGATTCATAGATAAAATAAATATAGCTTACATCCAAAGAAAAAATTATGTTATATATTTGGGTAACATTTTGAAAAAGATATTGTAATGAAAAAAAAATATTTTGAGAGAAATATTTTCTCAAAATTATAAAAAAGAGAAAAATCATAACAATGATTGTAAATGTTTCGTTAGTATCATTTCTGGGTAATTTTCTGTTAGCTGGGCGCTAGTGATATATATGCATAAATATATATATATATATATATGGGGGGGGTCGGATTTGCTACCACAAGAGTGCACAGCGAGCGCACTCACTAACGACGTGAACCTGCTTTGAGATTAGAAACGGTAAGTGAGTGAGAAGAGTAAGGTAGCAATGGCTGCTAACGACGTACTAAGTTTCCGCCGCTCTAAAAATCGAAAGTGTATAAGTTTGTGTTTTTCTTAAGATGCAAAGTAAGATGCTTAGTTATGTTATTTCGACGAATATCGGCTGTACACGAGTTTAATTCATGTTATATGTTTTTATCTTTGTTCTGTCCCTGTCTTCCGTTAATAAAAGTACCAGTCTACAACTATGATGTTTTACTTCAGTAATTAAGATGTTCTCCCCATATATATATATATATATATATATATATATATATATAAGTACATATATCACTGGCGAGTATATATACCAGCTAACATAAAAGTACCCATTTTTGATAATGCGAGAACTTCATCATCTTATATATTTAATACCAACAGTAAGTTTTCGTAATAGAGAATGTTAAGAAGTGTATGAATTCGCTATAGAACAACGGCGTATATGACGTATTCCGGTTATTCATTAAACAACGTAAACAAACATATCACGATGTAAATATGTGAATGAATAATTTAAAACTCATTATCCCTTATACGTATTTAAATAAATTACGATTAAGTGCGTCATACTTTGACAGTTGTTTTTGTATTGTATAATATTCATGCAATAAGTATCTTGTAGTAAGTAACAAGTTAACTTTATTTTCCTTCATTAATTTTTTATAGTATCACTCAGGGTTCATACGATTCATTTTTAAGTACTCTGTATTTCCAAATAGCCTTATTCACTTTAGTCTTATTTCTTCGTAGAATTTTAAAGAATTTTGTGTATGATTAAACACGGCAAAGATGGAAAATGGTTGGTTCGGAAATGGTTGGACTCAAAAAATACGAGTCACACGAGCCTTCAGTGATGAATTATTTTTATTTTATCACCGTCAAAGTATTACATAAAGAATTGATGTATCGGCCAAATTTTTAATATCGGGTATCATATAATATTCTTAAAATTTCATTTAACATTTTCTAATTTAAAATATTCTTTGATAACTTAAACGAGAAAAATATATGTAGAATTGCTGGACAGAAAACTGCATTTAAATTAATAGCTGGTATCTATTATTTATTCTGTCCAACATGCACCTGATACGCAATACTTAAAAAATAATAAAATAAAGTTATCGTAAAATCTGGTGATAGAAGGACGTGAGATTAAACATTAACATTAACGACGGTCACGTTAAAATTTAAATAATTGACAATAATTAAAATAAAAATATAAATTCATCGGCGGGAATTAGGTATGCTAAAATTATCTGCAAAGGAAAATAGCTAAATACTTAAAATAAAGACACATACGTGATGAGGAAATAAATACCAAGATAATTAATTAAAATTAATAATTTACTTACAAAACACATTTACTATTTACAAAAAAAAAAAAAAAAAAAAAAAAAAAAAAGAGAGAGAGAGAGAAAGAGAAGAAAAGTACAGAAGAAAATCCTCTTTCTCTTACAATTAAAGTCAGCGAAGTACTGTACTGTACTGCAAAAATACCTTCTTCATCAATAATGTTAATTTTTATAGTATTAAATTATGTCATATTGCCATAGAATGATTTATTCATTTTAATTATGAAACTAACTATGAAACAAACAAGAAAAAACAATATTATCATAAAATATGATCCTATGATCATACGTATAAATACCATAATTTATCCCTTAAAAATTGATAATTGCAGTACGACCCTATACAATATTATACATACAGGGTGATTATAAAAAAAACTATCCCGATATATGAGTCCTTAACTATCACACCATTCACAGAAACTGACTGAAATTTTGGTTTTAAGTATTTTGAGGTACGCGCTCAGGAATCGTATGAAAAACAACAGTTAAACTCTAACAGTTGCGGTTACAGTGACAAAATTTTGAAAATTTCAAATGGCAACACCTATTTTTTTTATTTGAATGTGATCTTCATAGTGAAAAACCATAAAAAGCGTTGGAACGGTACCTGTAGCACGAAAATTGCCGGCGCTAGACAGACTAAGAAGAAAAGTGAAAACAACGAATAAGGACAGAGAATCAACAGAAAACAAAACATTTTATTGTGTTTCACAAATTTTCCACGTCACACACGAAGACACGTTGTATGCGGCAGATGGTGGATAGCACTGAATAATAAAATGTTTTACTTTCTGTTGCTTCTCTGTCCTTTATTGATTGTTTTCACTTTTCTTCTTACTCATTCTAGCGCCGGCAATTTTCGTGTTACAGGTACCGTTTCAACGCTTTTTATGGTTTTTCACTATGAAGATCTCATTCCAATAAAAAAATAGGTGTTACCATTTGAAAATTTCAAAATTTTGTCACTGTAACCGTAACTGTTAGACTTTAACTGTTGTTTTTCATACGATTCTTGAGCGCATACCTCAAAATACTTAAAACCAAAATTTCAGTCAGTTTCTTTGAACGGTGTGATAGTTAAGGACTCATATATCGGGATAGTTTTTAGGGTTTCGTTCATCTCACGAAACCCTATTGCTCCCGATCCGTTGTCTGTCTGTCACAGAGCCATTCTCGAAAACTATGTAACTTACAGAGTTGAAACTTTGTGTATAAATCAGAATATCAGCTGTAAAGAGCTGAAAATATTAAAATTTGAAAAATTCGTATTATTTTAATAAATAGAGATAAAAAACCAAAATTCTAACAGCCTTTTCCTATTAAATTTAAACATTTTTCGTTATAGCCGATGCCAAAAATTAAAATTCAACGATGACAATCTTTATACAATAATTATTTTTCTATCAGACGATTTCCACGTGAAAAATGAAATAAAAAGTTTCACCAATTGAAAAAAAAGATTAATATGAAATAAAATTGATTGACGTTATAGTGGTAATCCTAATCCTAATAATATTATAAATCTGATTGTGTGCAAATGTTAGGCTGAAGCCAGCGTCAAAATGAAGCATTTAATTATCCTGTATCTTTGCATATAAGTTCATTCTAACCCTCAAATGAACATAGAATGGTTTTTGTTTATTTTATTTCAATATTTTTCTTAATAATTCAAAATTTCATTATTTTCATAGAGAATAAATGGACATTTTTTCGTATATTTTAAAATGGTTGGTTGGTTCGGTTGGTTTGGCCCAAGGGGCCCGGTTTTGAAGCTTTTTTTAAAATGGTTAAATTTATTTTACCGTTGCTAATACTTTATCGTTGCCAATATAAAATAAAACCTCTGAGTAATAATTTTTAATCAACAATTTATTTTCAAGTGAAAAATGAAAATGAAATGAATTATTTAAGAATTAAACAGAATATGAAATGATGTCATATTAGAAACAAAACGTGCGTTTTCAAATATTTGATAATAATACAAAGTGCATAAATACGAGTAAGTATGGAAAGCAAGCGAATATGATGTCATATATAGAAAAATAAAACAGATTTGTTTTGATGTTGAAATAAAATTATCTTGGGTTATCAAATTATTTGTGATTAATTTCTCTTTTTTTTTCTTCTTCTGTTTGACATGAAAGGAATTATTTTAAATGTACGTAATATATGTATTTTAAATGTATGTGTTGTAAATTAAAGTTCTGTGTTTTAAATGAAACGAGTGAAAGATTTATATTTTTAATGAATTCAATACGAATGATGGGATAGGTTGGCGATTTATCGTCTGCACACGGCTAACATAAAGATACCATATTTTTAATTTAAAATTTAAAAAGTAAAAAAAATAATAATAAAATAAATTTAAAAAAAAATATTGGATGGCAAATGTCAATGATATGCATCACAAAATTATCCGTATCGAAAATCAGAAAATCTTAATAAAAATAACTATATTTTTTAAAAGAAAGTTTCTTTTCTCATTAAAGCTAAAGATTTAATATGATTATGTCGAAGTAACAGCATTTTTCCTGTATCATTTTCCCACAATCGAAACACATTTGTAAATCCTAGTTTCGAAACAGAATTTAATTTTACATTTCTTTTAGTTTTAAAATAGGAAAAACTTTGTTGTCGTTTTTAAATATAGCTTTTTTTAAAGTTGTTTCATAATAGATTTTTGTAAAGTCTTTTAGGATAAGAAAAATTGCATAGATTTTAAAGTATGTTTAAGTAATGTATGTATAAGTAAAATTACAATATTTCTTAAACTTAAAAAAGAACAATGTTATCGAAAAGAAAATCGATTTTACTAACAAATTCGCGTAATGCAAAAGCAAAGAAGAAATCAAAAAGTAATGAATCTTTTCTTCCAGCCGAATTGTGTAAACTTGAACAAGCCGATAGTGCCAATTCATAACATTATAAACGTGAAAGCGCGTTCTATGTAGTAGAATTTTTTTTACATATAGGTAGAAAATTTCCGAGAATAACAAGGTTAGGCGTCTATAATTAAGTCCATAGTCAATTTGCTTTTTTTTTTTTATCAAGTGAAATTTGGCGCAAAATTAAATACATTGTTGCAACCAGATTTGTTTTTTGCGTGGTAAACACTTAATGGTATTTTAGATGATCATTTCCCCCGCTCACCTTTGATGCCAACTATGACTGTAAAACATATTAAAAACTATTAGCCGATAATTTTCTAATTTTCTTATTGCTTCATGATGGTTCATACTTTAAACCTGAATCGGTCATGCCATTGTCGTTCAATTTTTATTCCTAATCCTAACCCTAATCGTATCCTATCCTAATCCTGATAATAACTTTAAAGAATATTCTTTGACACGAATATGTAAATTAAATCAATATCCATAAATGGAATGAATGGAAAATAGAATAAATAGAAATGGCAAAATAAAATAACAAGAAAGTACATTTATTCGACACCTAACCCTAGAGAAAGCGTAAAAAATTTCAAGCGCATGAAATAAATTAAAATAATCCTATATATACTAACAAAAATATGTAAATTTAGGTAATCAGATTTGTGTCGTCGGTATTTATTTGCTAATAGTTTTCTTGACGCGATAGAGAAAATATCGAGGTTAAATTGGGCAGAATTTAAAGTACTTTCTAGCAACCTTTATTTACATTTTAGAATCGCATCAGATTGTTACATCTTTGTGAAATATCTATCAATGTATAAAATCCACAAGCAGTTTGTTCACTATTTACACCACTTAGCGTGAAACACTTAATTTAATATATACATAAACAAGATAATGTAGTAAGAAATATATAACATATGTCTATGCAAATAAACAATATAATAATGCCCTTTTAGCAATGCACACATATACAAATTGTACACCAAATACCACCTAAAATGCACTGTTGTATAGAAGAATTCTGCCAGTGTTGTTTTTCGTTTTACGAAAAGGAATTCCTCGATTTTCACGATTTTACTGGGTACTCCTTTTTTCATTAGTTGCAGTTTCATTTTCGCGATTGTATATATCATTTGGCATGAAATTTCACTTTTTTAAGACTGGGTTATGTCAAGCCCCTATAGCAAAGAAATACCGTATGGTCTCCTATAAAATGTGATAAAGCTTTGGAATGCATTTATTCTTTTTTTAATGTTACGTGAACGAAGTCACGGTAACTGCTAGTAAAACATAAAACGGAAAGATTTCTCAGTAATACAAGGAGTATGAGTATGTGTATGTGCACAAAACAGATTAATATCACGTCATTAGAGAATTAAAAAGAAAATCTGACGTCATATCGGAAGTTTAACGGATTTTTCAAATGTTTTCAGAATAATACAAAGCGTGTATCAATATGAGTAATAGAGAATAATAAATATATGAGTTTGATAAACAAATTGAATCATGATAAAAATCCTATTATGGAAATATTCGTATATTTTAACATTTTGAAGGTGTACAACATGTTTAATTTTGAAATTATTTTTTTAAATATCGCATTTAGTCCGCATGACAGATATTACAGTGAAACAATATAATAGCGGGCTTAGACCACTATCGGAATGGCTTAGGTATTCGAAAAAAAAGAAAAAAATAGACAAGTAAATTTTTACTTTATAAAAAACATGACTTTTATTTTTATTTTTTTATTTTTTCAAAATGAAATTTGTTTGAATTTATTAAAGAAAGGATAAAGTGTTTTGAAAGGAATATTAAACGAAACCCTTTGAGCGATCTTCGATCACACTTACCCACTTGTTTTATAATCACACTGTACATTAAAGAAAACATGGGAAAGTAAATACCTTGTATACATTGTAGGTCGATGAGTAGTTGCAGAGGTCAGCATCAGACATCTACTGGTCTATAGTATTGCACACAATTACTATGAGTACAGCAAGTGATGAAATCAATCATAACAAAATAGGCTTATGTACTCTTAGGTATTTAAGATAACAAAATTATTCTCTTGAGAGTGACATAATAATTACCTCACATTGTAAAATGGAGATGTACTCCAAATAGAATTAATGCTATGTAGAGGCATAGTACCTTAGCTGCAAGCTTAAGACATACTTAGAGACATAGTGAATTAAGAGCATACTGAATTACACAAGATATTCAATCATACTAGTTAGGATTTTCAGATCATACTGAATAACAATTTACAAAAATAATACTTCCAAGAGTAAATTATGAAAGGTAGTCACCAAAATAATGATTCTGATCTTTTTTTGATCTACTGCTGTGAATGGATCACAAATATTAAAATGGCCAGAGACCCGTCCCAGAGTTTCCTATTCTAAATTTTCATATTGCATAAACACATGTGAACCAGTGTTGACGACAATGTTCACACCCTCACAAACAACGTAGATACATTTATGTTTATATGGCCTCTTTAATTTGTAGACGTCATAAAACATTTTTTACCTCCTATTCGAATGGCGACGTTCGTCTCGCAGGTGTTCGAAACAACACGAATGTTTCATTTTTCTGCGTGATTCCTGCGTAATTTTCCATTTTTTAATTAATAACTGAATTAAGAGTGTTTAATTCAGATAAATGAATATTTTATACTGTTCGTACAAACTTTTAATTTAGTTTCCGGGGATACCACATGTTTACTTGTACTGTTAAAATTATTTTTTAATATAAATTATTCTTTTCTTTAGTCTTTCGAAAATTACGTTGAAAAGTCTTATTTTCTCGACGGAGATTGTGGCTGGTTATTAACCGTCCAACAATAATCTCTAGGAAGAAATCTATGTATATTTGTGTGTGTGTTTGTATCTATTATATGTAGAATCACATTCCTTCACATTCATCTTCTTCCGTTATAATTATGCTTACTTTCGTTTGCTAACACTCTTGGTGACAGGTCTGTTTAACTTTAATATTAATTTTCAAGGAAGTCTGACAGATAATAATTTCAGTCGTTTTACGTGATTTTCAATAGACGATATTGAGATATTAGTTCTTCCACTTCTGATATTATAAAACACATTCACTGTTTTTACACTACTAGAGGGCTCTGTCCCCTACGAGTTACCTCCGCCATCCCCCATTCTGACACCACAAACTCTAAAAGCATGCTATTTTGATCACCACAAAATTTAATTATAATTAAACGACCAGTGGAGATCTGCTGTAATCGGATTTCCATTGATTTTCCTGTCACTGGGGGATTTTAAGGCCGAAGAAACTGCTGTCTAAAGAACTAAAAACTGTTTTCGTGATTGATTAAATAAGATCAATTAAACATTTCAAAATCAACGTGTGTAAAATGGTTAAGTTAGTATCGGGGAATTTTATATTTATGGTATAAAAAGAGGATACTTATCTGTTATCCCGTAGACCACTATCCAAAAAAGAAAAAAAATGTCGCCAAAATATAGGATTTAACGCCAAAAGTGCGTTCCCATGGCGTCACATTCAATTAACATGAGATGCTTTGTGTCATCGGGATATTTTTCGTGCGTTACCGTGGAAATTTTCGTACAATTGTACGTCTTGATGCATTTAGGAAATTAAATTATTTTTCTTCCAGTACTTTTAACATACTTATGCATGATATTACAAATTTATAATTTCGAGTTTTTCTTCAATTTTATAAAATCTCTATAATAAAAGCCTAAGTCATGTGACTGTCATCAACAGTTCCGGGATGTACGCTTCACTTTTTCATATACCAGGCGGCCATTTTTATTCAAAATTATTTTTTCGGATAAAACTGTAAGAAGTACATTTTTAGTACTGTACATTTTTAGAAAGATCGTTCAAAATAAAATAATATTTGAGAGATAACTTACGGTCAATTATGTATATATTCTGCAATAATTTCAGTTAAAATTAGTCTCGCAGTTCAAATTCTCTATCCATGAAAGTAAACAACAACAAACAAAAAAAAACATTCATTCGCCGTGAACGTTTAACATATTAAACCATGGAGGTAATCGTTCGTAAAGCAAGTTCTCCGTGAATGATTTTTTGGACCGCTGCCTGGTGTCAAAAAAAAATTCGCACCAGTGAGACAATCAAAGTTTACCATAATTATGTGATATACAACTCAACTTCCTTCCGTATCTTTTCTTGACGTATGCTGAATGTAAATAAATAAAACTCATGTAATAATATTTAATGAATCAAATTTCGAAACGAATTGTCAGTTATTTTGGTATTTATGTATTATACTTGCCAGGAAGAGAGATCACCGAAAATGATTGTTAATCACCAATCATATTTATCATTGTTAATGACCAATTGCGTTCAAAACAGTAATTTAATATAAATTTATAAAATACGTAACACATTAAACACTTTTCTATTATTTGAACGCAAATCTCGCCAATAGCATTTTTAAAATCGCCAATACCAGCTTTTATTTTTCGCGTGTGCAAATTAGAAACGATACATTGACTTTGAAATCAAATGTTTTGATGGAACAGCTGTCGCAGATGCACCGGGGTTGGCGCGATTTTTGTTTTGCACCATTTTGGCGAGAAAACCCCATTTTCAAGTACCGGTTAGAGATTGCTAAAAGAGCATGTTACTTTTATTTTATTATGAAATAGTTTATTTTATATTAAAAAACACACAATGTTATTATAAAACATACACAATGATAATAAATAAAAAACACACAATATTTAATTTATTATAAAACATACGGAATATGCCCTACCGGTTTAACATACGATGTAAAATCTAGCCGAAACAGCCGGGTTGCCCATGCATAAAATCACCATTTTGGAGCCAAAATGATACCCCGGTTTGTCTGCGACAGCTGTATCTAAAAGCACCCATCATTAAAAGTGGTAAATAATATAGAATCAAAGTAAAATAATTCAAAAAATAATTTAGTATACATTTATTAAGCACATAAAATCATATAGACGGCTTTTAGCATAAAATCATATCGATGGCTTTTTCTACATATTTACGATGGTAGTTTTATTAGCTGTATGTTATATCTATCGGAATGAATATGAGATATATATTCTAATCACATACTATATACCTATGAATATAATATATATATATTACTATAGCAATAAAAGCGTCTTTAATTGTCTTCCATATTTCTACTACATAATATTAACTATAGAGTTACAAAATAGGGAGAAAAAACGGGTTTCTGTAATTAGAATTATAGGCACCAATGTTGGCGCGGCGTATTTACCTGTTACACACCTTAATAGTCAGTAGACATTAAGCAGAAATGTCAAAGTAAGAGAATTACGCAATTATGAAAACTCCTAAACTATATCAAGAAAGGAGAGCAGAGAAAAACAGAGATCGCCATCTAGAAGGAAGTTCGTGAATTTTAATCAGATTGTACGTCACGGGTCAAAAGTTCTGACATCAAATAGAGTTTAAAGGGAATGCGATAAAAACTGAGCTGCGCCGCTAAGCGCCTGAGGGCGCCCATCAGGCACATGAACCGCCTTACCCAAGTCCTGATGGACTTTTAGAGCGCACGACCAGGATAGTTTTTGTATCCGCTACGCGGTGGGAGCGCCGCCACCTGATGACCGCTCCCATTATCTTCCAAAAGTTCAATGTTTCACCAAGCCATACTCGAAAATTACGTGTAATAATATGCAGCCCGATTATGGGGCATTATTCAAGACCTTTTAGATAAGAATAATGTCAGATTTTCTAATCTTCCGTAATCGAGTCTACAGCCAAAGTTAGCGAGAAACGAAAAAAAATAGTAGCAACAATATGATTCAGTGTAAATGTGGATATCATTAAAGACTTTCACAAAACAAACTTCATTGCATCAAATCGTATTAACTGAAATACGACAATTGGCAAAGGAACCAATTACGGAAAACTACTGAATATGTTTAAGAATCTCCGCAGTAGCGAACATACTGCAACTGATAAGCAAACGGACATGAAGCATACTTGTTTAAGTTGGTTAAGGCATAGCTGCCAACTTTTACGCTTTTTTTCCTACCACTAAAATTTTACAGTAAATTTTAGCTAAATAAATCTCCGAAATCATGTGATTTAGTAACACAAAAATTTCTATTAATTTTTAATGGTAACAGAAAAGCGTAAAAGTTGGCAGCTATGGTTAAGGGGTTTTTGTCAAGAAAGATGAAATACATAACAACAAAAAATATGTGAAACGCTAACATGATCGCAAAAGTTCTTGATTTGTTTATTAGAATCTTCAGGTTTGGCGAAGGATTAAGAAAAAAAAATAAATTATGAATAAAAGTAACGTGTTACAATGCTTAACATACATTTAAGGGAGACCAAACTGGTCGCCAGTGGCGGCTAGTAATTTGTATAAGCAGAGTTTATTAACAATTACTTTTTTCTACTTTAATTATTATATTTCCTTTTTTGGAAGTTTAAACAGTGAGTTTAAAATTGAATTAAATTTTAAGTAACTACCAGAACTATAAAATTACACCTATAAATGTACATTCACTTACAAATTTTAATACTTAAATCCTTTTAACACAAAGAAATTTCTAATAAGAAATAACCATATAATGAAATTTATTTTGATGAAGCTATCCACCCTTTTTTATAAAAAATATTTTTTTTAATAGGAGAAATTTTATTTTATATACTAGCAAGCTACGCCCGCTGCGCTGGTCGGTTTCCACAAATGAACCTTTAATCAAACGAAATATATCGTTTAATTTGACCTTGTATTTGAAAGCAATCTGTATATTTATCTGGAATATCCTTCCACATTACTGAAAAATGACGCCATTGCGCTATTATATTTTCTGATGTGCAGTCAAAATTTTAGCTGTTATAAACCAACTCTTTTATTTGGTCATTTACAGTTAGGGTTTGGTAAATAACGATAAAACTATATGCAAGATAGTAAAACCATCACTAAAAATTATCGAACTAACAATGCAAACAAATGAACTAACAAAATCCATCCAGCAGAAGTTTTTATAAAAGCTAATCTTTGATAATTGGGCTCATTTGATAATAGAACTTTTCCACATATTTCTAAAATTAACATAGAACAATAGGAAATATACTAAAACGATCCTTAAAAAATATCTACTTAACAATGCAAGTCGAAAAAAATACGCCCAGTAAAATCTTTCAAAAACGCTAATCTTTCGGTATCGGGTTCACCTGACTATATAATCTCCACACATAACTGTTTGACTAAGCAATATGTAGTACACTAAAACCATTCCTGAAATAGCATCTAACTAACAATATGTAGTACACTAAAACCATTCCTGAAATAGCATCTAACTAACAATACAATTCTCATCAAAATTCGTCCAGTAGAACTTTTTAAAAAGGCTAATCTTTCATAATCGGGTCCACCTGATTATAGAACTTTCCCCCATAACTAAGCAAAGTAGAACGATATGTTATAGAATAAAACCTTCCCTGAAAAATTATGTATCTAACAGTTCAAGCTCTATGAAAATCCATTCAGCAGAACTCAATTTATAAGCAGCCGGAACGAAACTTCATATATAAGGTAGAAGTAAATAGAAGTATATTGCTATTAATATAATTTACATTTGAATAAAAAAAGGGTACTTTTCGGTTAGCCGGGCGCCAGTGATATATGTACATATATAAATATATATGTATATACATATCTATCTATATATATATATTTGTGTGTGTGTGTGTGTGTAGATATAAGTGTATATATATATATGTATATGTGTAGATATATGTGTATATATATGTGTGTGTATATTTACATGTATATATTTCATTGGCGCCCGGCTAACCGAAAAGTACCCCCCACACACACACACGCACACGCACACGCAAAAAAAAAAAAAAAAAAAAAAAAAAAAATGTTGTCGTACACTTGAGAAAAAAAAAACCTTTTGGCTGAAAATCAAATTGTTTGGGGACAAAAGTAGAATCAAAATCGCTAAAAACAAAAGATAAATCTGCCAAAATTGTTTCAATATCATTCTTGCACATTGAATAATTTTTTAAGCATTACGAACTTTCTCAATCATGTTGAAATTAAATATTTTCGTTTTATATTATCTCTCATCAAAACTGTTTTTCTTTTCTTTCTATTTCTTTCTTTTATTTAAATAAAATTAGCAACAGTTTTTTCTTTTATTTTTCGAGATGGTTAGGTTTTTCAATTCTTTCTGCAAGAAAAATGATCGCCAAAAAATTAGCAATGGTAACCTTTTCGGCCAAAATAACAGAACTTTCTATCATAATTCTATAACTAATGTGCGTAGAACGTTGTGTTACATACTAAAACCTTCCCTGAAACATTATCTATCCAACAGTGCACGTCCATCAAAATCCATTCAGCGGAACTCGAGTTATAAAGGAACGGAACGAAATTTTCGTTTGTGTTTTATATATATAGTAGATGATCTACATTTAAAGTCATGGTGAGAATAATTTAAAATTTAAATAGAGCAATATAACAAAACAACCTTACTGTTTTACAGAAAAGACTCAAAAACTATAACAAATCAAATAATTCCTTTATTACTTCAAAATAAAATTTATTGTAAAGTTGTAGGGTATTTTATTAAATTGTGTAAGTTGATTGAGACTTGAACGTTCCTCGTACAGTTATTACATAATTATATAAAACAGCAAAGAGTAAAAACAAGTATAAAACTTAAAATAAGTAAGATATAAAAAAAAATCGGAAAATGTGCGTCGAGGAGCTCACGGATTTGACGGGTGAAGAGCAGCTCAGGAAATAGTGTCATGGAGTTTATGAGTGACAAGTAGCTCAATGACGTGACATTTGTCGAAGATCTCACGGACTTGACGAGTGATGAGTAGCTAAGTGACTTCAATCACGGACTTGATGGGCGATGAGTAGCTCACGGACGTGTATCACGGACTGGAAGAGCGAGGAGTAGCTCACGGACGTGACGTTTGTCGAGGATCTCATGGACTTGACGGTTGATGAGTATCTAAGTGACTTGAATCACGGATTTGATGGGCGATGTGAGTACCTCACGGACGTGTATCATGTACTGGAAGGGCGACGAGTAGCTCACGGACGTGACAGGTGACGAAGATCTCATGGCCAGACATGAAAGTATCTGAAAAATAATGTCAGATCTCCAGAATAAATAAATTTCAGTGGTTATCGCACACACACACATACACAAGAACGCGTAAAAGTACTTTTTCTTATAATATATTACAAAATTTTAAAATAAGTTAACTAAATATTTTGTATACATTTGTATGTACAGTAGATGCCGTAAGTGTGGAAATTTTTTTGAAAATATGTACTTTTAAAATTTTACGGTTCATAACAGCCCCTTTTCTTTATGCTATGCCATAAAATTTAAGACCAATGGAAAGATAATTTCATCCATAATATAATGCTATACATTTCATTATATTAAGGAATGTTTAATAGAACAGCAATTATAAAGAAAGGGGAAACATATTGGAAAAATGAGACATAAAACAATTATCACAATGTCGGTTATTACTTAGTTTAGTAATCTTTATTCTTATTTACGCCTCTACAATGGCTTCCCATGGAGTGAACGATGTCTTTGAGTTCTGAAACCGTTATAAAATGATACTAAGATTGAATTATTGCTTCTATTGCTTCTATTAATTGGATTAGTTTGCTTGGTTGATTCTGTGCAACAGGCTTTTAGTTGCCTTTACAGATTTTCAATTGAATTAAGCTCTGGGATATTCCCGGGTCATTCAAACACTGGAATATGATTATCTTGAAACTATTCTTTGCACACTTTAGCAACATTTAGCTTAATCTTGTTAGGCCAGTAGAAATCGCATTTTACCTTACAAAAATTCGGGTAGTTCTGATTTTTGGATATGTTGTATAGGTTGACCCTCTAATAAAAAGAACAAGTTTTCGACCTTCTAGACCTTGTGCGTTTTTCACAATATTGAAAAAACCAATATTTTTCGGCACTTTTTTCAATTTTTCTTAAATAACTCAATTTCAGTGCATTTTACAGAAAAAGCACTTTCATCATTTTGTAGAGCATACAATTCTGTACAACATGCAGTATTCATGTTTGTAAATTGTCCAAATAGGGGGTACGATACTGAGCCGGGAAAATAGGGTAAAATTTGCAAAAAGGGCAAAAATCCACAAATGACGTTAGTTTTTGCTTAATAACCTACTTTTAGTGCCTTTTAGAGACAAAAGTGTCAATATAAAGTTTTTAAAGCATGAAGTAGTCTATAAGTTTCATTTATTAGATCATTAAATATCTATAATAGACTCTAAAAATTAGAATAATACAATTCATGGTTAAAACAAAGAAATACCACCTGACAAGTCATTAATTTAAAAACGAGCTTTTATTTTTGATATTGATTAAACTATGTGGTTAATTAATTATTGTATGTACAATAAAAGGTAACTGTTGAATAGTTGAGGGGGGGGGGCGAAGTTAACCAAAAAACCTAGTCGGTAGACATAGGTGCAGGGCCAAGAATTCAAAGTCGAAAGTAAAATTAATAGCTGGGAATAATGTAAAAAAATACTTGAAAGATAAAGAAGTTATAATTTAGAAATTTTAAAAAGGAAAAGGGGTATCTAAGGCCGAAACTAAGGGAGGTGGGAGCAAAAGGAGCATGTGGCCCGGGCACTAGAATAAAATCGATTTTTCTTAAATAACTCAATTTCAGTGCATTTTACAGAAAAAGCATTTTCACCATTTTATAAAAGATAAAATTCTCTACAACATGCAGTATTCATGTTTGTAAATTGTCCAAATAGGGAGGGGGTGAGATACGGAGCTGGTAAAATAGGCTTAAATTTGGAAAAAATGCAAAAATCCACAAATGACGTTATTTTTTGTTAATAACCCACTTTCAGTGAATTTTAGAAACAAATCTGTCATAATCAACTTTTTAGAGCATGAGACAGTCTATAGTTTCATTTATTAGATAATTAAATATTGGTAATAGACCTTAAAAATCTCAGCAAAAAGATTTTGGGGGAAAACAGGAAAATACCGCCTGCCAAATTATTAATTTAAAAAAAGAGCTTTTATTTTTGATATTGAAAACATGATGTGGTTAATTAATTATAGAATGCACAATAAATTAATCAACAAATACATAGTAAGTATTATATAGTCATATATGTTTCCTTTTTCTGCTGCTTGGCCCTGGTAATGATACCATCGCCACCCCACTTCCAGCCGCATTCGAGAGGATCCTTTTCGTTTCCCAGCCATGTCTGAATGCATAATATTCAGCAGCATCACGAGTAGGTGGTAGTCTAGCTAAATTTAATTTAATATTGTTAGCTGCTCTAGCGAAGCTGACATACCACAATACATTCAAATTTTGGTTGGGATCACCTCCATACAGGGCAAGAAGTACACCTTCTGGGGCTTCAACAAGTTTGTGCCTCTCTGCATTTGAATCTTTAGAGATTTGAACTTTTTGGTTCAGGGATGGGTTCTGAAGAATTCTGCAATATGTCATTTTCCCATGGCTGTAGAGCACAGAAGTGGTGGCACAACCACGTACTGCATGAAGAAAAAGAATATTTTGTGCAACTTCCTTAAATTTGAAACACTCTTTGGAGTACAGATCATCAGGCAGTTTCCGTCTCCTGGCCCTTCCGAAATAAATATTGTCTGCAGCTAGAGAAGCCACAAGAACAAGAAGGTCGATATCTTCACCATTGACAATGACAGCATCGTAATCACGGGCTTAGGAAATAGCTGTGTTCACTATTAGCACATCTGCATCTTCAGTGGCCTGCGTAGTGATCATTTGTGCTTTTTCAAATTCATTTCGAAGCATATAAATGAAAAGATCTTTATTTTTTTTTTCATTCCCCAACAATTTTTCTTGTGGCATCTGTGGAAACATAGTCTCATTGAACCTAACCTCAGGTTAAGTATGAATCTTCAAGCGACGAGCACTTTCTGCACTTTTTATACTTTTTTGATTATGTTCAGGATAAGTTTCTAATATTTTCTTTATTTTAAAATTTAAAACTGAATTCAAAACACCGGAAAACAATTTTCCTTTATACAGGTTTCCATCTTATCAGGTATAATTGTTGTTATTCTTTCTGTTGGGACTAACATTCTCAAACTGAGATACATTTACCATCAATGTAAACTTTGACTAACAAAATATGTGGGACAAATGAATACAAACACGACAAACCAAATCTTCATTGTGCGCTCTCTTCCCATTCCATTCTAGCGCCCGGGCCACATGCTCCTTTTGCTCCCATCTCCCTTAGTTTCGGCCTTAGATATTCCTTTTCCTTTTTAAATTTTCTAAATTATAACTTATTTATCTTTCAAGTATTTTTTTACATTATTCCCAGCTATTAATTTTACTTTCGACTTTGAATTCTTGGCCCTGCACCTATGTCTACCGACTAGGCTTTTTGGTTAACTTACCCCACCCCCTGAACTATTCAACAGTTACATACTATTGTACATACTATAATTAATTAATTGTATCGCTTAATAAATATCAAAAATAAAAGCTCGTTTTTAAATTAATGACTTGTCAGGCGGTATTTTTTTGTTTTAACCATAAATTGTATTATTTTGATTTTTAAAGTCTATTATAGATATTTAATGATCTAATAAATGAAACTTATAGACTGCTTCATGCTTTACAAACTTTAAAATGACACTTTTGTCTCTAAAACGCACTAAAAGTAGGTTATTAAGCAAAAACTAATGTCATTTGTGGATTTTTGCACTTTTTGCAAATTTTACCCTATTTTCCCGGCTCCGTATCTCACCCCCTATTTGGACAATTTACAAACATGAATACTGCATGTTGTAGAAAATTTTATGCTCTACAAAATGATGACAGTGCTTTTTCTGTAAAATGTACTGAAATTGAGTTATTTAAGAAAAATCGAAAAAAGTGCCGAAAAATATTGGTTTTTTCAATGTTGTGAAAAACGCACAAGGTCTAGAAGGTCGAAAACTTGGTTTTTTTATTAGAGGGTCAACCTTTACAACATATCCAAAAATCAGAACTTCCCGAATTTTTGCAAGGCAAGGCCCTTTTTTACGCTATTTCTACTGGACTATGTTGAAATACAAATGTTTCATTATCTTGGAAAAGATCCCGTGTGGAATGTTACAGTTGGGATTGGAGTATTTATGTATTTCTCGTGATTCATATTTCCATTAGTCACACAAATTCTGCCCACGCCTTTTGATATTATACACCCCATATCATAACTCTGACTGGATACTTAACGGTGTGTGTAATGCAGTTAGGAAGCAGATTTTCCCCGATTCTTCTCCATAAGATCAATAGCAAACAAGGAGATATTTTTCACACCATAACAAAAAGCATCGTCCCATTGTTCTGTTGTCCAGTTAACATGAGTTTTAGCCGTCCTGATTAATCTTTTCATCCTTTGTTGGAGAGATAAACATAGCTTGTTTCGTGGAATTCTAGCATTTAAACCAAATTCTTGCAGTCTGCGCTGAGCTGTCTTTGTAATCAACATCACATTGGCTTGCGCCATTTCACCTTGTATACATCCAGAGGATTTTCTTATGTCACCTATGTACAGTTTTTTTATTCTTCTATCATTACTTGCTTTTGTACACGTTTTCCTGTCTTTGCCAGTGTGGTTTTTTTTATTAATTTTGTCTCCTTATGTTGCTTCAAAAAATTAGAAATTCCACCTTTGGTTATATATCTATCATTTTGCCTTCTAATTCCTTCATAACTGCAACCTTGTTCACTAAATAATACCATTTTACATCGCTTGTTAGGTGACCATGTAGCTATTTGTATAATTTCTTTAATTTTCTTAGGTATATCCAACTGTAATAACAATCACATAAAGCACTGACAAAAGCACAGCAAAAAATCTCAACCAGTAATCCCCGTACTATAGCATTAGAAAATTCAAACCAAAACATCCAGAAAAAAACAACTGAACTCCACTGGTGATGTCGCTTTCGGTCACGCCGCTTTTGATTGGCAGCTGATCACGCCCACTTCCGCCACACGAAGTGTGGCTGTTACTATAACGTCATTCAACAGATTGTTCAATGGACACTTGTTAAAACTTTCTGATATCATCTTCAATAAGATCATAGTGACTACGGGCCATATGGCACAATAAAATGGCAAAACACACCGCGCAAGTAGAACATTGCATTAGTATATCAGTAGCGTAAAACCATCTACTCAAAATGTATAACATCCAAAAACACTAAATTTATTCTTATGTATTTCTATGTATATTAGTGATATAGGTCAATTAGATCCAGACAGGTAAAATGCCATTTTTTAATATTTTATTATTTTTTTAATAAAAAAAAGTCTGAAAAAAGTTACAAACTAAGCAAATATGCCTATTCGAGAAATATTTAAAAAATACGCCGTCGCAATTAAAACCTATGGGAGTTATCAACAAATAAATTTTAGAAATGAATCGATTACACCCGTTGTAATTTCGTATAATCATAAATGAAGCTTCTAGGAAAACATTTCTGTTAAAAAATTATAAAGTTACAATTCATATTTCTTTCGAATCATAATTTCAAATAATATTATTTTGAAAAAATCTTAACTTTGCACATCATTATTTTCAAATTAAGCCAAGTGAGGTTTTCCTGGTTATATCCGTTATGTTAATTTCATGCAAAATTGCCCACTTTCACTTCAAAACCACTTTTATTTTTGTACAGTGTTAAAACGTTGCATTTGTTGTTGAAATAAATAAAGAATACGTCACTGAAAATTCCAATATTTATTATTATCTCTCTATATTAAAAAAAAGTAACCACCGCTGCCGCCGCTGTCAATTAAGATTTTGTGCCTTGAAGTCTTTCTGGACTAATATCTAGAAAACTATTGCATGTAAAATTTTAAAAATTGGTAGTTTTATAAAGAAATGTTCGATAAACACGCTGAAGCAAACAGTTTTTAAATCGAAGAATTATTTTAAGAGATATTTAAAATCAAAGTTCGTCAAAACAGTTTTTTGAAAAAAGTTTTATAGGAACGAAAACTATCCGCAGGAATTTAACCATAATTTGTAAGGATATAGTTGACAAGTTTGCGGAGTGCAGACTGCAATCACTTTTTTAATTTGAGTAATTTTTTCAGGTTATATTTCAATTTTTTATTCAAAATTTTCATTATTTTAACGAAGATTTATTTCATATTTCATAAATTCCATTATTTGAACCGTTGCCAATTTTTTATTCAAAATTTTCATTATTTTGACGAAGAGTTATTTCATATTTCATAAATTCCATTATTTGAACCGTTGCCAATTTGTAAAATAGCGCACGTAATAAGATTCCCTTTCAATTAAGAAATGTATTTACACGAGACTATTAAAAACAGAAATAAAACTTTAAAATAATATTTAAATGATCACGTGTTAAAAGCAATAAATGTAGAAAATGACGTAATAAAAATATACTTGCGCGTGAATATTACAAAGAGAAATACGAGTAACTAGGGAAATTCACGTCACATTTAAAATGATAAAAAAAAACAATATTTCCAAACAATTTCAATTAATTATTATATTTTCATGAGAGATCAATTTATTTCGACATATCTTTTACCCATTATTGCAAATTTTAAAACAGCGTAAATAATAATATTTCCTTTCCAATGTCAAAATTCTTCTATTTGTTTATTTGGTGTTACAGTTTAACGATAGTTTTTTTTTTTTTTTTTTTTTTTTTTTAATGAAAATTGATTGACGGGGTAATGGAGAAGTATCAAAAGACAAATAAGCGTTGAATTAAAAATTCCCCGATGAAAAAACTAACTCGTGTAACGCATCTGATGTCAACTGAAAGTGACGCGACGCCACGATTATGCACGTTTGGCGCTAAATCATATATTTTGGTGACAGTTACAGTTGTAATCTGTTTCAACAGCAGTTGATTCGACCTTAAAATCTCTCAGTCAAAGGAAAATGAATGGGAACCCTGTTACAGCAGATCGCCACTGGTTGTTTAATTATAATACAATCTTCCGTAATCGTTTTAGAGATGATCAAATCAGAGTGTTTTTAAATCATGCGGTGTCAGAACGGGGTTGGCGAGCGCAGCTCGTAGGGGGCAGAGCCCCCTAGTAAACTACAAAAAAGAAATCGGCTTTCCTAATTTTTGATAATATATTTTTTTGCATTTTTTCCGTAAAGTATAAAGTTATAAATGAAATATATCAAAGTAATTATATCTATTTAGCATCTAAAAGTTTATGTTAACGAAGTTGTCATTATTTTTCTTTTGTGAGTGAAAAACTACATGTATTTAAAAATTTAATTTCTCACTTTTAAGTTTTGTAAGTTTTTAATACTTAACAAGATTTCATAAGATTCAGAATATCTTCTACTGTTCACCAAACTTCTTATGTAACAATTCCAGTTACGAAATTTAAAATAGATAGAAAAGAATTCAAATATTCAAACGAATTTTAAGTAGTAGGGTTGAGAGTGTGGAAGGAAAAGTTTTATTTACTTAACATCTGAAATATTGTTTGAACTTGGAACTTTAAACCCTTTATATATGACTCTTCGAAGAGTTTGTTTGAAAAGAAAGTCTAATTTTTATGCGCTATGGATAAAGTGTATTTGGCAGCTTGTTTGGTTTTTAAAGTTTTTTTTTACCGTAAATGGATTTTTCTTTATCAAAATTATTCATTATTTAGAAATAAATGAACTTTAATTCATGTTTTAAATATAGAATTATATGTATTTTTCGTTTTTTTGGAATGAAAAAAATAATATTCTAGAATTCCAGAAACGTATAGAAGTTCTTGGGATTTTCTTAGCAATGTACACTCAATAATGCTTTAAACATAACAATTCTGTAAAACTGACGTAATTCTTAAGTCGTTGTTGTTTTTTAAATTGTTTGCACCGTTGCATTATTTTTCATTTTATTAAAAAAAAGCTAATTATTTCAGTAGCTTCAGTATGGTGACATTTTGATGTTATAAATGAGTTATAGCTTATTAAAATTTAATACTAATGGTACATAATGCATATTTTCGTTTTTACGACATGTACAATACTTAGAGGTTCCCTTTTAATAAAACAAGAAGCTTAATAAATTAAATAGTACTTATTGAATTAAAGAACAGAAAATAAGAATGCATAGCAACTTAAAATAAAAAGAAAACTGCCCAGTTAAACTGATGGCATTGAGTTTACAGGATTTTCACACTAATTGCATATTATAGTCTTATTTCAAAGAAATAATGTCCCTCAAAAAATAAGGAAATCGACAATAAATTAACGGGGGATTTAGCCCCCGTTCCCCCCGTATAGACTTAAACAATAAACCCCCAAAACTAATCAGGGAAGCGCCTTATTACAATGAACCTATATACAAAATGTGAAGTAAACCGGATAATTCTGCATTAAAAACCCATTTATGTAAATTAAGGGGGGTAGAGAGAAAATGACAGTCCGGCCCCAGGAGGTGGAGCTGTGGAGCCAGTGCAAGGTGCAGCACCGGCTCCCCAGCTCCAGCTCCCAAAGTGCAGCTAAGCTCCACCTCCCAAAGTGCAGCTTTGCTCCACCTCCTGAAGTGCCCTCCTCCTCTCGAAGTGCAGCACCTGCCCTCCTCCCGAAGTGCCCACCTCCCGAAGTGTCCTCCTCCACCACCTAAGATAAGGGGATTAATTAAGGATTAGTGTTAATTAATTTTAATTGCGAGACTTAGAAATTTTTCGAAGCATTTTTTTTTTCAACTAGAGTAGGGTGGGAAATATTTTTTCAGTTTGTGAATTGTATTTAAAAATAGTAATTAAAAATGGACATTCATTAATTTTAATTGGGGAATTTAGAAATTTTTCGAAGCATTTTTTTTTTCAATGAGAGTATGCAGTTTCAATATGAGTGCAGTAGAAGTGAATGATTAATTAAAAATATTAATTAATTTTGATTAGAGAACTTAGATTTTTTTTTTTTTTTTTTTTTTTTTAACTAGAATAGGCTATTCAGTATATATGTTAGAAATAATGATTCATGCATTAAAAAAGGTATTAAGATTTTTTTCTTTTAAACCAAAAATAGAATTTAGAGTTGAAATAGAATTTTTAGTTTTAAAAGTCGCCAAAAGTAGGATTTTCAACTGAAAGTAATCTAAAATATAAACTCTCAACTGAAATGAATTTTGCATTAAGGTGTGAGCTTTTAGTTAGAAGTGACCTAGAGTCAAAACTTCCTGATCCCAGGAATCACTACGGGGGTTATAGTAAAAAATACAGGGTCCCGTATGAATTATACTGCACTACATTTAATAGCTCGCCCCCTCCCCCTCCCTTTTTTTACACAGAGGGGTCCTTCGATGGACTAACAATACGCACTTCAAAAAATACAGAGTGATATAAAAAGAAGAATTTTAACGTATATATAAAAGTGTAAATAAACAAGAATGAAAAATCATGCATAGCGTCATAATTCATGAATCACTTTACACAAAAAATACAGAGTGATACAAAAATAATTTTAACGAATATAAATAATAATTAAACAAGTATGAAAAATCATGCGTAGCGGTATAGTTTATGAATCGCTTTCCAGCATTATCGAAATGTTATGTGAACAAAATATAATTTTACCATATAGTGCATAGTTAATTAAAATAGTGAACAGATCCCCTTTAGAATAAAAAAGCATCCTTCGCAAAAATCCAATTATGTATAAGACCCCTTCCTAAAATCAGATAATTTACACTTTCGCCTTTTTATTTTCAATTCAAGTTAGACTAAAAGTACAGCTTGCGCATCGATAGGTTCAAAATACATAGTTATAGATATTAAGCGTCCTTCACAAAATAAATCCAATAGATTCATGTTATATTATGGCGACAGAAATACTAGGGACATTGACCTTTCATAAAAATCCAAGATCACAGTTTGAATGAAAAGGCCCCTTCACAATATACCCTGTAAAAATATTATGATTCCACAGATATTTTAAGAAATAGACTGCTATTTTCAAATGAGTACGTATTCATGCGATGTAAAAATAGGTTTTACATGAATGCCTTTTAGTTTAACGCTTAATATATATATATTTTTTTAGAATTGAAATTAAGAAAAACAGACGGCTATCCAGTATCTTTTCAACATGCATATCGCTGAATCATCTTTCTATCGGGAAACGTTGATTTCACCCCGTATGAGATAATGAGTCACTCCGCGATAAGAAATACCTGTTACTCGCAATTTCTGAGACATTTTGGGTAGGTAAATGTATGAAATGAGCTATTTAAAACCGTAAATGTATGCGAATTATTTCATATATAGTTATTAATCTGTTAAGTTTTAAAAGGCTTCATTGTGCATTCATTAAAAAATAAGAACTAAGAAATAGTCATTCCCTTAAGAATTTTGAGGCAAACAGACGGATTTTTAATGAATTTGATACACGTTATGGTAGAAAAATACAGGGTCCCCTATAATATATATGAAATTAAACTTTAAATATTTTAAAATTACATTCGTTTAGGCTTTTTGTATAGAAAATTGTACTAAACTGGATTTATACTATTATAACTTAAAAATTTCTTTTAAGGAATAAATAAAATAACTAACCTTTTGACTTTGTTTTTATAAAATATATATATTGTACTATTTAGTTAGGGTATTATTTAAAAAATCTTTGTTTTTAATATTGAAAAAATATATATAAAAATGTATCTTACCTATAAAGTTTAACCATAATGTACTGGACTTCATCCAAACTCGAATGTATGCTTGTCTTACAACAACTGAACGGTAAAGTATATTCGCTTACCTCTTAAAACCACGGGATATTGTGACGTCATGGATATGGCATATTGTAGAATACAGAATGAATAGGTATTATAAGACTGAAAAATAAAATAATCATAAATCATAAATTTTTCATACTTCATACAAACCCTTACAGTATGAGAAATGATTGCTACTATTAACCATATGAGAAAATGAATCATTAGCTAATCTTATTAGTGTATGTCATATTTAACTAACATGCTCGAACATGCGTGAATTTTGACTAGAATTATTCACTGAATGTAAAAAAATGATTTATATTGAGATCTAATATTTATATCGTTTAACATTTTAAAATCCTATTAAAAGTATATACATTAGTATGCTTGTGAAAGGTCTATTTTTAATACGAAACATTGTGTGAAGTGTCCTGTTTTAGGGTTAAAAGTTTCGTGAAGGGGTCTGTTTGAAGGACCCTTCTTCGAAATGACATAAGAACGCACAATTTATTCCTAAACATTCAACTCGAATCGTTATATATGCTTTATTGAGTATTCAATGAAAAATAATAACTAAGAAATAAAATTAAAAATAGTAATTAAGAGATACCCTTAAGAATTCTTGTGATAGGAGATTGGTTTTAATTAAATAGGTTAATGAATCTAATTCGATACATGTCATACTAAAATAGAAATTACACTAAAAGTACAGAGTCCCCCACAATATATATGAATTATACTCCACTAAATTTAATAGCACCCTCCCATATTTTCATAAAAATGGCTTCATTATAATTTAGGCTAACAAAATATACAATTCAAAAAATACTCAGTGACCACAAGAAGGATATGAATTCAATATGTACTACTACTTAAAGAAAATATAATTTATCTTATCGCATAAAATATATGTAAAATAATTTGACAGGACATGAACTATTAATACATGAGTTAAAACATATTGGTTATACAAAACATATATATAGAAATATATATATATAAATTTATCATTACCTAAAAATGTCAAGCACGATTTACTGGACTTCATCTAAATTCAACAAGATTCTTCACCACGTGGTTTGATGACATCACTGATCGCGATAACATTCTAGATAAGATTCACTGATAAGAACACAGTTCAATTAATTTTTTCTAAAGAAAGTATACGAGTTGATTCTAAGGTCTAGGTATGTAGATATATAGTAGGTTAGTAGTAATATATTTTTAAAGTACTTTTTATTTTGTTTTAAAAGTAATGGTTATTTTTCTCTTTACGTAGGGTAGTCAAAATTAAAACATAAAATATTAAATTTAATCTTTAGTAATAAAAAGACTATATAATCTGTGTTCTAATTGTGAAAAAGGATTAGGTTGGAAACGCATACATGATTACAATCATGTATCAGAAATGTATACAGGGGAGATGTACATATGGAATGTAACTTGATCTATAAGCAGTGTAAAACAATTCCTGTTATATTCCATAACTCGAAAAACTATGATGGTCATCATATTATGACAAAGCTAGGAAAGTTCAAAGATCATGAAATCGACGTGATTGTCTCTTCTCCTATGAAGATTTATATAACCTTTAATATCAGAAAGCCAACATGTACTATTTATAGGACCTTCATATATTATTTTCGTTTGCGCTGGTTTTGAATCCGCGAACTTCAGCTTGGACTTATTATTGATACGCTAACCATTGGGATGTCCGTGCCCTGATGCTTTCTCGCTTTCTAAGAAATACTATCTATTACAATCACACTTTTTTCATCTCGTGATATATAATTTGAATCGACATATATATATATATGTTGGGTTTGCTATACTAGAGGTCTCTAAACTTTGCATATATGACTTTCATTATAACTTGATATAGAATACTTAACTTACCATATTCAAACACATAATATTTATAAGGAAAGGATATAGAACAATGTCGTGATTTCTTTAACTTCTCTAAGTAATCAAAATCCCATCGTCTAAACCGCACAAGTTTCGAACCCACAAACGTATAATCAGACTTGTCATTTTATAGCCAGGACGCAAACCACAAGGCTAAGTGAGCCCCCGCTTATTTTATAGTCACCACGCTAACTATTGGGCTTAGTAAGCCCCAGGCTAATTTATATCCACCACGCTAACTATTGGGCTTAGTGAGCCCCTGCTTATTTTATAGTCAACATGCTAACTATTGGGCTTAGTGAGACACAGGCTAACTTATACCCACCACGCTAACTATTGGGCCTAGTGAACCCCCCGCTTATTTTATAGCCACCATGATAACCACAGGGCTAAGTGAGCCCCCACTTATTTTATAGTCACCATGCTAAGTATTAGGCTGAGTGAGCCCCAGGCTATTTTATACCCACCACGCTTACTGGGCTTAGTGTGCCCCCGCTTATTTTATAGCTACCACGATAACCACAGAGCTAAGTGAGCCCCCGCTTATTATATAGTCAACACGCTAACTACTGGGCTGATTAAGCCCCAGGTATTTTATACCCATCACTCTAACTACTGAGCTGAGTGAGCCCCAGGTTATTTAGTCGCATGAATATGATTTCCAAGGTATATGTCCTAACTTGATTTAGACCATTGCCTATGGTAAGATAAAGCTGGGAAGTAAATTGGTAAACTATGTACATTTCCCTCGAAAACTCACTTGTATTTTATTAAATATCTGCAGAAATCAGCATAGTTTATTAAAATTATATACATTCTCATTAGTTTATGAATCTACTAACTTATAATATCTATATGGTAACTTGGATTATTGGTATTCCCACTTAAAAATTTCTTTTGTAAATTTAATATGATAAACACTAACATGAGACTGACTAAACTTTTACCATTTTCATTTCAACTTAGTTTTAGGAAATTTATCTACATAGCTTTAAATTTTACTGTTTAGTAAGTCTATTATTTCAAAGTATCATTTTTTAGTTCTAATATTCAAAACATATTCATATCGTTTTACAAAGTAGGTATCAAATTAACTTAAAGTCATATTAAAAATATATATACAAATACTATTCTTACCTAACACGCCAGCTAGCTAAGCACCCAACCGTCTCACACCAAGACTCTGATAAAAGTGAATGCTTGTTCAGGTCCTTATCAGCTAATATAATCACTGATAAGATTTGATCACGTGATAAGTGAAGTCACTGATTAAGTGATATCACGTGAGTATGTGGTATCATTCAATCCGTCACCAGTGACGTCAGAGATCACATGACTAGGTCATAAAAGAACCAATTACAAATTGCAATTAACAATATACCTCTAATTGTTTTGTATAATATAAGTATAGATAAATTTATACATGATTTTTCTATTATTTCGTAAAACATAGTACTATGTATTACGAAATAATGTATAGATAAATTATGTATTAATTTATCTATACATATATTATACAAATCAATTAAAGGTAAATTGTTAATTGCAATTTGTAATTGTTTCTTTTATGACCTAGTCACGTGATCTCTGACGTCACTGGTGACGTATTGAATGATACCACATGGTCACGTGATATCACTTAATCAGTGACGTCACATGTCACGTGATCAAATCTTATCAGTGATTATATTAGCTGATAAGGCCCTGAACAAGCATTCACTTTTCTCAGAGTCTTGGTGTGAGACGGTTGGGTGCTTAGCTAGCTGGCGTGTTAGGTAAGAATAGTATTTGTATATATATTTTTAATATGACTTTAAGTTAATTTGATACCTACTATGTAAAACGATATGAAAATGTTTTGAATATTAGAACTAAAAAATGATACTTTGAAATAATACACTTACTAAACAGTAAAATTTAAAGCTATGCAGATAAATTTCCTAAAACTAAGTTGAAATGAAAATGGTAAAAGTTTAGTCAGTCTCATGTTAGTGTTTATCATATTAAATCTACAAAAGAATTTTTTAAGTGGGAATACTAATAATCGAAGTTACCATATAGATATTATAAGTTAGTAGATCCATAAACTAATGAGAATGTATATAATTTTAATAAAGTATGCTGATTTCTGCAGATATTTAATAAAATACAAGTGAGTTTTCGAGGGAAATGTACATAGTTTACCAATTTACTTCCCAGCTTTATCTTACCATAGGCAATGGTCTAAATCAAGTTAGGACATATACCTTGGAAATCATATTCATGCGACTAAATAACCTGGGGCTCACTCAGCTCAGTAGTTAGCGTGATGGGTATAAAATACCTGGGGCTTAATCAGCCCAGTAGTTAGCGTGTTGACTATATAATAAGCGGGGGCTCACTTAGCCCTGTGGTTATCGTGGTAGCTATAAAATAAGCGGGGGCACACTAAGCCCAGTAAGCGTGGTGGGTATAAAATAGCCTGGCGCTCACTCAGTCCAGTAGTTCGCGTGGTGGGTATAAAGTAGCCTGGGTCTCACTCAGCCTAATACTTAGCATGGTGACTATAAAATAAGCGGGGCTCACTTAGCCCGGTGATTATCATGGTGGCTATAAAATAAGCGGGGCGTTCACTAGGCCCAATAGTTAGCGTGGGGGGTATAAGTTAGCCTGTGGCTCACTAAGCCCAATAGTTAGCATGTTGACTATAAAATAAGCAGGGGCTCACTAAGTCCAATAGTTAGCGTGGTGGATATAAATTAGCCTGGGGCTTACTAAGCCCAACAGTTAGCGTGGTGACTATAAAATAAGCGGGGGCTCACTTAGCATTGTGGTTAACGCCCTGGCTATAAAATGACAAGTCTGATTATATGTTTGTGGGTTCGAAACTTGTGCGGTTTAGACGATGGGATTTTGATTACTTAGAGAAGTTAAAGAAATCACGACATTGTTCTATATCCTTATAAATATTATGTGTTTGAATATGGTAAGTTAAGTATTCTATATCAAGTTATAATGAAAGTCATATATGCAAAGTTTAGAGACCTCTAGTATAGCAAACCCAACATATATATAGGTCGATTCAAATGATATATCACGAGGTGAAAAAAGTGTGATTGTAATAGATAGTATTTATAAGAAAGCGAGAAAGCATCAGGGCACGGGCATCCCAATGGTTAGCGTATCAATAATAAGTCCAAGCTGAAGTTCGCGGGTTCAAAACCAGCGCAAACGAAAATAATATTTGAAGGTCCTATAAATAGTACATGTTGGCGTTCTGATATTAAAGGTTATATAATTCTTCACAGAAGAAGAGACAATCACGTCGATTTCCTGATCTTTGAACTTTCCTAGCTTTGTCATAATATGATGACCATCATAGTTCTTCGAGTTATGGAATATAACAGGAATTGTTTTACACTGCTTATAGTTCAAGTTGCATTCCACATGTACAGCTCCCCTGTATACATCTCTGATAGATGATTGTAACCATGTATGCGTTTCCAACCTAGTAGTTTTTCACAATTAGAACACAGATTATATAGTCTTTGTATTACTAAAGATTAAATTTAATATTTTATGTTTTAATTTTGACTACCCTACGTAAAGAGAAAAATAACCATTACTTTTAAAACAAAATAAAAAGTACTTTAAAAATATATTACTACTAACCTACTATATATCTACATACCTAGACCTTAGAATCAACTCGTATACTTTCTTTAGAAAAAATGAAATCAACTGTGTTCTTATCAGTGAATCTTATCTAGAATGTTATCGCGATCAGTGATGTCATCAAACCACGTGGTGAAGAATCTAGTTGAATTTAGATGAAGTCCAGTAAATCGTGCTTGACAATTTTAGGTAATGATAAATGTATATATATATTTCTATATATATGTTTTGTTTAACCATTATGTTTTAACTCATGTATTAATAGTTCATGTCTTGTCAATATATTTTTAAAGGACTTGTTAATATAATTTATGCGATAAGATAAATTATATTTTACTTAAGTAGTAGTACATATTGATTTCATATCCTTCTTGTGGTCACTGAGTATTTTTTGAATTGTATATTTTGTTAGCCTAAATTATAATGAAGCCATTTTTATGAAAATATGGGAGGGTGCTATTAAATTTAGTGGAGTATAATTCATATATATTGTGGGGGACTCTGTACTTTTAGTGTAATTTCTATTTTAGTATGACTTGTATCGAATTAGATTCATTAACCTATTTAATTAAAACCCATCTCCTATCGCAAGAATTCTTAAGGGTATCTCTTAATTACTATTTTTAATTTTATTTCTTAGTTATTATTTGAATACTCAATAAAGCATACTCAATAAAGCATATTGAATACTCAATAAAGCATATATAACGATTCGAGTTGAATGTTTAGGAATAAATTGTGCGTTCTTAAGTCATTTCGAAACAGGGTCCTTCAAACAGAACCCTTCACGAAACTTTTAACCCTAAAACAGGACACTTCACACAATGTTTCGTATTAAAAATAGACCTTTCACAAGCATACTAATGTATATACTTTTAATAGGATTTTAAAATGTTAAACGATATAAATATTAGATCTCAATATAAATCATTTTTTTACATTCAGTGAATAATTCTAGTCAAAATTCACGCATGTTCGAGCATGTTAGTTAAATATGACATACACTAATAAGATTAGCTAATGATTCATTTTCTCATATGGTTAATAGTGGCAATCATTTCTCATACTGTAAGTGTTTGTATGAAGTATGCAAAATTTATAATTTATGATTATTTTATTTTTCAGTCTTATAATACCTATTCATTCTGTATTCTACAATATGCCATATCCATGACGTCACAATATCCCGTGGTTTTAAGAGATAAGCGAATATACGTTACCGTTCAGTTGTTGTAAGACAGGCATACATTCGAGTTTGGATGAAGTCCAGTACATTATGGTTAAACTTTATAGGTAAGATACATTTTATATATATTTTTTCAATATTAAAAACAAAGATTTTTTAAATAACACCCTAACTAAATAGTACAATATATATATTTTATAAAAACAAAGTCAAAATGTTAGTTATTTTATTCATTCCTCAAAAGACATTTTTAAGTTATAATAGTATAAACCCAGTTTAGTATAATTTTCTATCGGGAAACGTTGATTTCACCCCGTATGATATAATGAGTCACTCCGCGATAAGAAATACCTGTTACTCGCAGTTTCTGAGACATTTTGGGTTGGTAAATGTATGAAATGAGCTATTTAAAGGAAATGAGCCATTATTTTGTGAAGGACGCTTAATATCTATAACTATGTATTTTGAACCTATCGATGCGCAAGCTGTACTTTTAGTCTAACTTGAATTGAAAATAAAAAGGCGAAAGTGTAAATTATCTGATTTTAGGAAGGGATCTTATACATAATTGGATTTTTGCGAAGGATGCTTTTTTATTCTAAAGGGGATCTGTTCACTATTTTAATTAACTATGCACTATATGGTAAAATTATATTTTGTTCACATAACATTTCGATAATGCTGGAAAGCGATTCATAAACTATACCGCTACGCATGATTTTTCATACTTGTTTAATTATTATTTATATTCGTTAAAATTATTTTTGTATCACTCTGTATTTTTTGTGTAAAGTGATTCATGAATTATGACGCTATGCATGATTTTTCATTCTTGTTTATTTACACTTTTATATATACGTTAAAATTCTTCTTTTTATATCACTCTGTATTTTTTGAAGTGCGTATTGTTAGTCCATCGAAGGACCCCTCTGTGTAAAAAAAGGGAGGGGGAGGGGGCGAGCTATTAAATGTAGTGCAGTATAATTCATACGGGACCCTGTATTTTTTACTATAACCCCCGTAGTGATTCCTGGGATCAGGAAGTTTTGACTCTAGGTCACTTCTAACTAAAAGCTCACACCTTAATGCAAAATTCATTTCAGTTGAGAGTTTATATTTTAGATTACTTTCAGTTGAAAATCCTACTTTTGGCGACTTTTAAAACTAAAAATTCTATTTCAACTCTAAATTCTATTTTTGGTTTAAAAGAAAAAAATCTTAATACCTTTTTTAATGCATGAATCATTATTTCTAACATATATACTGAATAGCCTATTCTAGTTAAAAAAAAAAAAAAAAAATCTAAGTTCTCTAATCAAAATTAATTAATATTTTTAATTAATCATTCACTTCTACTGCACTCATATTCAAACTGCATACTCTCATTGAAAAAAAAATTATTCGAAAAATTTCTAAATTCCCCAATTAAAATTAATGAATGTCCATTTTTAATTACTATTTTTAAATACAATTCACAAACTGAAAAAATATTTCCCACCCTACTCTAGTTGAAAAAAAAAAAAAATGCTTCGAAAAATTTCTAAGTCTCGCAATTAAAATTAATTAACACTAATCCTTAATTAATCCCCTTATCTTAGGTGGTGGAGGAGGACACTTCGGGAGGTGGGCACTTTGGGAGGAGGGCAGGTGCTGCACTTCGGGAGGAGGAGGGCACTTCAGGAGGTGGAGCTTAGCTGCACTTTGAGAGGTGGAGCTGTGGAACCGGTGCTGCACCTTGCACCGGCTCCACAGCTCCACCTCCTGGGGCTGGCCTGTCATTCTCTCTCTACTAACGGGGGGGAATATCCCCCATTCCTCCCCTTTATACTTAGCCAATGAACCCCCAAATCTAATCAGGGAAGCATCTTATCACAATGAACCTATATACAAAATTTGAAGCAAATCAGTTATTTCTGCATGAAAAACCCATTTATCTAAATTAAGAGGGATTTGCCCCCCCCCCGTTCCCCCCTTTATAATTAACCAATGAACCCCCAAAACTAATCAGGGAAGCGCCTTATCACAATGAACCTATAAACAAAATTTTAAGAAAAACGGATATTTCTATCATGAGTTATCGCGTTACGTACATACGTACATACGTACATACATACATACATACAGAACGGGTGGGCACATTAGCTCTCAGGCTTTGATAGCCCGTGAGCTAGTAAAGATGAAATATCAGCCGGATCATATTAAACAATTCCTGCTTTGCGCAATATGATATTGTTTGTGCGTTATTCTCTAAACAAACACTGCTGGTTCTAATATAAAGCACAACACAGTGGACTGTAAATGCGGTTTATTTCACAAAAAAGAAAAGCGAGCCATCACATGGCTTATTCAATTACACCATTTTTCACATTCCAAAACAACAAGAATCAAAACAGAACACTGAGTGTTGCCAAACGCGGAAAGTACGAAAAAGAAACTTACATGAATTCGGAGGATATGAAACCATGGAAAATGCAGCTTTAGCTCGCTGCAGGCGATATTTACATAAACAGATATTGTGCATTTAATGTGACGTTTTATGTACCAATTCTAGCTATATCAATTAATTATATTCTTATAGTATTTACAATCATAGATATGGTATACTTTGTACATAAATTACTTTAATTCGACAGTAGTCGCGTACCGGCCTTTTTGCCGCCCATATCAATTATCGTCCTAAACCATCTCCCCTTATAAATACTATAGTGAGATTCCATGTATAGTGAGATATCATGTAGCTGACTTTAAGTGTTTCTCCTCTGCCATAGAAAAGTTACATGACATTCTAACTTACTTCCAAGCATATTTTGACAAGGAAAAAAGAAAATCTTCAAAAATATCACGACATATAATCACTAAGTGTGTGAGATTTCGATTTCGCACTTTCCAAATACTTCATAACTCGTAAGAAAATTAACCAATTCCACTAAAGTACAAATTTATAACGTCGTGTAAAAGTTAAACAATTAATGTAATCTGTTTGTTATTTTCCTATTTCTGCCAGCAAAAACCGGCGGCAAAATGACCGAACGTGACCAATAGCGTTCTACAAAACACGCGACTACTCTCCAATGAAGTTCAAAGGCGAAACAATATTGTCAATGACAGGATGTATCTATATTACAAAGCAAAAACATGTCCGCCAGTAAAGCTGACATCATATTTATGGTGGCATTTAACGCATCAATAAATTTTGTTTTCACTGCAATATTTTGAATTTCTAAACATTACACAACTTTAGTTTTTACACCGTCGAATGGAAAAAAAAGTGTACTTTTAAATGCAATTTGTTTTAAAAGTGAATCTCAATTTACAGTTTTTTTTATGATTTTGTAAATAATTTCCAAGAATGAATATTTAAAAATTTGCGTGCAACCCAATTACAGAAGATTAACCTGTTTGCACTTAAAATGATTATTGCTGCACTTGTTCGATTCAGCTTAATATAATCCATCATTTAATTGTCAAGCAAAATTAAAACTTTACAAATCACTGTTTTTGTTGTATTTGATAGACAAACTAAGAAACTACACGAAATATAACAAGTTGGAAATTGTACGTCAAACGTTACAAACGAGGTGCGTTCGTACGCACGTTTTAGAATTAAATTCATGATATCCCGTGCGTAGAACGGGTTAAACAGCTAGTTAAGTATATATTTTATGACACTGTTCATACAAATATCTTAACTAGTTATATAAATATTCAGATATATATGTATCAGCTAGTTATATAAATATTCAGATCTTGATGATTTTTAATTCTGTGAAATGAATTATATCGTCTGCAGATTAATTTCTGTCATAAAATAAGTATCTCGGTCGCTTGACGATTAAACTTCGGAAGCTCCTGTAACAAAAAAGCACCGATTTAAAAAAAAAAATTCAAATTTATTAATAAATATTTGTATTAATATCTCCTAAAGTTTTGATTCGATTTTAATAAAATTTGAAATGTCTCGACAAAATTCTGCAAAGATAATATATTTTAAATTGCAAACCATTTGGTTGGGTAGTTTTTGCGTTGTTATATGCGGACAGACAGACAGACGGACAGACAGACAGACAGACAGACGGACGGACAGACGAACGGACCAAACGACGGCTATAGGTGCTACGTATTTATATAATTACGAACGCACCTAAAAATATATATTACAGTTTTCAATTGAACTCGATTTTCAACTACGTTCTGTACATCGAGTGATATATCGGACATCTTTAATGCTGATGGACATTGGTTCATCGTTAATTAAATAAATAAATTTGAGTGTAACGTAAATGATATATTCAGGTAATCAAAAAGTATCCGAACAAGTAAACATTCAATAATTTGAAATGAATCGACTGTATACGGGAGTTTTTACAAAAATGCACAAAAATGCGTACGGGATGTTTTAATTAATTAAATAAAAAGAAAAGTGCCCAGTTATTACTGATGGCATTGAGCTCACAGGCTATTCACACTAATTGTATATTATACTCTTATTTCAAAAAATAATGCCCCTCGAAAAATAAAGAAACCGACAATAAATTAAGGGGGTATTAGCCCCCGCCGCTCCGTTCCCCTATTTACACTTAACCATCTTAAGTGTACCCAAATTTATCAGAGAAGTGCCTTATCACAATAAACTTATATACAAAATATGTAGCAAATCAGACAATTATGCATGAAAAACTCATTTATCTAAATTAAAGGAGGGATTAGCCCCCATCCCCAACTTTATACTTAACCAATGAACCAACAAAACTAATAAAGAAAGCGCCTTATCAGACTGAACCTGTATACAAAATTTGAAGCACATTGGATAATTTTGCATGAAAAACCCATTCATCTAAGTTAAGGGGGGATTAGCCTCCGTACCCCCCCCTTTATACTTAACCAATGAACCCCCCAAACTAATCAGGGAAGCGTTTTATCACAATGAAAATATAAACAAAATTTGAAGCACATCGGATAATTTTGTCTGAAAAACCCATTTATCTAAATTAAGGGGTCATTTATCTAAATTAAGTATCCCTCGTTCCCTCTCTTTATGATTAACCAATGAAACCCCAAAAATATTAAAGAGAGCGCCTGATTACAATGTACTTATAAAGAAAATTTGAAGCATATTGGATAATTCTACATGAAAAGCACATTTATCTAAATTTAGGGGGGGGGAAAGCTCCCCGATCCCCCTTTATACTTAATTAATGGACCCCCAAAACTAATCAGGTAAGCGTCTTATCACAATGGACCTACAAACAGAATTTGAAGCAAATCGGATAATTTTACATCATAAGCCCATTTATCTAAATTAAGGGAGGATTAGCCCCCCTTTCTCCCCTTTATACTTAACCAATGAACCCCCAAAATAAATCAGGGAAGCACTTTATCACAATGAACCTATAAACAAAATTTGAAACAAAACGGATATTTCTATCAAGAGTTATCGCGTTACGTACATACGTACATATGTACATACATACATAGATACATACAGAACGGGCGGGCACATTAGCTCTCAGGCTTTGATTTTGATAGCCTGTGGGCTAAAAAGTAATGACTCAAGATTTACATTTGTGACTAAAAGTTAGCAGTGTAATGGTTTCGAAAGTATTGCATGTCATTATTTTAACATCATGCCATGGTATAAGTATATAAAACAACGTTTTGGGTACCGAACATTTAACTAAATACCATATTTCTGTTTCGACAGCATTTAAAGTACAGTCTTTAGTACAAAATATATAGAAATTTTGTTCACATATATAACAGAGAAAACGAATTGAAGCCATACACCGTAAAAAAAAAAAAATATTCGTAAAATTTCAGTAGATATACTGTAAATTAACGGTACTTGTACAGTTTTCACTCTTTACGGTATTCGTACAGTACTTCTAAGGTATATTAAGCGTAAAAAACCGTATATCTGCCATTTCTATTATAAACGGTATTTATACCACAAAAGATTCTTTTTCAGTAAAAAATCGCTATTTTATAACATAAAATAATTATTTTTCAGTAAGGAAACAGCTAGTAGCCCCTCCTCGGTGCACGGCAACCCCTGAAGTGATGCTCTTGCTCTTGTGACGTAATTAAATATTTTACGGTACATATACCGTCCAGTTAAATTACGGTACATATACTGGTCATAAAGTTGCCAGTATATGTACCGTAATTGTTGACCAAAATTTTTTACAGTGTAGTTTAAACTGGAGTGTAATCCAATACGTTTCTCTGTTATATATGTTAACAATTAACCTCTGTTTTTTAACTGATGGGGTTGTACTGATTGCGACCGAAAACAATGTATATTAGTTGGTGAAGTGTTTGGTTCTCTAAACTTTTTTTATTTGTGTATGCTGTATTGAGTTAAGTCTATCTCAGCTAACATCGTGTGGCTGGATTTACAACAAAACTCGTTTTAGGAAATCTGCAAAATATCGTGCCACATCTAACGTCTGTTTATTAATTTCAGCTATTAGCAGGGCCATATTCTGAACGTGTGCAACATGTAAAAACTTCCAGCAGTAAAAAAGAACCAAAATACAAACTTTCGCTTTAGACAGTTTCTGATAAATAAGGCTAAAATTACTATTATTTTTTACTGGTAGAAGTTTGCACATGCTGTTCGGTTCAGAATACAACCCTGGCTGTTAGTATCAGTATTTGTAATCCGCTATACATTGCAAAGTACGCTGTACAAACTACTGACACAATTGAAGTTCTATTTATTGGTGAATATTGTAACTATTATGACAATAAACATTTTGTTATATAAAAACTCCACATGATATTTTGTGGATTTCTTAACATATCTACATTTCAATCTTTTGGATTTTTCTTTTTCTCTGTTGTTTTTCGATCACCGGTACTTCAATACTATCAAAGCACAATGCAATTTAAAGACAAGGAGAATATTACACAAATATTCAATACAAATTCATGGCTTAGTGACAATTTTCGGATTTCATAAAAGATATTGTTCTTTTGAGCAGTCTATTTCAGTCTATTTCAGCAAAGATATTGTTTAAATGCCTTGTATTATAAAACAGGGCATCCAAAATTAAACGACCTACTTTAAAGTTTCCTACAAACGAAACTATTGGTCGGAAAGTTGTAAAATTTTGTGAAGGACAGAATGAAGGAATGGAAATTTGTTTAAGCGAAAAAAATAGTTCAAAATTTCGCCACCAGATGGCGTTATAATGAATTACACATTTAGCATACATTTACGATAATTTACATATTTTATTGCAACAAAACATGTTCCACATGACGGCCATCATTTTCAGCTACCATATCTGGAATCGTAAGATAGCATGTTCCACAGTTGACCGCAGTGTGTTCTGGGAAATGTTAAAATCATGTCGCTAAAAAGTTTTTTTCAACATGTTTTGTTGTAATATAATTTGTAACCTGTCGTAAATGCATGCTAAATGTGTAATTCATTATAAAACACCCTCTGGCGGCGAAATTTTGAACTCATTTTTATTTCGCTTAAACATATTTCCATTTCTTCATTATGTCCGTCACAAAATTTCACAACTTTCTAACCAACAGTTTCGTATGTACACAACTTTAAAGTAGGGTCGTTTAATTAAGAACATCCTGTAATTGTTTAGATTTTACATTTTGCAACATGCATAGCTTTGAAAACACCAAACAGAAATATCTAATTTTATTTTCAAAATTGAAGAGGACTGATCAACTTTTCATGTTTTAATTATGTAAGTAAGTGTCCATTGATACAAAAGAAATTTTAACTCCGTTACTTGTATTAAACAGTTTACTGTCAAAATAAAATACAATTTCTGTGTAATTTTTAAGAAAATATAGACATAATGCAGAATTTATAGATCAAAGCTTTGCACATAATAAGCAGTTACACGCGCGATTTAGGAAGAACAAACAATTTGAAACATGCATGTACAAACAAGTTAGAAATTGTACGTTAAACGTAACATATTTTAAAACTAGTTACACAATGTAAAAATATCCTTATTATTTCAGTGAAATGAATTATATCGTCTGTTATTGAGCGAAATGAGCATGCTCGTTTTTTTTCTATTACATATGCCACGTTTACAAATGCGATATACAGTGCAACTCCAGTTATACGTTTTGCCCGGGACCGAACAACAAAACGTATAACTCAGTAAAACGTATAACTCAATTAATGGTCTACCGGAACCTTTTTTTAAATTATATCATAAAAACTTTGTTCCGGTGAGGGGTTTCAGTTACCTTTTATATCGAAAACGGAAGTTTCCTAAGTATTTCTGCTCCCAGGACATAAATTTTCGGAACAGAGTAGAAAAAAGGAAAGCTTTATTAAAAATATTTTTAATACACATAGAGTACTTAAAAGAACTCATTGGAATCGCTTTGGCATGTAAATCATTTATCAAAAGACATTTCAGTTGTTTACTGAATCTTGTTGAAATAATCACTAATCTTCGATTGTTTCTTTTCGGCTGAGCCGACATTGAAAAGCAAACTTTACATTTCTGTTAATAATGCAGCCGCCTTATCGTTACTGTTTTTACTACTGTTTTTTACACTTTACAACGTCAAAAACCCTCAGAGCGGCACCGAAAAGTTTGAATTCGATCTTTCAAATTAGACTCATCCGACGAGTCGTCAGTTTTCCGGTTACAAAATGTATAAATGAGACAAAATTTCGTCTGAGGACGCAAAAACGAAACGTATAACTGAGGGAAATGTATAACTCAAAACGTAAAACTCAGTTAATTTTTAATGGCAACTGACCGGGACCGCTGATTTGAAACGTATAACTGAGGGAAACTTACAACTCAGGTAACGTATATCTGGAGTTCCACTGTATTTTCTTCACCAGACAACGCTTTAAAATCCACCATGGAGATCTTGATTTGCGAATGAGTACCTCTATGGTTTAATATTTTTATGACTCTCAATTAACGAATCTCCTCTGTTTATTTACTCTAATGGATTGAGTTATTCGACTTTTAACCTAATTTCCCCAGACGTTATCTCAGAAACTATGTATTTTTTAATGTAACTCACCTCTCAAGCAAACAATTTTTTTTGAACGAACTTTCTAAATATGTAACTTTTATGCAATTTTATTCCAAAAATAACTTTGAATAAAAGTGGCCGCTTGGCATATGAAAAAAGAAGTGGTTTGTACGTATTTTCTTCCTCAGTCACATGACTTGCGCTTTTATTATATAGATTTCATACGATAGGATTTAACAGAATAAAGAAACTTTTATTAATTTCTTTTTATGTTTTTATTCGATTTTCATAAAATGTAAAATGACTCGACAAAATTCTACAACGATAATATTTATTAAATTACAAACCATTGGATTGGGTAGTTTTTGCGCTGTTATATGTGGACGGACGGACAAACAGAGAGACGGACAGATGGACAGACGGTGGACCAGACAACGACTATAGGTGCTACATAATTATGTAATTACGAAGACACCTAAAAAGCTAAGTTAAAGAAAACAGAAGCAATAAATTTTTAAGTATAATAAACCTAAACTAGATGGAACCCGTCAAAAAGTGACGGAAAAAAATACTATAACAATATCAGTAAAATAAGCTTCTTTATTATTTAAGTAGGGCTTCGTATGGAACAGTCTTTCAAATATTTTATTTTAAAAAATCCCCCCTCCCCAGAGAAATGCTATTTCCGATGCAAACTCCAAATGAACACTCCGTAAACAAATGTGTAATGCAAATCAGTTTGACATTACCGCCATATTCCCCACGACGAAAAAAAAAAAAAAAAAAAAAGATTATGGACCTATAAAGTATCATACAAATAGTCCTATCATAAAGTATCATACAAATTTCCTACTTTCATCTCATATTTAGTAAATAAAATAACATAGTATAAGCACCCCCCACCCCCTGTGATAATGCAATCGAATGAGCTCCTATGCGCATATGTATTGCATCTGCCCAAAGGCACCGTTGAAAATCGACGTTAAAAAAGTTTTAAAATGTTTAAATTAAAGTTTTAAAATGTCCTCTTTAATCATTGTTCGTTTCAAATCCATATCTTCTAAAACGCATCCATTGTTTTAAGCTAATCAATTTTTATGTAAAAATGAAGAATTTTTGTTAAAAATAACAAATTAATATGCAGATGAGGGAGAATTTTAATGTTTTCAATTGTAATTTATTTGTATGGTTTCTTCTATCCCTTTACATAATCAGGATGATTATTCCTTTTCCATCACAGTCGGTCTCTTATACAGTTAAATATCCAATGGATCTTTAAAAAAAATAATAAATAACAGTTCCTAGCATATTCTGATTCAACATATACATCAACGAATTCAACATATCAATTTTAAGTTAATCATAAACTAAAAATAGTTTTTTTTTCTTTTGACAGATTTTACATTAGCGACAAAATACTCTATCTTATGGATAATCTGATGTTATGATTTATCAGGCTTTTATTATTTATTTTTTCACTTTTCATGAAGGTTAGGGATACCTATTTTCAATTGTTGCAACTTTCCAAGGGGCTATTTTACATTATTAAAACAAACGGATGGTCATTGTTGAGATAGAATTGAAAAATATTTCATGCTTGAAAATTATTTAAAAAATCGTTAAATTAAGCGGCATATTTCAAATAAATTTCAATCGAAAGCTATTTTTTTTTTCTAATTGAGGATGTAAGAATTGAAATTGTAAAATGTAGTAAAAAAATTAAATTTTTCGTATTTAGAAGTGATGTAAGCGCGATGAAAGCTAAAGCGATAGTGCCGTTTGTTGTCACAACCGTTATACATTTCTAAATACTGCCACTGTGTTTTGGTTGGCGTCCAAAAGTAGACTACCATTTTTTGACATCGAAAGAAAAATTCACAGTGAAAGAAATAAGACTTTGCCGCTAATAAGGAACTGTTAAATGAACTTATAACAAACCTACCAAAATAATTCCTATAAACTATTAGCCTTACATTGCTTATTCTAGCTAAAAATAAAATCATTATTTAATGTTTTTTTTTCCTGAAATTCTTTACTTTTGTGATTTTTTTTATTAAAAAAGGAAATTTTAATAATTTAAATCCTATAATTCCTATAACTTAATCCTATAATTTACAAAAAGTAATCGGTAACATGTAATCAAGGTATGCAATCAAGATGAAGCAACCAATAACGGCTCCAGTTCTAATTTTTAAAATTAAAAATTGAAATATCAGTTAATATTACGCCATGTTGACACAATCATATAAATTTTTCTTTTTAGTTTTATCAATGTTAAAATGCATTTCAAACTAAGCATAACGTCATTGTCACCGGTACAAACTTTTCACACGTACATTTATGCTTAAGCACCATGCATACAAATAAATATATATTTTGCATTTAATTGTAATGGAAAAAAATGGCATCAACAAAGTTATAATGCCCAATGATAAAATGAACCCAATGGACAATATTTCCGTGACGTCACAGTAAATATGAATTTTTATTTGCTTATGAAACACACGGATAAATATTTTTACCGAAATACTTAAACATTTTAACTATATTTTAACTTACAAATTAAGAAATTCGGCCTAAAAGTCACGTGCTTTTAATATTTAATATTTATTTTTTATGCTCGCAATCATTGAGTTCAGAAAATAAACTCTGTACGTCGCAACAGTGGGCGTTAATCCGATTGCCTACTTTATGACGTCATAAGCAGAAGTAAAATTTTAATTTAAGATTACGGCTAATTAATTAAATTTTCGAACAAACGAATGTACGATAACAAATCTGTGACCAAATATCTTTCATTAAAAAAAAGAATGATGTAATTTGATGTAGTAGTTTGTTCTCACGGATTGTCGAAACAAAACGCTTAGAGTTTTAAATATATAGATTACAATTCAAGAATTGATTCCTTTTAAGTGTAGTACATATCTATTTTCCTTTTTTTTTCAAGAAACCAAATTTAAAGAAATTTTAAGAGAAAAGGCTTTTACGGTAATATATAATCAATGATATATAACAATGTATGTAATTTGTAATCAATATCAATGTACGTAATTTTTAAAAATATAAATTTTAAATGTACGATATGTTATTTTAATTGTAACTATGATTTTAAGCACATTTAACTGATTTTTTTTTTAGAATTCGTTGAAATATATACACATAAAATTTTCATATGTACGGAAAGTATGTTCAGTTAGACATCAAATATTAACAGCGACAAGTTTAAAATTTTAGTTCAATTAGGAAACACCTAACCCAGTTTAAAATTCTCTTCACCAATTTACAACAATGAGCAGAAATGTACTGGAGATTTTTTTTGCAGTCCGGTATATGATCTATAGAATTTATACACATAGAGTTACATGCAAAATATTAGATAAAATTACCAGCAAATTTAAAAGCGCATTCCAAAGTTGTAAATTTGCTTCAAGCAATTTTTCATGAAATACAGTATTGTAAACGAATTATTTTTGCGTACCTGTAAACAAACGATAAATGCTGTGATAACCGTACTCTGTAGTAAGAATCTTGTAGTGAACCTCTATGATTTATCTCAATTTCAATATAGTGTAACATCAACAAAATATAGTGCAAACGATTTTTCCACATTGACAATAATTTAACGGTATTATTTTGAGTGCCCCTGTAAACGAATTATGAGTGCTACGCACTTCAATACCGAGCATGCCATGGTAAACCTCAATAGCATATATACATTACACGGAATTCTGAGTATATTTACGATAGTTAGAGCGCCTACATATAGGCGGCTCGACAAACCGAATTCATAAGCCCTTTTCAACTTTGTTGGAAAGTGTTAAATATAAACAAGTGGTTAAGTGTAATCGAAGGTCACACAAAGGATTTCGTTTAATATTCCATTCAAAACAGTTTTTCCTTCCTTTAATAAATCCAAATATATTTATTTTTAAAGAAAAAAGGTCATGGTTTTTTTATAAAGTAAACATTTACCGGTCTATTTTCTTGTTTTTTTCGAAAATCTGAACCGGTCCGATAGCGGTCGAAACCCGTTATTATAGTCTGTCATAGTAATATCTGTCATGTGGACGACTAAATGCGATATTAAAAAAAACATTTTCAAAATTAAACATGGTGTATAGAGATCTTCAAATTGTTAGATGTCAGATTAATTTTCTTTTTAATTCTCTAATGACATCATATTAAGCTGCTTTCTGTATTTACACATACTCATACTCCTTGTATTATTGAGAAATGTTTGAAAATTTCCGTTTTATTACCCATATGACGTCATATTAATCTTTTTTTCAATTGGTGAAACTTTTTATTTCATTTTCATTTTTCACGTGGAAATCTCTCAATAGAAAATTAATTATTGTAGAAATAATTTTATTGGGGATTTTTAATTGTTGGCAACTGCGATAACGAAAAACGTTTAAATTTAATAGGAAAAGGCTCTTAGATTTTTGTTATCTCTATATATTAAAATAATACGATTTTTTCAAATTGTGTGATTTTAAGCTTCATAATAGGTATTTATCTATAAGTACACAAAATTGCATGACTGTAAGTTACATAGTTTCTGAGAACCGGCTATCTGACGGACAGACAACGAAGCTGGAGTAATAGGGTTTTGTGAGATGAACGAAACCCTAAAAAAAAAACTATTTCTATTTATTAATTTATTACCATTTCAAATTTTGAAAACCATTTTGTTACTTATCATTTATTTCAAGTGCAATAACCTGAAAAATTGTAAATGACAGTTTTCATATCATAAACGGATGTATATTGAGAATATATTTTATGATACAGTTTTCAGGAAATGAGGTACGCTACTTCATGAATTATAATTTGCTGCAAGTTTATCTAACAAGCTGAAATGACTTATTTTCAATTAGCTATTTCATTCTAAGGATATTATAAAATGAACGGGAAGAGATGGCATTAATTTAAAAGATCTAAAATGTCGTTAGGTTTCAACAAATATAATGCAATAAAGAAATCGTGTTAGAATATATTTAAATTTATAAACTAAAATGTTTAAACATCCGTTTTCGGCATAACCTTCTATGTACACTCTTTGAAAGTGTGTTCTATTATTGGTTAAATAAAGTCTAACAGTGCATGATATCATGCAATATTTTAAATAGTAAATTAAAATGTTAACATTCTACAATGTACCAAAAAATAATTCACAAAAATGTAGTATAATCATTACAACATGAACACTAAGAAATAATTTTAGGAGAAAAAGCTTTTACGAAGATGTATATGTATATGAGTGTTTTATTAAGTGTTTCTTTTTTCAAATATAACTTTTAAATGCACGGTATGTTCTTTTAATAATAACTGTGGGTTTAAACACATTTAAATGAAATGTTCAAGAATGCGTTCAAATATATACACATAAAGTTTAAATATGTAGCTGGAATTATGTTCGGTTAGAAATCAAATATTAACAGCGGCAAGTTTAAAAATTAACAATTTCTATTTCTCAATTTAGTAAGGTTTCAAATTTTAAAAATAATTTTATTACTTACCGTTTTTTCAAGTGCATTAGCCTGGAAAATTGTAAATGACAGTTTTCATATCATAAACGGATGTATATTGACAATCTATTTTATGATACATTTTTCAGGAAATGAAGGGCGCTACATCATGAAATATAATTTACTGCAGGTTTCTCTAACAAGCGGAAATGACTGATTTTCAATTAGCTATTTCATTCTAAGGATATTCTAGAATGAACGAGAAGAGATGTCATAAATTTAAAAGTTCTGAAATGTCGTTAGATTTCAACAAATATAATGCAATAAAGAAATCATTTTAGAATATATTTCAGTTCATAAAATAAAATATTTAAAAATTCAGTTTTGGCATTATCTTCTGTAACAAATATGTATACACTATGAAAGAGTATTCTATTATTGATCGAATAAGGTCTAATAGTGCATGATATCCTGCAATATTTTTAAATTTTTTCTCATTTAGATTGTAAATACCAATGTTAACATTCTACATTGTAAAGAAAAAAAAAGTCAATTGTTTCTTAATCTACGAAAAGATAATAAAAATACAAACAATCTTTATTTTTAGAAATCTCAAAAACTAATATATGTTCGAGATATATACTAGAAGCATTTATAAAAACAAAGTTTATTTTGCTGCCAATGATTTTCGGAAAAGTTTACTAGTAGTTTTTCTAGTACATTAATAAGTTTTCTTAAACCGGAATAAGTCTTTTTAGGAGTTTCTTAAGTTTTGCACGTCAAATTATTGCACATGAACATCATACCTGCAATGATAGCTTATCTTTTAATATCCCTACAATTTGGCACAATATGCTAAAAAATTCCTAATTTTCATATTTTTGAAGTCTATTTTTCCATGAACTTGTTTCACAGTTTGCATAACCCGTTTCCCCTTTCATAGATGACAGCATATAATATTCTTCAATCGAACTTTCGATTATTTTTAAACTTTTGTTTCTTTTTAACCTTTTTGTTGTATTCACTAGATGCGCCACTACATCCTTCCAACCATGTCATTTGCCGAAATTCAATTCTTTGTCTCTCATACTTTGTGTTTTCATCTCTAGACTTTTTGTTCGCTTTAACTTTACATCCTGGAGACGACTGCATATGCAGGTCGAAACGTTGATTTTATGTATATATAATCACAATTAAATTTTACAAGTTCGTATACTTGTTCTTGTATTTATGTACCATTAAGTAATTTTTCTATCTTTATATATATATTGATTTGTTTCGACCCAGCCTAGTGTGTCAGTCATAAGAAAATGATTACCTACTGCGCGCAAATCTAGGCTGCTTGAATGTATATTCTTTTAAAGGCACTTTATTCATTAATATAAATAAAAATTTTGAAAATAACGGAAAAAAATCTATTTTAAAAATTTAAAAGCAAAATATGCATTTCTCAACGCTGAAAAAGAATAGTACATACAAATGTGAATTAATTGCAAAACTAAGAAATGGCATATTAGGCTCCGTATCATTTACTATAATATATACATAGATAGATTGATAAATTTTTACAAAATTAAACATTTTACAAAAAGATAAATATGTTTTTGAAGAATATAATCATGCGAAATATGTTTTTGTTTGATAAACTAATAAAAATTACAAATCCCATTGTTAACAAATGTAGAAATGATATGTTCAAAATTTTTTGACGAGCCACATTTTTACAAGTTTACGAAACGAAGAAATTTTTTCACAATTTAAAACTTTATCATTTCAGTTGAATACATGCTTTTAAAGGTAGATTATATTTTTGTCATTCTGATCAATGACTAACCCATTGTTTCCCTTTGTATCCACTAATTTGTGTATTTAAAGTTAATTCAACGTAGGAGAGAAGAAATAAAAATATTTGACAATTGAAAAATGTTGTTTTCGAAACTTTGTAATATTTTTCCAGAACTTTACTTATGCCATTTTTTCAGGTGTTTTTTCAAACTAAACACAATTTTAGGAAAATTTCTAGAAAAGAAAATTATTTTCCAACATTTTTATTAAAACATTAAACGTAGTAAAACATTCCATCTGTAATTTTATTAAATTTCTAGGTCATTTAAGTTTAATTTTTTAAGCCATAAAATGTTTTCTTCGCGTTTTTCAAACTATTGGAGTTCTTTCTTTTTCAGATTCTCCTTTACGAAAAGGATTTGTAAGATGGAATATATCATGAACAGGTTAAAGTCTGTGTCACTAAGTGTAAAAGTATTAAAGAAATAAATTCTGCTTTCGGGATGTGGATTTCTGCAAGGTGGGATTTCGAGAGAGCTTAACGGCGATTTCTTTTCGTACTTGTTTGAAAGAAGTTTATAAAGTGTTGCTTATAAAGAATGAGGCATGAAAGCAATTCATCTTTTCTTGTATTCACCAAAAAGTGAGGATAAAATAATTTTAGAAATATTTATGTGCGTGACATGGTCTTTATATGATGAATATTTTTAAAACTAACTAACATAATAACTTACTAAATTTAAAAATTAGTAATTTATTAATTAAAATAAATTAACAGATGAAATAGGATATTTGAATTTGTAAATTTGAAACGTAAAATATATCATGAAACGAGTGAGTTAGTAGTTTAGAATTATTAGTAAAATAATTTCCGATTTCTGAAAAAAATTCTGATTTTCTGAAAAGTGGTATTTAAAAAGAGTTCAACGCGATATATTTTCTTACTTATTTGAAAGAAGTTTATAACGTGCTAGTTATAAACCATGGATATTTAAAATTTTCCATCTGACTTTGCATTAATGAAAAAAAATCACGATAGAATAATGCTAGAAATATTTGTCTGCTAAGAAATATATGCAGGTTGCATATGCTATATTTGATCAGGAACTGTGTTCTAACACTTTTTTTCAACAATGTATGTAATCAGTTTTAAATTTATTGATTTTTTTAATTCTATGTATAATAGGTAAGCTCATAAATTATGTAAGTAGTTTTAAAAAACAGCTCACATTTTCAGCATCGGACTCTCTCAAACTGTAACAATGCTCAATATAATGTGTCTCATTATCATAATCGTTCAAACTTTAATATTTATTTTATTCAGCGATTGAACGATAGTGTTTTGCAATTTGCAATTTTGAAATTAAGTGTAGTATTCCTACAGTTTGAGATGGAACAGTACCATCTATTGACTAAAATTTATAATTTTAATAATAAACGTGTCACCGATTTCATTTTTATATATATTATAGTTAATGTAGAGAGAAGTTACTCTACATTAAGATAAATAATAAAGTTGTACATCTCTACACAACCAGCACTCTTGAAATGAAGTTATTTAAGATGATAAAAACAAGCGCACGCAATCGCCAGTCAATCTGACTTACGAGGGTTCTCTAATATCGAAGAACTGAGCTGTATCTGAATTCCCTTTTTCTTCCGCTGCATCATAGAGCCAGCGAACGACAGATGAAAAATCCTCTTTTTCCCCGCATCGGTTTGTGAACAGGTCAGTAGCGTCAGTTGAGCGGGAAGCTCATGAACCTCTAGGTATAGAGGCTCATGGGAAAAATGAAAGGAAGTTATGTGACCGTGCGCAGAAAGATTGAAAGTCCTTTTCTGTTGCGTTGGTCCAAGTCTTTTACATTTGAAGAATAAGTTCAAGTTTTAACGAAAATGTGTGTGTGTGTGAAACTTTGAGGTCATTTATGTTTGCTAAAAGTAAATTTAACTAGTATGCATATCTTGAAGTATCTAAAGAATGTCTTTTCGCTAAGATTTCTGTGGTAGAAGACCAAGTTTAGTGTGGAAAAGACCTCTGTGGTAGAAGACCAAGTTTCGTGTGGAAAAGATCTATGTGGTAGAAGACCAAGTTTAGTGTGGAAAAGATCTCTGTGTGAAAAAGTGTGTGGTGTTCATGTGCGCGACTCTTCAGATAGTGGTGTCTAAAAATAAATAGAATCAAGTGATTAAATATTGCTGCTAAAATAATCCAATCAAATTAAAGTATGATCAAATCTATATGAAAGGATGCTAAAGGTATCGTGATAAGTAAATCAGGATTAGAGATGAATTCAGATTAAAAATAAGGTCTGTAAGATATGATATTCTTACATGTGTAGAATACATGCCTAACATGTGCGTTCAAATGTGCGTTTAATAAGTGAGCATCCCTCAATGATTATTTTGTGTTTAACATTGTATAGTCTAGACATACAATTTCATTAATTATTTATTACATTTTGAATAAGTTAAAGTTTTAACGAAAATGTGTGTGTGTGAAACTTTGAGGTCATTTATGTTTGCTAAAAGTAAATTTAACTAGTATGCATATCTTGAAGTATCTAAAGAATGTCTTTTCGCTAAGATTTCTGTGGTAGAAGACCAAGTTTAGTGTGGAAAAGATCTCTGTGTGAAAAAGTGTGTGGTGTTCATGTGCACGACTCTTCAGATAGTGGTGTCTAAAAATAAATAGAATCAAGTGATTAAATATTGCTGCTAAAATAATCCAATCAAATTAAAGTAAAGTATGATCAAATCTATATGAAAGGATGCTAAAGGTATCATGATAAGTAAATCAGGATTCGAGATGAATTCAGATTAAAAATAAGGTCTGTAAGATATGATATTCTTACATGTGTAGAATACATGCCTAACATGTGCGTATAAATGTGCGTTTAATAAGTGAGCATCCCTCAATGATTATTTTGTGTTTAACATTGTATAGTCTAGACATACAATTTCATTAATTGTTTATTACATTTTGAATATTATGTTTTCACTATTACATTTTCCATTTATGCGCTTTAAATAAATATAGCTAATCCAGTAAATTCAGTATATCTGCTTATTATTCATATATGTTTATTAGTAATTTGGTTTTTTATATATGAGCTTAAATTGATTAATATTGGTTTTACTAATTACTGTTTTGGAAATATGATCAACTTAATTAATAATTTTTAAATCACAACGCTATTTCTTCTCATCCTTTAATTATTAAAATGTATGTTAATTTCTATCGTAAAAAGTTAAATTCCACTATACTTTCAAGATAAATTCCCTTCTACAGTTAATAAAAGAAGATGTGAAAGGGTTTTTTTTTTTTTTTTTTTTTTTTTTTTTTGTATACCCTATACAGGTCTACATTTTTTATTGTTATAAAAATAATTTTTTCTTTGTAGTATATTTTACATCAGTTTTTATAACATTTTATTTGGTTGGATTCTTGGATATATTGCTTGTGATAGTAAAGTTACAATATCTTATTGCATTATAACGTCAGGAAAAAATAAATATTATTAAAGTTATTATGATAGTTTGGTAACGATTCTATGATGTAAAATATGGTCGCCAATTCTGGATAAATACTTTGGTACTCACTCATTGTAAACAATTGAGAATAGTACGATAGAAACGATTGAAGCAAGAAAGAGCTGAATTCCTGTTCTATTATGAATACTAGTTAAGAACTAGTTACAATTTAACTTTTCTCCCAAACATCTTTTCTTTTTCTCCTAGAGGCAACATCCTGTGAAAGAGTTACAGGTATTCCCATTTTCTGCAGAGTGTACTGAATGTTCGAAGTAGACAAGGAATGTAAGGGCAGGGTAGGAGGTACTAAAATTTTGCATCTGACTTTCTATTGATGAAAAAAAAGCACGTACAATAATGTTAGAAATATTTGACTGCTAAGAAATGTATGCAGGTACGATGTTCATATGCTATATTTGATCAGGAATTCTGTTCTAACACTTCTTTTCAGCATTGTATGTAATCAGTTTTAATTTTATTGATTTTTTTTTAATTCCATGTTTATTGGTTAAGCTTATAAATTATGTAAGTAATTCTAAAAAAACAGCTCACATTTTCAGAAATGAACTCTCAAAAACTGTAACAATGCTCAATTTAATGTATTTAATTTAATTTATTTCATAGAGAATCGCCGCGCTCCGCGAATTCTGCGGCGTTTTGCGTAATGGTCCTTGCTACGTCCCTTCTGTACCTAGACACTAGCGGAAGCCAGTTAGAAGGGGTGAAAAATCTGAAAATTGAAACTAGACAAATAAAAAAAATGAACAAATTAAACACCTCAAAATGCAGGTAGAGTTGGTAATCCCCTCTTCCGAAACTCGAACCCCCGCGGGTTCGAGCTCAACCTTCCATTCCTTCGCCTGTGGTCAATGTTTTTAGTTTATCTTTCGGTTCATTTCATTTTAAAATAATTCATATTCAGTGAAAAAGAATTATTTAAACTTGTATTTAAAGCTACCTTATTATTATGCACTTGTGGAATCAGTATCAAACCTTTTGAATGTATTGTCATGATGCATTTCAATATTTTTTTTTACCAGATTCAAACGACTGTTCACCGTCACTACCAGGCAGGCAGAGAGACATCTCTTATTATATATATATATATATATATATATATATATATAACAACTTTAATTATCCATATATTGTTGTTATACCTAAATTTCATAAAACTCCTATAAAATTTACAACTGTAACCATAGGCTGTAATACGTATAATAATAATGCAAGTAAATTTCTATTAACAATTCTCACTAAATTGTTTGAACTTACAAAACTAAAAGATAATTTGTTTAGCAAAAATATAGTTTTCAACTTGTCAATAATATAAAAAATTTAAATAACATAAATTACATGAAGACGTTTGACTTTAATGACTTATTTAATAATATTGATATCAAGGATATGTTTAGGATTGTCAATTTATTATACAAAGAATACAAGGATTCCATAAAATTAAAAAATAACATTTCTTTAAATTACTTTAAAACTTTAACTAGATTTATTCTACATCATAATTATATTGTTTTTAATGAGACTATATATATATATATTCAATGCTGTGGATTACCACAGGGTGGCATTGTTTCTTCAATTCTTGCAGAATTATATTTATAGTATTATGAACGTAATTCACATATTGCTAATTGTAAAATGTACCGTTATATATATGATATAATTGTCTTCTGTTTTAATAATAGTTCAAATTATTTACTACCAATAAAATATCATAAAAATTTAAATTATAGTTTAAACCTTATGGTAAATAATGAAATTAATTTTCTTGATCTTAAGATAATTCTTAAAGATAATAAAATTTTGTTTGACATTTATGACAAAAGAAATGATTTCACATTTAAAGTTAACTTATTTACTAATTATAAGTCTTGTATACATAAATCAGTATTTGTAAATATTTTACTAAATTTTGCACATAGAATAAACAATCTTTGTTCTAATAATTTTAAAACTCAAAATTTAAAACTTATTCTTCAACATGCAGTAGAATATGGCTATCCCTGTTATTTAGTTAAGTCAATTTTATGAATATAAATTTTGCTGTCATTGGGGTTTATATGTTTGCACATTCTATCTGTTAAATCACTTAAATTTTGATTGCTGATATATTTGGCTAAAGACTGAATTCCTTTATGTGCGAGCTGAGTGGGAATATTTTGGTTAAATATCTTTCATTACTTAAAAAATTTAAATTGTAAAATTTTTCCCCTTTTCTAGGGAGAGAACTTTTAATATAATATTGTTCCAATAAGTGCGTTGCCATATTGGAGATTTTCTGGGGTTTTTTTCTTTTTTCTTTTTTCTTTTTTTATTTATTTCTTTTTTTTTCCTCCTAACTAGGTAGAGAACTATTAACAATATAGTTCCATTAAATGCGTTTGTAATATTTTTTTGTGCAAGATATTAGTTCCAATAAGTGAGGTTGCCAAATTGGAAATGTTTGGTTATTTTTAGTTATCAGTGTGTGAAATCTAATTTTATTTTTCAGGGTAAATAATATTTGGCAAGATGTTAGTTCCATTAAGTGCGTGTAGCCATTTTGGTATTTCTTTTAAGCTTGCATATAGTTATTTATATAATGAAAATCAAATTTTATTTTTCAGGGTTAATAATATTTTGCAAGATGTTAGTTCCAATAAGTGCGTGTAGCCATATTGGTAAATCTTTTAAGCTTGCATATAATTATTTATAAAATGAAAATTTAATTTGACTTCTACAATAATATTTGAGTTTTTATGGGTTTATTAATGTTTTGTTAAAATGATATTACACAATACACAATAAATATAAATTATTTAAATGTTGACATATGTAAAAATAAATAGATAAAATAATTTTATACTGGAAACTTTTCTTAAACTAAATAATTAATAGTTAATTAGATATTGTTTTAATCTTTAACTAGATGGCTGCACCATATAATGATTTTAAAAAACTATTACTATTATTTTTTAGTTACTGTTCAATATTATAAAACTAGATGGCAGCACCATATAAATTATCCCAATTTTTTTTTTTTTTTACCTGAAAACTTGGAATACAAGTGAAATTTTTAAATATTCCAATAATATACTATATATATTAAATTTATTTAAGTTAAAAAATATTTTTAGTAAATGAATTTATTGTTTTTATATTATTTATTTGTATTTTTTATATTTTTTAAATTAGAAATAGTTAAAATCACAATGGTTAAATTAATAACTGCTACTTTTAGCTACTTAACTGTAATTTTAACTTGTACTTTTGAATTCACTTACTCACTTTACCATGTGCTTTGCAAGAAAAATTTTTTTGGTTTCGTATTCTGGACAAATGTTGTAATGTATAGATTTTCTTTGTCTTCCTTTGTATTTATTTGTTTATAAATGTATTTATTTTTCTTCCGTTTGATTTGTAGTGTTCTATTTTCAAAGGTATCCTTGTTTTTCAATTTCTTTCCAATGATTGTTAAGTCTTGGAATTGTCACAAAATTTTGGCTTTAAGCTTGTGACAATTACAGAAAACAATCATTCTTTGCTTATAATGTGGTTTCTCAGCCCTTGAAAAAGTAAATTACATTATAAGCTTACATTTGTGTTTTTTACTTATGTTTCACTTTTTGAATAAATACTTCATTTGTTAGGACTATGTTTTATAATGTGTAATTTGACATAGCTATATGGGGTAATAATTTCATTGCATTTGGTCAGTTGCTTCTGTTTCAATGGTTAATTTTTGCAATAAGTTTATATATATATATATATATTAAATTTTTCGCGAAATATTTTATAGCGCGTTTTTGTAAGCAAACGAATTTTACCTTAAGTAACAATTTTTCGTTTAAAAATAATTTTAATTACTAAATATTTTGATATTATACATATATTTCTACGTCACATTACCTATTTAGAGACATTAAAACAATTTCCACATATAGAACTTACGTAGATGTCATTTTTTAGTCTATACGAAACTTTCTTCCAGTTTAAAAAAGATATATTTAACTTTCTTCCAGTTTAAAAAAGATATACTTAACTTTATTCCAGATATACTTTACTTTCTTAAGTATATCTTTTATTTTTTTAAAATATGATATCTACGTAACTTCTATATGTGAAAAATTGTTTTTAATGTCTGTAAATAGGTAACGTGAAGTAGAAATTTATGTTCAGGTAATGGCATAATAATAAATGACTTAAAAAATTATTTTGATGTTACGAACTTTTTTTATATTTAAAAAGATATTAGGAGTATGCTAAATTGTGAAGCAAATATATATGCTATAATGCGATAAGAAGATGTACATTAATGTTAATCCCATCGTTACGGTCAGACAAGCGCGTTCGTAATTTATAATATAGATCGTAATATGAAAAAAAATGTAAATAATGCAATTTCTGTTTTAAAAAAATAGCGATTTAGATTAGTGCAAAACAACGCAAAAAGACAATTCTTATGCTTTTCAATTTTCTAAACGTGTACCTTAAGAATAGCTTTATTTTTGTAAATCCTATATATTTAGTAGTAAATGTAAATAAAATCTTAAAATTTACTTCGTTAAAAAATACCTTCAAATATCTGTTTCCCACAAATTTTAACAAAACATTCACGAAAGTTAAAAGTCAAAACCCATTTTCAATGTTCATATATGTTACAACAGTTTCTTGTTGAAAATTAAAAATAAAGATATTTATCTATTACTTATTTTTTCTTTATCCGCAGTCCTTTTTACCTGCTGAAGATTAAGTGCTTAACTTCTCATTAGTTTCAGAGCGTAATGTATAATTCACCCTTTTGAGACAACACAGAAAAGGTCGTACTTAAAGTATTTTGTAAGGCACATTTAAGGCATTAGCGAAAACATTGGATTAAAGGTTTATTTCGAATTTATTGACTTCAGTATTAGAAGATAAATAACCTGTAAGGATAACATTGCAATAAAACAATTTCTTTTGATATAAAATACCCTAAAACGGTTCTAAAATTCACACTGCCTACATTCTCACACTTTTTTTCCTCAAACGCCTGAAATTGGCATGTGCACTGATTCAGAAACTATGTAATCAAACTGTTTTTTCCATTTTTCAGTATATGGACACGATATTTCCGAAAATTATGTCAAAAGTGGCATTTGGAACCAAATATCCAAACACAACAGTGCTTGAGAGGGAAAAAACAGTCATTATAAGAAACAATCACTTATAACTCAAGAAGTAAGTCAGTTATAAAAAATGAAGGAACATGTTTGACTGAAAATCACTGCAATAATCAGTTCTGCTAGTTTAATACTTTTATTCTTAAAAATGAGCCAGGAAATGTGTCAGAAAGTTTTGAATAGTTGAGCGGGAAAAACATTTTGTTTAGTACAACAGCCTTAAGAAAACCCTTTCTGGATTCAGTCACCCATTTCATGTATAGGGCAAGTTACTGAGCGAATGTTGCCTGTAAATATTGTAAACGAGAGGATAAGGAATATTAATAAGGAATTAATACTGCCATAATAAGGAATGCTTTGCGAAAACTTCTATCGCAGAAATATCTAAGAATTATCTCCGGTAGAGGGCGATGACAATCGAAAAGTAGTCAAGTAGCGAGTGTTATATTATCTCGAGATAAATCTCGACTCATGTTGATGAATCACGTGCACAATTATTATGCTAAAGCATTATTGAATGCCTAAGGGAGGCCACTCGGCCCAGCAAAGCCAGGCCGTAGAGCGTTAGCACCTCCCCCGGGATGTTCCCCGGCACGCGGGGATTCGTTTTGGGTGATTCCAGCCACCGGCGGAATATATATATGTGTGTGTGTGTGTGTGCGAGTTCTTCTTCGTTTATGAAAACAGCTTAGGAAACAAAGCTATTTCTATCGTAGGTAAATTTCGCAAAAATCTTGCCATGATCTCCAAATTGATGAATAAAGAAGTTGCAATCAGCTGATCAACCATTGTACTTCACTTGGAGGTCAGGATACTTCCACCAATCAGAACTGCCTATTTGTAGTGTGCGACCTCCACCCTGACGTCAATTGCAACTGCCATATAAACCAGATAATATTTTATACACAAGTTCGTTTATTTACAATCAACCACATTTGGAAGATCTAGTCATGTTAGCTCCTTCTATGGACGAGGTTGTGAATTACAATAGAAACGCAAACCTGCGAATATGTGATATTCCATTCTATTTTTCATTCTACTGCTGTATATTTCACATCTTATATAACTTTTTGCACCTGCAATACATGATTGGACGTGTAGTTGAGCACAATATATTGAGGATGTCTATATAGAATTTAAACAAACATTGCAAAATTGATATTTTGTTATTTTTCACTGAATGAGGATTAGGTAATCACCTTAGGTAATCACGTCCAAGATTGGACGTGAAAGATTTTTTTAAATTATAAAGTAGTTTACCTATTTAATACAGTTTAAATTTTGTAATATTTTTAAATTAATTAAGAATAATAAAACACTGTATATTTAAAACTCTGTGATTTGTTATCTTTCTGTTAAATAAAGTATTTTATCTCGAAACATCGTAATAAGAATACTTTACTCTGAAGATTAAAAAAACAACTGCTTTAATAAACTTATTTGTACTTCACTAAAAAGAATTTAGCCACCCACCTAGGAATAATAATTTTTTTTTAAAGTAAGTTTCTTAGTTTTCCTCTTATCCGAATTCCGAAATGATGCTTTTGGGATTTATAAACACAGGTAATAAATTAATTATTTCCGTCATTTTTTGTGTGTAAGTTACTTAATCAAAAGCATATATTATTCGTCATCGTCAAAAATTACATTAGAGTCTGGTTTATTATTCTCTTTTGCGTAGTAACATAAATGTTTTTGTGTAATAAATTCGGACTTTTTCCAGTTTTTTCTTTTTAATATATTATTTTAACTTTTCTGAAACACTCTGAAAGATTAATGAATATGAAAAAATAATCCATTGTTATGAATACTTAAAAATGGGATTTTTTACATCAATTATTAAGGATTAAGTCATGTATAAATTATTTTAATTATTTTAATTAATTTTCAATAATTTTGTGCACATTTAATTAAAATTAAAATATATCCTTTTATTTAATTGCTCAAAGCATAATTTTACAGTGGTCATATTATTTTTCCTTTAATGTCTTAATCACTCAATTATAAAATGTATTGGGATTTTTTAATTAATTGTTTAACTTTTTCTCTAAATTGAACCTCTAGCGTTCCTCAAAAATTTTAATTTTTCTTACACGTTACATGTCATTACGAACACACCAAGTTTTTAAATAGCATTTCGAATTGTCTTTACTTATTGATTTATTTTTATTTTATTATTATGTGGTATTTGATGATACAATTAATAACAGCATGTAGTATTTTTTAAGTCCAAAATACCATTCGGCTCTGAACTATTATTCTGTTTTATGTACTGATGAAAACATTTTAATATATATCTTGCCAAATACGAAATTCTTTATAAAACTAATTTTTTATATTATGAAGTATTGGAAAATTATTTATAAAATCTTAAAGAAAAAAGTATATAGACAGGTTAAGGTGATTACCTAATCCTCATTCAGTGAAAAATAACAAAATATCAATTTTGCAATGTTTGTTTAAATTCTATATAGACATCCTCAATATATTGTGCTCAAGATACGTAAAGATTCGAAAAATATAAATCTGTAAAATTGTATTTTAATGCAGGCATTTCTCTTTAAATGACTCACAGTTTTATTCTTTAAATTAATTTTTCTCATTTTTTTCTTTTTATATATCAGTTTGTTTAAATTGCTGAAACTTAAACACATATTTCTCAATTTACTTGATATTTGAATTCACGTTCCTTGTGATGTGTTTAATGTTTCTAAACAATATAGTTGCAATAATATGGTTTATTTATTAAAACATAAAAATGTTAAATAAAATGGTATTTAATTTTCTGCTTTTACATACGCCATGAAATTTTTCTTTCTTAAATTAGCTCAAATTTTGGTAATCCGATTCTTAAAATTATTGATAACACAACCAAGTGCAAAATAAAAATTTCTTTAAAATATTTATATAGTTAGAAGAAGAAAGATTTTAAAATCTCTTTAAATTTTATTTCAAAAATTATATATTTCATTTGGTGCGAACAAAATTGCCTATTTTATAGAATAGTAAATCTGCAGATCACGAGCCTCAACGTCAGCTCTGAAAGTCATTGTTTTTTAATCTCATATTTTCATATTATTTAGCATCTTACAATCACAATTTTTTTTTATATTACATACATATTTATAAGCGTAGAAAATACTTCGAAAGTTTCAGAAATTAGAAGCGATAAATTGAACAGGGTTTATGTAATGATATTCTGAAATTTAGATAAAAATTTAGATAAAAATTTAGATAAAAATTTAGATAAAAATACATTTCTCAGAGGGGCCCTGCTCCCCCCCCCCCACACACACAAAATCTTACCCGCATTGCGTTCTAAGATGTCACAATATCCTTCACCAGCTGTACTGTGTGAACAGTTGGAAACATTTGAAATAAGTTTCTAGCGGATCGTAGGATACATTTTTTTAAAAATTGATCAGCTTAAACGATATTCTTTCAAGATTCTTTAAGACATGCATAAAATATTTCCACACCTTTTTAATTCCCCAATACGGTAGACCAATTAAAAAATAATAATGTTAATTAATAATTATATTATGTTTTTATTAAGTGATTGTGTTTTTATTTAATGATATTTGTGGCGCGCTTTTAATTATACATTGTTATATTATTGATAGCGTTATAAATTGATATACAAAATAATAACATTCTATAAGATTCATAAGGCAACAAAAAAGTAAATAAGAATTTTTTGTCCCATACACCATGTCTTTAATTGAAGGTTGAGTCTAGCATTCAAATTTATTTAAAGAATTGAATGAGTTACATAATGAGTTAGTTGAACATAATTAGTTACTTTAATATTCGAATGAATCATTTGTGCATGTTGAACTGTATACTATCTGCCAAACTTCGGATTCTTTTTAATCAAACAGACATTTTTTAAAGAAAACAAGTTAAATACAAGCCAACTGGCTCTTAATTTAATGAATTTTAATTGAATATAATACTTAATTTTTTTGTGTGTTCTATTTCTTTTTATCATACATTTAATTTAAACTACGCGTGCATATATATATATATTATAAAATCTATACATCTATACTTATAAAATAACATATTCTTTCTGGCTCATAATCAACGCCGAGCCTCAACCATTGTTCCTAGGACAGTGAAATTTGGAAGATATGTTCCTTATACAATGTAGGCACACACTAAGAAAGAGTTTTTGAAAATCCACCCGTAAGTGGGTTAAATGGAAGGTAGAAAGTTTTAGATTGCGTCGCCTTTTCGCCATATATCAGCAGTAGATTTAGGTAGGAGGGTGAAATTCAGGTTAACAAACCTACTAAAAAAGAGTTAAAGACGTATTTAAGCGATTTTAGAACTTCAACCACAAAGGGTGTTAAATGGGGTTACATTAAACAATGATTCTTCATTCTTTATTTCATTCAGCGATTGTAAGATATCGTATGAAAACTGTATAAAAATGTCTCAGTTAGTGTGCACCATTACATCCACACTGCCCGAATATATTTGTTTAGGAAGATAGAGAAAAGTAAGAAAAACGGAATTTATTTTTTGTAATCAATTAACTCGAAGTCATGTCCATTTTCATATTGAATAACACAGTTTGAATATTTCTGCAGTGCACGATTCAAGCGGATATAATCTAATGATGCTACATGTTTTTCGCGTCACACCTTCCTACTATTCATTAAGAAAGATCGTAAATATCAGGGGCACTGAGCAATGAACCGTAATGTGATGCCCAAATATAGGCCTTAATTCCACTATAAAATTTAAGAGCCCCCCCACCCCTAAAAGAAAAAAATAACTGTAAAATGGGGCCTCTCATTCCCCTTTTTAACATTGCATTTTGTAATTTTCTTAGGTGAAGATTTGCGTAATGTAAAAGAATTTTCACACTACTTCAGACAGAGTTAAATATTAGATGTATCTAACCGGGGAACATGAATATGATCAATGTACTCCTAATCCATCAATTTTTTTTTCCTGGTGTGCTTTTTAAAAACAACCCGGATAACCGAACACATGACTATACTAAAAAGTGTCATTATCCATAGTATACAGAGAAATAAAAAAAACATGGAACAATCTTTAAGAGGTGGTGGTATGCACAAGAACAAAAAATTTCCATCATAGAATGTATGGTCAGAAATGAAACGCAAAGGTGTTACCGCGTTTAGAACCTGCCGCTTAGGAAACGTTAAATCACCATTTCTGTTGTCAGTTAACGTGAGACGAAAAATATCATGCATGCAAGGTCATCATTGCCATATAGAGAAGAAGTATGAAAATGTACGCCATCACGATCAAATGGTTATCCATCAAAATTTGTACGGTGATAATATAATAGGAGTGTATCTTCTGCCGGAACGCCTTGACGGGGGAAAATACCTTACGTTTATGCATGGTTTACAGCGACACTTGTTAGCAGATGTGCCCACAGGCATCCGGCGTGGTAAGTGGTTCCAGTACGATGGAACACCAGTCCATTAAGGGTAAGAGGTGTGACACTATCTGGACGTGACCTTTCCTGGCCGATGCATTGGACACGCGGTAGTCCTATAGATTAGCCACCAAGATCGTCCGATCTGACGTGTCCCGATTTCTTTTTGTGGGAACAGCTGAAGAGTCTTATCTATGCAACTTCCCTTCAATCGGAAGAGGAACTCATCTCCGGACTTACGGCTGCAGCTGGTGAAGTGCGCTATATGCTTGGTGTATTTCGTAGCTTTCGGCAATCCCTTCTTCACCACTGTTCTGCGTGCATTACCGTTGAATGTCGTTGTCTTGAGCAATATTTTGTAATTATTTCTCACTAAAAATGTTTTGTAACTTTTATGAAATTATTGACTCCTCGGATTCACTGTCATGCGATATCTAGTGCCTTCACGTTTCATCTCCAAACACGAATTCTATGGTGATAATTGTTTTTTCGGCGCGTACCACCACCTCTTAAAGATTGTTGAATCTTGTATTAATCACTTTGTATACAGGGAACATAAAAAAGCTGTTTATTGAGATATATGTGGACTCGGATAACCCACTCACATGGAATAATATATGCAGCATTGGTGAGTGGTCTATGTAGAATTGAAAAAAAAATGCCTGAATGAAAGAAGCCAATTAATTTAGCCCTGCTCACATATCATCCTTAATGTTTTAAACATAACATAAATATATGCTCTTCATAAGTTATATAAATTTGTCATATAAATTTATGTAGCCAATCACTTGTTCAAAATGTTTCAAAAATATCAATGCAATGTTATTAGCCACTTCCTGGCACCGTTCTTTATACAATATCAATTCAAATATATATACATTTTGCAGTTTGGCTTGGGTTGGTTATTTGCAAGCTATTTTACTAGACTTTTTTTCACACAACAGATAAAAAGTTTACCTCGAACTAGCAAGTTTCACATGTCAGTGTAAACAGATTGTGGAAAATCAGTAATCTACTATCTCCTATCGTACCTATTACATAGACCATATAGATGAGAATATTGATGAATAATTGTAAAAAGAGGTACAAGTTGTTTGTAATTTTTTTTTTCTTCTTTTGATTATCTAATGCACAATGCACATGAAAACATTCCTCAAGAAACGGTTGTAAACCACATTTTTTATTTAATCAGAATTATACAGGTAGAAACAACCATGCACAGCGATATTATTTCAGTATGAATAAATCAAGATGTTTAACATATTTTTGTTTCCAATTATATTTTTTAATTATCATTTTAATCGATCTTAGGATGCTCATATTTCTGCGGTTTTCTTTTATGAGTGGAGGAATTTCACACTTCAGTGATATATCACTTGAAAAAGTTATTAATTACGCAAAATAATATGAATATGGCCACTTTTATTTATCTAATTTGGATTTTCTGGGCATAGATATTACATGAGTTATATGCTTTAATTTTTAGTTTGAAGTCAGCATTATAATCGATAATTTCAAACACTTTAAAGATTAAGAGCATTTTCATAATAATGACAACATACGCCAGACCTAATATGATTAAAAAAACTGAGGTTTATTGTAGCAAGTTAATACAAACACTTCTGAGTCCTATTTCTTCGAGAAAATTTACATCATTTTCTGATAAAAACTACGACGTAAGCGTAATATATTTGATTTCAATCTATAGAAAATTACAAGCTGTGGCGGATAGGTAAAACGAAGTGGGTGAAATCGTAGAAATTTTCAATGCATATATTTTTTTTTATATACATAGAACAACAGCGTCAAAAATTGCTGAAAAATAAAATAACAATTATAAGAAATCCTAGGGAGTGTTGTTTTGTTTGTTTTTTTGCTTCCAGTGTCACAATTTCCTAACAGTAATTTTTGCTTATAATAATTGTATAAAATTATTTCAAAAGATTGATAAAAATTACTTTTTTAAAAATAGTGATACTAGGAATGAAGAACCCTACAAAACCTGACCTGTGTATAAATAGTTCACCAAAGTATAACTGATTGCAACGTAGTTTTAATGTATGTTTTTAAAACAATAGTATATTCCTTTCCAATCTTCAGAAAATTACAAGCTGTGGCAGATAAATAAAACGAAATGGGTGAGATCGTAGAATTTTTCAATGCATATTTTTTTAAATATACATAAAACAACAGCGTCACCAATTGCTGAAAAATAAAATAACAGTTAAAATAATTCCATCTCGAGGGTTCCTAGGTTTGTTTGCTTCCATTACCACAGTTTCCTTATACTAATCTTTCCTTTATTTAAGTGTATAAAATTATTGCAAAAGCTTTATAAAAATTACTTTTCAAAAATAGTTGTACTAGAAATGAAGAACCTTACAAACCCTGATATTTTTGTAAATGGTTTAACGAAGTATAAATGAATGTAACGTAGTTTTAAAGTGTGTTTTTACAACATTTATTTTTCCGATACATTTTATTTCCAACAACTCTATTTTAAAACATACTCTATTTTAATAGCGATTTACTGATAAACATTATTTGAATTTAATTTTTTTTGTCATATATTAAAACAAATTGAAAACATTGTAAATATACATAGCGTAAGCGTGATATAGATTAATATTTCATAATTACAAAATAAAATAAACATTTGATTTCTAGTCTTTTTATACATAAAAATAACTTGAGCTAAAACGTGACGAAAATGTCTTCACGAAATATAAATTCTTGCCTACTTTAAAAATTTGAAATGAATAGAATGAATGCATAATGCTTTTCTTGCTTACTCTGACAATTTTATTAATTTAGAGAAAGATAGACGAAAGTACTTTTCAGCATATACAGTCTTTACACCCGAGAAAAAATAACTTCAGAAAATGTGTGCTTAGAACAGAAGAATAAATTATTTATATTTCTGATGTCATGAAATAAGTACTGGATGCGTTGATCGATGTGGATACAAAATGACTTAGTGCCCAAGTTGTAGGTAATAAAGCTGTATTATGAATTACTATTTGATTTTTCTTTTTTAATCTATGCGTTCTTATCCACTTATAATTATACTGAATATAGTTAACAAAAGTACAAAAAAAGATTATTATTGTTGGTGTAATCATTTTTTACAAGTAAGTATTTTTTTAGAAACCGAATTATTACATGAGGTACTTGTATTTGAGATTTAAAAGATATTTGTTTATAAAATTGTTTACAAGTTTTGGTTCCAGAAATAATTTTAAAAGCTTCCCATAAAAGTATATTTGCTAAACTAAATGTTAAATTATGTCTGCTTAACAGAGACCCAATCGGGTTTTTCTAATATTGCACCTCTGTATTTTTATCTATCGGGAATAGTAAAAGATACGGTGTATTGGAAGTTCAAACCGGCTACACTGAGCATACTGTGGATGAGATAAAGAATGCTTGCGGAGAAATTTCACTATAAAATGTGGTGAAAGTTTTTGAATCAGTAGTGGTCCGTACTTAGAAATAGATGCTGATAATCACCAGTTTGAATGCTTATTGAAAATATCGCATTGAAATCTAAACTTTTAATCGAAACCACAAACTTACGTTAGTAAACATCTTTGTATTGACAGTGTTTAATATTTTTTACTGCAACCAAACAGTGTAAACATTTTTACCAATATATATATATAATAATCTTTAGCTCTTCCAGCTAAATGTTTTGCGATTCAAACGGAGAAATTTCAAAATGACAAAAGCAGCAATAAGCTAATAATAATAACACATCTTACTCTCGAAAAAACATAATATTATTTTCACAAATATTGTAAAATAATGATATGTGTCAACTATTTTTTGTTGTTGTTATTATTAAAATAATGTGCAGGTCATGAAGTTTTAATAAAAAGAGGTCAAAGTATATAGATGTAATGAATAAATTTGTTTTAATTAATTACATCTTTCAGAAAAAAGCAACTAATAACACTTTATAATATTTGTATTTCTCTAAAATCCTTTAAAAGAATATTTGTTTAGTCTAATATTTTTAAGGGTTATTTTAAACAAATTATTAAGTTTATCTGATATAAAAATTTAAACAATGAATAATTCTTTGAAAACATACAAATACCCCACCCATAAATATACATACAGCCCACGACTGTCACAAGTCAAAAAAAAAATTGTCACAGTTACGAATTTAGGAATATTAGTCCTTTGAAATCAATTCTCAAAAATTACTATGTATTGTTTTCAAATTGTTTTTGATGCTCTTAATTATAGCTAAAAGTATCAGAAAGTGGCAAGTTTCTAGGATTATTTCATTTAAAATAAAAGACAATAATACAATTTACGCAAAAATCTACCATATATATGCGTTTATGAATAAATAGCCTAAATGTTAAGTGGTGAAATTCTCTTTTCTAAATTTTCTTGAAAACTCAATTTAGAAATAGGGCACACAATTTAAAAATTTTATGACAAAATTATTAGAAAAAATATATATAAATGAATATATCCAATTATTTAATGTTAAATTCGTGGATCATATCTAAATGTATTTTTCAATTATTCTTTACATTTAATATTTAAAATCCATCTTCTCAATTAAAAACATAGTGCTAGGTATTTGTTAGAAAATTTTTAATTAACCCAGTTACTAAATTTTTATTTCACGTTTTAATCCTGCAAAAGTATACGTTAATTATAAATCTTTATCCCTATGAGGATTATGCAAAAATAAGAAATGTTGTTATATTTAATTCTTTCTAAGTCATTAATTATAAAAAGGAAAAATTATTCGAGAGATATTTTCTTTACCTTTATTTCAATGAATTATGGCATATCATGTGCGTAATCGTGTGAAATTTCATTAAGAATTTTTCTATATGTGACCATTTTTAGATACAAGTTGGAATAAATGACTCGTGCAAATAATGTATATACATATATATATCCTAATAATATTATAAATCCGATTGTGTGCAAATGTTAGGCTTAAGCCAGCGTCAAAATGGAGAATTTAATTACCCTGTATCTTGGCATATAGGTGGATTATAACCCGGAAATGAACATAGACTGGCTTTTGTTTATTTTATTCAAATACTTTTCTTAATAATTCAAAATTTGATTATTTTCATAGAAAATCAATGGACATTTTTAGATAAAATTTAACCATTTAATTTATCGTTGCTAGGGCTTTGATCGTTGCCAATAAATAAAAATGCGGAAAAAAATATTTTTCCTCAACAATTAAGTTTCAATTGAGCGATTTTCACGTGAAAAATGAAAATAATTCAAAAGAAGATGAATTTCTGAAATATTTGAAACAACAATATGGGGTGTTTGTTATTATACATGAAGTATGAATATCGGTTACATTAAAAAGATCTTTTTCTGTCAAAAACTGCGTTATAATTAGAAAGAAGAATTAACAATAATTATATTATTAAGAAAAAGATTTCGCTTGAACCATGGAACTATGAAAATGATCCTTCTTGGCTTGAACAAATATGACGTCATAAATAAAACATGTATTTTCAAATATTCGTAATATTACAAAGAGCATGACTATAAGTGTATAATAAAAGTATATACATAATGGATGTCATATTTAAGATGAATAACTGAAATATTTTTTTGATACTGATTAATAATAAGCTTGAATATCAGTTACAAACAGATGTGAGTTTTCACGTCCACTAAAATTCACGTCATAATTGCCAGGAAAAGAAAATTAACAAGAATTATATCATTGAAAAGAGATTTCTCTGGGATCAAAGTGACGTCATAATAAAACGGGATTTTTAAAATATGTTTCAAATGGAGCGTGTATCAATTTCATACATTAATAATCACTGCGTACAGTGAAAGAATAGAGAGGTAATGAACCGTAAAATCGGCTTGCAATATGAAGCCGGTTATCGCTCAAATCATTAGGCTCAAGGTCTGACTTCATTGGATGGAGAGAGGCTGCACGTGGAACAATGACTGGGATTCATTGGACGAGGAGAGGTTTTCATAGCAAGCCGCCAGATGTTTGGGCCGACTGTAGGGTTGCATTTTCAGCATCACGCCAAACATGAACATTTCATCTCTATTTATTCTCTGAACTCTGTGATTAATAATACAACATCAGTAAGATTATTAGGAAACGAAAACTGAACACAAGTCTATTAAGTTAAAATCTGACTGTGTGTATTTCGCAACTACTCCTCTTAATGCAACGCGATTTACTTGACACCGGTTATCATTGATTCGAGGATGTCATATAAACTCTGAGAATTTAAAATTTTGAATTAGATTCCGAGATATTAATATTTTTTTTGTAAATTTTAACGAAATTTCTCTAAAAATGGTACTTAAATTACTCCATTTTTGTGGATAAAAAAGGAGAAATAAAACGGATTAATATATTTTTAAGCCATTTTCTCATTAAAACTGAAAAAAATTATTTTATTTTCAATTTGAATAGTTGGTGAAAAAAAAAATCTTGATTACAGTAAAATTTCCGAAAAGTAAAAACATATTTCCACATATTCAAACTTTATGAATCAATTTATTCTGCAGAGCAAAAATCGCCTGTCAGCATATTGTCAAGAAATCAAGATTTGTTCCAGCTATAGATTAAACCAAGGACACAAATTTTCTGTTACATGCAAACGTAACACTTGCAATTGCAAAGCTTTTTGCAACCCCAAATTACATGCAAACGTAACATTTACATGTAATTTTCCACCCAAATTAATTTTAATTTGAACCGTAATAAATGTTAATTTGCAATGAAAATGCATGCAAAAGCAATGTTTACATATAATTTTGGGTTGCAAAGAGGTTTGCAATTTAAGTGTTACGTTTGCATGTAATTTTGGGCTGCAAAAAGCTTTGCAATTGAAGCTCCTTGCATTTAGGTGTAGAATTATTCCTCCCTATTCAAAGAATTGAATTTAAAGAAAAATCATATACTATTTCCAATGAATTATTAGCCCCACCAGTGGCTGAGAGGTTGTGCTCTCGAAGCTGGTAGACGGGAGGTGCTGGGTTCGATCCCAATCGCGCCCGTCGGCCTAATCGTTCGGAGTTTTCGTGGTTTTCTTCGAGCCGTGGATTTATCCATGCGTAAATACGGGTTAGGTTCCCTTAGAAAGACCCCCACGAAGGGCACTCCCCCCGGGCCTATATCCCAAGTGCAGATAATTGGCCGTCAATAATCAACCAACCAACCAACCAACCAATGAATTATTTTTAAATGATGGCTGTTAAATCGTTTCTAAAGTCGTTAAAAGTAAAATGGTTTATCAGGTAAAATTGACATTTCTTTTTACCCAATTCGTCGATTTACACGATTTTATTTGCCCGTCCTTTTTCCTTTGGTTGCAGTTTCCTTTTCGCGGTTATTTGGCACAAAATTTTACCTTTTTTAAACTGATTTATGTCAAGGCCCCTATAACAAAGAAATATCGTATTTTCTTCTATGAAATGTGATAAAGAGTTAGTTAATTATTTACGTTTTTAATTATCGGGAGTGAACTATTTTGCTTGAGTAGTACATTTATTTTTCTTTTAATGTTACGTGAACGAAGTCACGGGTAACAGATAGTATGTATATAATTTTCACAAGTAATTTATTTCTATATATATCGAAAATAATATAAAATATAAATTACATTTAACATGAAGTTAGTAACTTAAAGTAAAAAAAAAAAAAAAAATGCATATCATATTTTGTTTAGCTGCGTAAGGTATTGCCGTTATGTATTCTTCGATTTTCGAAATTACATCTGATAAATTAGCGTATTTATGTATGCAGTCGTCAAAGAAAAAGAAAACCTTCCTGCTAACTCTTTCAAATTTTCTTATAAAAATATGACTCATCTCTAATTATATATATATATAGTAATTTTTAAACGATAAAAATGTCGAATTTCTGCTCTAACGTTCATATATCTATTTTTAGAAGTATATTTATAAACAAATTTAAACCGGATTGAAAAGTTAAGTTCAAATATTCAAGAAATGATTGGTGAAATTTACGGATTATACAACCAGGCGATAACCCAGGGTTATTCCGCCAAATTATTTAATGAATATAACTGTATAGCTTTATAAAGAACAAGAGTTATCGTAGTGAGATGAAGTTTAAAAATTTCAAGTCTAACACTTAATTTACCATATTTGGATTCTTGGCTAATATTTACCTTCTGATATCAAACAGGAATTCATTCAATAAAAGTTAAAATTTCAGTGCAAATTCACCTTGTTTAATAACTAACATTCATTAAGATACAACTAAATGTAAATATATTGCTTGAAGGTGCGTAAAAACATACATAAAAAACATTTAAAAGCACATTAAAGTCCTTTTAAAAATTCCAAAACGTTTTCAACCGAAACCCGGTCATCATCAGTGGAAAAAAACTAATTCTGTTGAGTTGAGTTGTTACCTCTCTGCGTTTTCTTGCTTGCCCGGAATAAACTATTTCACTTCAAGGGTTTGGAAAAAAAAAGTGGGATGTGAAAGGTAATCAATGATGCATTAATTCATTCCAGACTGCGTGGATATCATATGATAATACATCGTTACAGACTATTTCTTTTTAGACATTATTTCTAGAGACTCTCTTATAATTGCTTCCAGGTGATTATTTGTGCGGAATATAATTTTGGATCTATTGAAATCAACTTTTATAGGTTCCGAGACAGAATAAAAGAACATGAAGCAGATCTGAGATTAAATAGACCCAACACTGCCTTAGCAAGATTAGCGCAAACTGAACCTATAAAATTTGATTTCAATAGATCCAAAATTATATTCCGCACAAATAATCACCTGGAAGCAATTATAAGAGTCTCTAGAAATAATGTCTAAAAAAGAAATAGTCTGTAACGATGTATTATCATATGATATCCACGCAGACTGAAATGAATTAATGCATCATTGATTACCTTTCCCATCCCACCTTTTTTTCCCAAGCCCTTGAAGTGAAATAGTTTATTCCGGGCAAGCAAGAAAACGCAGAGAGGTAACAACTCAACTCAACAGAATTAGTAGTTTTTTTTCCACTGATGATGACCGGGTTTCGGTTGAAAACGTTTTGGAATTTTTAAAAGTACTTTAATGTGCTTTTAAATGCTTATGTATGTTTTTACGCACCTTCAAGCAATATATTTACATTTAGTTGTATCTTAATGAATGTTAGGAATTCATTCAGTTAAGTAGTTTAGGACTTATAGAGGTTTAAAATTTGGAACTCTTAAAGCTTAATTCATTTTTAATCGCCACAAAAGAGACTGTTGTGCGAGTAATTCTTTAAGTATAACTCAAGAACGACTTGCCGGAATGAACTGTAAATTGCTATTCTCATTATTTATGCTTCTAAAAATTTGTTTCTATCAATAAAGTTAATACAGATTAACTACGGTATGCGTTTAAAATAAAAGATACGGATGGCAGCACTTAAATTTTAGATAGTTTCTTTAGATTTTCTTTAAGAAATTCTTCTGTTTAAGAAATTCTTTACTTAAATTCCTGCACGAATTGTTACAAGAACTTCTTACTTTACATATGTTAAGCGGTTTAGAATGTAGTGACTGTTTGTTATATTACAATGTGTGCGTCAGAATAAAAATGTTTGTTTGTTACTTGGCATCAGTATACAATTTAGTTGAAGTCATGTAAATCATTAATTGCTATGTTTGTAGGATAACATAACGGCAACGCTGAAATCGGTATGAATTCTAACGAGAAACTTTCTATAAAAGTGGATACGTTCGACCAAAATGGCTCCACATCGTTCTACGCTGTCTTTTAATTAGTGCATGGCTACATTCTGCTGCTTTTTTTGCCAGATACGGCTTTTCGCCTGAATTACTGTTTCATCTGTTTCAGAAATTATATTGTGGTAAGTCGGATTTTACATTTCCCTTGACAAGTTTCCTAATCTTTTGAAATTTCAAGGAAAAGAGGGATTCCGATCCAGACTATGTTAAAAGGTTGGACAAGCTTTTATATTAGATAGCATATAAGAAGAAATAAAGGTTTCAGTTTTTATTTCAAGTATAGGACTAAAACTTTATAATTTAATATTTTTTCTGTCTTTTCCCAAAGCTTCGTAATCACTTAAATATAATGAAATGGCTGCTCAAACATTTAAGTCACATCCCAAATAAAATTTGTTAAAGTATTAAAGTTTAAAATGTTTTTATTAGAAATTGAAAGTATTCAAAATTTCTCTGCTAGATTAAAAAGATTGACGACTCTCTGTGCTTTCTCGGATGACACATTAAACGAGAACCTTTTGGATCAATTCCTTAGAGGATTAAAAAATAAAAATATTCAGAGTAAGCTAATCTCTGAAGTTCATGATTTAAGTTTTGAGAAAGCTGTCATAAAAGATGTGGCATTACAGAATACAGAAATTGAAAGATTTGAGAATTAAAAAATAAAAGCTTAAATGTCAACAAAGTCGCATGTACCTATAATGAAAAGTGAAAGAAATTTCGAAACAGCTCACAAAAACAGACTATAAATAGTCATGCAAATTTTGATTCAAACAAATGTAAATTAAAATGTCATATATGTGGTAATTTTTCATATTGAGCTAATTCATGTAAATATATTAATACGAGTTCCAATTTATGTAATAAACGAGGGTTGTTCCAGTTCTTAAAGTTACCTGTGGGAATATAATATATTTTAACATCTTGTAATAATATATTTCTTGTAATAATATATTTCTTTTAATCCTTTGAAGAGCGACGGTATATTCGTTATACCACTAAATTTTAAATCCAAACAGTCAAATGGCATCCACAATTTTTGAATAACGTACGTTAAAAGCTGTTGGTCAGTGAGATCTCATATTCCCCTCGGTAATGTTAAACCGCTGCTTTATTTAATGACAGACATTTCGTAATTGCATAAAATAAAAATTCTTCTGACGGAATTTCCGGCATGATTTCGGAAACGCTGGTAACAACTTCAAACTGGCAACCCAGGTCTGTATATGCAATGCATGTATCGTTCTATTTGTCATGTGCTGTTGAATGTAGATCAATTAGAACAGATAATAAGCCAACCATATGCATTCTTAAGGGAGTCAGTTAGATCCCAGCGTCTGATACATTCGTATATTTAAATATCTGATCAGGAAATTAATATTTTTAAGTTCTACTTTCTGTGTACTGTTTTTAAAGGATGTCTCTCTCCCTTTTTTTTTAGTTGTCAAAATATTTCTAAATTATAAATTTAATTTATAAATTTATGTGTTAATATTTTAGTGAAACACATTAAGATTTTAACACTTCAAATAAAATTAAGCATATATTTTAGAAATATTTTGACAACAAGAAAAGGAAACATCGTTCAAAAAGACTACACAGAAAAAGATGTTTAAAATATTAATTTTCCGAGGAGATATTTTAAAAATACGAATGTTCACAGGCAGAAAGGGTTAACATTAGCGAGGGGAATTTCAGATCTTGCTACAATCTACCTGCGTACAAACGCAGTGATGCAAGCAAGCTACTTTATTTTTAATTAAGAGTGTTTGATTCCCACCACTTTTTTAAAAATAGTGTAAGTGGCCGTGTTCTCGCAATTTTGAATCTGTCATTAAATAAGGGGAATATTTCTACTTCAAAAAAGTAGTGGCAATCAAGCATTCTGAATAAAAAATAAAAGAAAATAGCGAACTGGCACCACTGTACGAACTTACGCTTTATAATGTACGCGAAAAAAAGAATTTATTTAATTTCAAATCAATTTGTTTATGAATTCTGGTGATAATCAGCATTTCAACAGATTAGCAACAGAATTATTTTGTCCCTGAAAGGGTTAATGTTATTTTGTTGGCTCTAAGTCACTTTAAGCGAAGAAAATCATAGCCTTATCTAGTCTTTACAGATATGCACATCGAAACAAAAACTTCATGTTTTACCGAAATATAATCAAAGGGAAAATTCGTTCAAATCACGGATTCTTCTGACAGTTCGTTTAACTATTGAAGTGCTAAAAAATAATTTGTATTTTGAAATTTCAAAATTAATTTGAGCATTCTTACAGTTTGATAGAGTGCAGCACACCAAAACCATTTAAAGAAAATTATTGATGAATATTTGAATTACTTTTAAAATTACTGAGTGCAAAAATTATGAAATATCTCACAGACATCTATTTCATCAGATATATAATTTCTTATTGTTAAGGAATTATAGAATTTTATTTTAGGGGGGGGGGGGTCTTTTTGAAAGACCCTGTATGTATGTATTGGTACAAGAAAGGACGTTGGCGTAGAATAATCTATAAAATTACAACTGGCTTCCTACATTGTTGAGAGAAAATACTGGAGCACACAATTCATGACATACATTGTTTTTGCAGATAAATTTCAAGAAATTATCCGATTCGATTACTTTCCTCTCAACGGAATCGGATAAGAAGACTTATCATTTTACTCTGGTCTAAGCTTCTATTTCTTTTGTTAATCCACTTTTCATGCCAATATAAAACATATGACTCTTTATTTCTGCATAATAATTTCTTTAGTTATATATATCGCAAAACATAAGTTATTAACATTGTATCTAATAAATTTTGTTATATTTTCAGAGTCGAGTTGAACATAAATCTATGAAAAATTATCTATAGATATGTGTAAGAATTTAAATAAAGGCCAAATCCTTTTGGAAAAATCCATAAAAATACTATTGAATACCTACACTGGTGAAAGAAAATATTGGAACAAAAGCCATGTTATCCATCATCTTTTCAGGTAAAAACTTATCAGATTGATTTATTTTCTTGAAAGAGAACTGGATAAAAGAAGTTACATTGGTTTATGTTTTTAATATTATGATTCTAATCTTTTTTTAATCCATTTATCACGCCAATGCAGAATGCTTTTTTGCTTTCTTCTCTAATACATTATTTGTATTATATCTTAACAATAGTATAAAATCAAAGATCTAGTAAAATAATTTGCTATAAAATATTTTATAACACACTTTAAAGATCTAAAAATTAAGAATACCAACTTTATTACAAAACATTTTATTGTACATTTGTTAGGTGTGTTTTTAATTAAATGTTTGCATACTACAGGGCATGTATAAATGCTATAGATTATATACTGGGCTACACAAAATAATTCATAAATATTACTGTGTATCAGCGTAAATTACTTAAAGGATTTTTAATTGAGTTATGCATTTTGATCGTGAAATGTACACCCAGAAAAAGGAATTGATTAAAACAACAAAACATGTTTTGTTGAGTACATTTTGGTTGTTTTAGCAAAATTTTTAGTTGAAGTAAAAAAAATGGTTTTGTTTCTTGGACAAAAAAATATTGTTAATACTCTTACAAAATTTTAACAAAATTTCATCAATTTTACTTGAATTAACAAAGTCTGTTTTTTTAATTTTACAATAATTTTGTAATTCCAGCAAAATTTTGTTGTTTCTGCAAAATTTAAATTGTTGTGTAGTAGCCATAACTCTCTCACGTAACTCGATTTATTTGACTTATATAGCTATATAATTAAAGGATTAACATAAATTTTGGAAAATGAAAACTTTTTTTCATTGGAACGGACCAAGGTAGTTTTAAAAATCCCCCTGTCCCATTTATTACTTTCTTCTATCTTTACAAGAAGAAAGTATTGGAATCATGAAAATTTTCGACTTCCGGTTTCCGAAGGATTTTAGAAGGTCCTGAACACGATTTGACTGTTTTTAGAAAATGACTGTCAATGACTCTGTCTGTATGAAAAAAAAATTGTGGGCGCTCTATCTCAAGAACTAATGCACGAAATTTAATAAAACTATATATTCAGTTACTTCCTAATGTAAATTGTTGCTGATTAGTTTTTGGTGTTCAATCACGCAACAGGTGGATCTGCTATGTTTCATTTTTCGCGATTTCTGCAATAGCTCTGTCTCCTTTTCAGCAGTGACTTACGCCTGTAATCTTTGAATAATAACCAGTGAATTTTTATCCTGCTTTTTACAGGCGTAATTCACTGCTTAAAATGAATTAAAAATTAACTATGTGTTGCCGTATACTGGACTTTGTATTATCGTCTCATGTTTGCCGCAGAAATTTGCGTGCTCCTGATGACATTTCCATCTTGTTCTGCGGTTGCATCCGTTCCGACATATATAAGAGTGAGAAATGCCGAGCTCAGATATCGTTCCTGTTATCTCAATGGTAGAGTGTCAGAGCGCTGTTCTGAGGTCCCGGGATCGACTCCCGGCTTGGGCAGTTTTCACTCTCTCGGTTTGCGCTTGAAAAAAAGCAGGATAAAAATTCACGTGTTATTATTCAAGGTTTACAGTTGTAATTCACTGCTGAAAATAAATTAAAAAATAGTTAAAATTGCATATTTAGATTGGTTCGTTTAACAAAAGTATTTGTAGTATAAACAAAACAAGTTCGTAATATAACATATTTTATTATTTAAACAAACAAAATATATTTTGTTGAAAAAAGAAAATAGATTGTTAAAATAACACATAGCATATATCTATGTCACAAAAAGAATGTTGTTAATACAAGTAAAATTGAACCATTTTACTTGAATTAACAAAACATTTTTTTTTGCTGATGATACAAAAAAACTTTTTGGTATTGCAAAAAAAATCAACAATATATTTTTTTTTGTTTATTTAAACAAAATTTCCATTGACCCATATTTAAACGAAAAGTTTTGTTGGGTCCACCAAATTTTTATTGATTCAACAAAACTTTTTTCTGGGTGTATTTAGTATACTAAGAGATGTTTGTAAATTATAAATAAAATCATATACAGGGCCACGCAAAAAACTAGATATATGTCCGCTTATGTATTATAATTTCTTGAGGAAAAATGTCTGTAGTTTTCAGCGAACTTTTACCTAAATTAAATTTTAGCTAAATGCTCGACGTGTATAAAAATATTAAGATAATAAACAGGACTATACAAAATAATTCAAATACGTTTCCGTCTATTGGTAGAAATTGCTGAATGTGAATTTTCTACTGTGTTATGTGTTTTCTTATTAAACTAAATTGTAGCATACTATACAGTGTATATACAAATCTATATATTATATACAGGACTGCACAAAATAATTTGGGCGTATTTCTGGCTATGTCCTGTAATTGCTGAAATCTGGTTTTAAAATGTGTTTTGAGTTTTCTAAAATGTTTACTTAAGTATCTTATTTACCTTATTAAACAACCAATGTTTGGTAAAGTATTTTGAGTGCGTTGGAAAGTGTTTCATAATCTTTGCTCTGTGCATGATTTTTCTTTTTTGCTTAAAGTGGCCCTCGAGTGTGAAAGGATGAAGACCCCTATTTTACAATGACATGCAAAGGAATTCCGTTACATTATGATCTGTGGGAGAAAATGCTTTCAGTGCATTTTAATATTGCTACGCTATTTCAAATGCAACGAAATTTATATGCGTTGCTGAGGTGCAGTGAAACGTTAGTTCTAATAGTATATGGAATCAGTACAAAAACCCTTAACGGGTTAAAAGTTGTGACGCAGCACTTTCTTTTGACTTTATGAATTTTAAATATGGGTCTTAAAAGCAATGATATCAAATTTAAGTGACGCTATGTTAATAATTATTTTTTTAAATCATAATTTTCTTTTTAGTTTTATTTATATTCACAGGTGCAATTATTATCTTAATATGAAAAAATATATAAAATTTATTCGCTGATGCTTTTTCATTCACATCTCTCATGAATTCAAAATATGGGTTTTAAAAGAAATGATATCAAAATTTGAGTGACACCTTGGCGTTAATTTAATAGGACTCTTTTAAAATTCAATTTAAATTATTTTTGGTTTGTCTTCTAAAGTATATTTACACATACAAACAATACTTTTAATTTTTCAATACACTTTTAAATATATTACTTTCACTGAGCCTATATTATGTATTGAAATGTATTTATTTCAATAAATTGATTTATCTTCTGTGCCACGCTATCCAAAATCATAAGTAAAATTTATGTAAATGATTATTTTGCGTCATATTATCCACTTGAATACATTTCCCTTTGTTTGGATACTATGACGCAAAATAATCATTTACATAAATTTTACTTATGATTTTGGATAGCGTGGCACAGAAGATAAATCAATTTATTGAAATAAATACATTTCAATACATAATATAGGCTCAGTGAAAGTAATATATTTAAAAGTGTATTGAAAAATTAAAAGTATTGTTTGTATGTGTAAATATACTTTAGAAGACAAACCAAAAATAATTTAAATTGAATTTTAAAAGAGTCCTATTAAATTAACGCCAAGGTGTCACTCAAATTTTGATATCATTTCTTTTAAAACCCATATTTTGAATTCATGAGAGATGTGAATGAAAAAGCATCAGCGAATAAATTTTATATATTTTTTCATATTAAGATAATAATTGCACCTGTGAATATAAATAAAACTAAAAACAAAATTATGATTTAAAAAAATAATTATTAACATAGCGTCACTTAAATTTGATATCATTGCTTTTAAGACCCATATTTAAAATTCATAAAGCCAAAAGAAAGTGCTGCGTCACAACTTTTAACCCGTTAAGGGTTTTTGTACTGATATCATTACTTTTTTAAGGTTATTGATGAGAATGTCAATTAGTTGAAATTAAGCATAGGGTATAAATTAATCATTAAAATAAAATTTTAAAGAAATGCTAAAAAAGACCCCTTGGACCCCAATAAAATATGAGGGTGGTGGCCCAGGGAGAGGAATCCAAGACTCAACTTTTAAATTATACAGCGAGAGAGTAACACAATTAGAAGGATGAAAATGCATGGCAAAACCCGTTTGTTCCATCTTCCTCCGCCAAAGGACGCAACCTTTTCTATACAAACATAGCTGAAAATTTTCGGGCCGTCGATTCCGAGTCAAATGAGCCATACGTCGTCGTGATCGGTCCCATAGAACCCGATAGGAAAGTGCCCCCTGGTGGTGAAACTTGGAACTAAAATCGATATATCCTGTCGATGTCGAGTCGAATGAATCACACTGCATTGTGATGGGACCCATAGAACTCGAGATAGCTGCAAAATCCGTTAGTTCCATCTTCCACCACCAGGGGGCAGACTCTGTTCCATACAAACATAGCTGAAATCTTTGAGGCTGTCGATTTCGAGTCGAATGAGCCATACCTCGTCGTGATGGGGCACATAGAACACAAGATAGGAAAGCACACTCTGGTGGTGAAACTTGTAACTAAAATCGATATATCCTGCCGATGTCGAGTCGAACGAATCAAACTGCATTGTGATGGGACCCATAGAACTCGAGTTAGATGCAAAATCCGTTAGTTCCATATTCCACCACCAGGGAGCGCACTCTGTTCCATACAAACATGGCTGAAATCTTTGAGGCTGTCGATTTCGAGTCGAATGAGCCATACCGCGTCGTGATGGGGCGCATATGACCCGAGATAGGAAAGCGCCCCCTGGTGGTGAAACTTGTAACTAAAATCTATATATCCTGTCGATGTCCAGTTTAATAAATCAAACTGCATTGTGATGGGACCCATAGAACTCGAGTTAGCTGCAAAATCCATTAGTTCCATCTTCCACCACCAGGGGACGCACTCTGTTCTATACAAACATAGCTGAAATCCTTCAGGCTGTCGATTTCGAATCGAATGAGCCATACCTCACCGTAATCGGGCCCATAGAACACGAGATAGGATAGCGCCCCTGGTGGTGAAACTTGGAACTAAAATCGATGTATCCTATCGATGTCGAGCCAAATGAATCGAACTGCATTGTGATGGGACCCATAGAACTCAAGTTAGCTGCAAAATCTGTTAGTTCCATGTTCCACCACCAGGGGGCGCACTCTGTTCTATACAAACAGCTGAAATTTTTGAGGCTGTCGATTTCGAGTTGAGTGAGCCATACCTTGTCATGATCGGGGCCACAGAACCTAAGATGGGAATGCGCCCCCTGGTGGTCAAACTTGAAACAAGTTGAATGAATCAAACCATGTTGTGATGGGACCCATAGAACTTGAGTTAGCTCCAAAATCCATTAATTTCCCCTTCCACTGCCAGGGGCGCTCTCTATTCTATATGAACATAACTGCCCCTGGTGGTGAAACTAAAATCAGTAAGTTCTATCGATGTCGAGTCGAATGAGCCAAACTGCATCATGATTAGGAATGCACAACCTGTGGCCCGTGATGGATAACTGGTGGCCCGCAGAGACCATACATGCCAACCCATCCAAAAATTTCGAATTTCCTTAATAATTCGTGAGAAAAATTTGCAAATTTTGTCCATAAATCGTAGGAAAATATGAATTTCATCGATCAGGCGCATAAAATCATGAATTGCATCGACTGGATGCGAATTTTGTCAAATGGGCATGGAAAAATCACAAATTTCGCCATTTTGTCGCTAGAAAAAAAAACGCAAATTTCAATAATCGGTCAACAGAAACCAGAGATGCCAAAATCAGTAATTCCGGAGTTGCAAATTTCGTCAATCACTCAAAAAAAAAAAAAAAATCTTGAATTTTGTAAATCAATTGAAAAAACCTGCGAATTTTGTCGATAAGGCACTTAAAATCGTGAATTTCATGGATCGAGCAGCGAATTTCCTCGAATGGCGTGGAAAGATCGAGAATTTCAACGAACAGTTGCAGGAAAAATTTTCAAATTGTCCATAGATCATAGGAAAACATTATGAATTTTGTCTATCGGTTCTGCAAAATTATGAATTTTGTCGATAGGCATGGAAAATGGCAAATTTCGACAACTGGCTTGGAAAAAGCAAGAATTCCATCGAATGTTTGTGAAAAAATTGTAAATTTCAACGAACGGTAAAAAGAAAAAATAATAATTTGCGAATTTCGCCATTGTCTAGAGAAGAAAAATTGTGAATTTCATTAATTGGCTGATGGAAAGCATATCAGTTGAAAATCATGAATTTTGTCAATCAGGCACAGTAAAAACATGAATTTTGTGGATCGGGAGAAGGGAAATCATAAATTTTGTTGAACACATGCATAAAAATCATGAATTTTGTCTATCAGGCATGTAAAAATCATTAATTTCGTCAAACGGATGCATAAAAATCAAGAAAGTCATCAATTGGGCGCGTAAAAATCTTGAATTTCATCGATCAGGCGTGTAAAAAATCATGAATTTCATCGATAAAGTGCATAAAAATATAGGACAAAATTGCCATTCGCCAATCGGCGAGTAATACTGAAAATTTGCCGACTGACTTTACTGCCACCACTGGTCAAACTTAATAGTTCCAATTGCGATGATTCAATGGAAAAAGATTTTTTCCCCACTGTCGCTCGACAAATTTCAAAACCATTTGGCGAATTTCACGATTTTTTCAAAGAAATTATTTGACGGATTGTGATTTTTTTTCTTCTCGAAGCCATTCGACGATATTCGAAATTTTTTTCCCCTGAAACCAGTTGATAAATTTTGTGATTTTTCCACTATCAATGAATTTTGTGATTTTTCTGCTATCGATTGATGAATTTCGTGATTTATCGACTATCGATTAATGAATTTCACGACTTTTTCCATAAACGAACAAATTGTGCACTTTTTTTCCACTGCCATTCGACGAATTTTGCAATTCTGTTCCGTGATTGTTAGACAAATTTCACAATTTTTCTCCCGAGATCATTTGACGAATTTTGTGATTTTTAATTTTACTGACTGATTGATTTATATTTAATAATAAAAGTTAAAATGTTTTGATTTAAAAACAAGATGGCTAACTGAGGGTGAATCCCAAAACTTAGCCGCATCATCAATGAGTTAGCTAATCAAGCATTTAGCTCTTACAGTTTGTTTAAAAGGTGCACACAAAAGCAAAAAATATGAATTTTTTTTAATCCTTACCATCACTGTTGAAATCCTGAACCAATTAGAACCTAATTGTGACAGTGTATTTATCTTGCAAATATCATTGAGGAGTTTTTTATACAGGGACACGCAAAATCAAAACATCATCATGATAACATTCAAATTACTAAGCCAATTCAAACCTAATTATGCCAAAGTATCAATCGATGAATTCATTAATCAAATATGTTGGGCAAAATCCTAGAACAAGCAAAACATCCGATTTGGCTATTTTTTTTACGCACGTCAACCAAAAAAACGGCAACTTCCAAATTCTACCCAATCAGAACGCATGCTTTTTAAGCTTAAGCAAGCAGATACTTACACACTGCTTACGGCAAGCTTTTTCACAAAATAAACAAATTTTATTTCGTTTTACAATTATTTACAAAGTTTCAGCAAGTTTTTCTTCACGATTTTTCTATTTTTTCAAACTTTTAGCAATATTTCGTCTGGATATTTCAATTTTTACATACAAGCATTTAGCAATTTTTTCCTCCAGATTTTTCTATTTTTAATAATTTTTAGCTATTTTTTCCTCCTTGCTAAAACTTTGTAAATTGTCATAAAATGGAATAAAATCAATGTTTACTTCGTGAAAAAATTTTCATAGAAACTGTGTAAGTAGTGAATTCTCTGCTACAAAGAACACAGGTTATGATTGGGGAGAATCTAGAGAATTCTGATTTTTCAAATGCACGAAACTCATTTAAGCACCAGTTAGTAACATGTATATGTATTCTTTGCGTACATTAACAGAAAAAAAAATCCTGGATGCATGAAACTCCCTGTGCAGCAATCTCTAGAATGCATGAAATTCATCCAAACAGCGGTTAATAATTGATATATATATATATATATATATGTGTGTGAGTACGCTTCGCGTACATTAACTGAAAAAAAAAATCCTGGATGCACAAAACTTGCATTTCTCTGACTTCGGTTTTTCGAAATAGATAAAATGCTTCAGGGATTCAATCCAGCATCGCTGAAATGTTACATAATCACAGAAGATCACTAATTATAATTAAAATATAGATAAAATGCTGAAGTGATTACAAATTAATCACTGAAGCATTTTATCTATACTTCAAAACATATTTGTTTTGTTTCTCATTTCCAAAATAATTTTCATTCATATTTACTTATTATAAGCATGTTATTTAATTTTACTGACTGATTGATTTATATTTAATAATAAAAGTTAAAATGTTTTGATTTAAAAACAAGATGGCTAACTGAGGGTGAATCCCTAAACTTAGCCGCATCATCAATGAGTTAGCTAATCAAGCATTTAGCTCTTACAGTTTGTTTAAAAGGTACACACAAAAGCAAAAAATATGAATTTTTTTTTAATCCTTACCATCACTGTTGAAATGCTGAACCAATTTGAATCTAATTGTGACAGTGTATTTATCTTGCAAATATCATTGAGGAGTTTTTTATACAGGGACATGCAAAATCAAAACGTCATCATGATAAGATTCAAATTACTAAGCCAATTCAAACCTAATTAAGCCAAAGTATCAATCGATGAATTCATTAATCAAATATATTGGGCAAAATCCTAGAACAAGCAAAACATCCGATTTGGCTATTTTTTTTACGCACGTCAACCAAAAAATCGGCAACCTCCAAATTCTACCCAATCAGAACGAATGCTTTTTAAGCTTAAGCAAGCAGATACTTACAAACTGCTTACGGCAAGCTTTATTATACAATTTTAACATAAATTTTATTTCGTTTTACAATTATTTACAAAGTTTCAGCAAGTTTTTCTTCACGATTTTCTATTTTTACAAACTTTTAGCAATATTTCGTCTGGATATTTCAATTTTTACATACAAACATTTAGCAATTTTTTCCTCCAGATTTTTCTATTTTTAATAATTTTTAGCTATTTTTTCCTCCTTGCTAAAACTTTGTAAATTGTCACAAAACGGAATAAAATCAATGTTTACTTCGTGAAAAAATTTTCATAGAAACTGCGTAAGTAGTGAATTCTCTGCTACAAAGAACACAGGTTACGATTGGGGAGAATCTAGAGATTTCTGATTTTTCAAAAGCACGAAACTCATTCAAGCACCAGTTAGTAACATATATATGTACACTTTGTGTACATAACAGAAAAAAAAATCCTGGATGCATGAAACTCCCTGTGCAGCAATCTCTAGAATGCATGAAATTCATTCAAACAGCAGTTAATAATTTATATATATATATATGTATATATGTGTATGCTTCGCGTACATTAACTGAAAAAAAAAATCCTGGATGCACAAAAATTGCTATATTCCGCACTGCCTAGAATGCATGAAATCCATTCAAGCTGCGGTCAGTAATGTTCGCACAAAAATCGGTTTACAGCAATCTCTAAAGTGCTTAAAATACATCTTATCATATAAAATCAACAAAAATGCACTTACCGTTATTTCTCATCCTTCGTTTTTTTTTAATATTTCACAGGATTTATCCTTTATGACATAAAACACATTTCATAAACATAATTCAACAAATCTGACACACAACAAACCAACCCACAGACAATAGAACTCTATTATAGAATATTCTAATCTGTCAACCAACCAATCAAATCTAATTCCATCAAAAACCAGCTCAATTTTCAGAACCATGCATTCTGCTCATGCTAGAACCAAGCACAGAAGGCGTGGAAAAAACGTAAGAAATAAACCGGTAACAAGAAAACTCATTTATCGCTTCGCTAAATTCGATGACGCCAAGCGTCTCGCTTGTTCTAGGATTTAACCTATTTTTCTTAATTATCTGTCTTAGTTTGTGAATAAATTTTTGTAATGTCAGTTGAAACTGATCTCTCGTACATAACGATGCATCACATTTTTTTAATGTTTTTTTTTTCTACACCATGATGTTGCTATTTAACAACATTATTTTAATTTTAAAAAGAAAACAAACAACTAATAAATCAGTAAATATGAACGTTTTGCACTCCTGAACCCCCCCCCCCCAAAAAAAAAATATATATATATATATATATATATATATATTGTTTTAATTTCAGGGTAACTGAAGAAAAAAAAATCCTTCTATAGCGTTTCTATTTTTCCATGCACTGTGAAGATTTTTTAACGGGTTCAAAAACAAATTTCACAAATACTTCTAACTTAATTAACAAATATTTCAAAAATATATTTTTAATTCCATGTTGTTTATGTATGAAGAAAGAAACAAAAGTTTGGTAAACTTCTATCTCTGTTTAAATAGTCCATTTCAAGAATAAAAACATTCGGTAGAATGCATAGCTTTGACAATACATAAACAAAAATGAAGAATACAGTACCTTTTTTTTTTTTTTTCAATTTCTTATATTTGGTGCAAGATACTACTGAATACTTTGCTACAAGATTTGTTTAAAGATATTACCCTCTCTCATGATTTTTAGGTTTCCAATGCCACGTCTACCATTGCCCCGAGAACTGACGACTGATTTCGTGATTTATTAAGTAAAATCTATATTTAACATTTGAAAATAAACTTTCACTAGAAAAAAAAAAACAAAAAAAAAAACAATGGTAGAACTTTGCATTTCTCTGACTTAGGAAAATAAATATTAGAAGATAAATACATATTTCTTTATTATCTGTTTTTAAAATGCAAATTTAAGAAATGAAATTGAAAAAAAAAAGGTACTGTATTCTTCATTTGTTTATATAGCTGATCAAATATACGCATTTCACTGAATGTTTGGATTCTTATACTATGAAACAGAAGCTTACAAACGTGTTTTTTATCGTACATAAACAACAGGGAATTAAAAATATATTCATGAAGTATTTGTTAATAGAAGTTAGAAGTATTTGTGAAATTTGATTTTCAAAACTTCAAAAAATGTTCATAGCAGCGAATCGCATCGCACACGAAGAAAACAAACTGATGATTGATTCATTTTGAATGATTCCTTGTTACGCAAATTAATTGATAAAAAAAAATCTTAATCTTTTTTTTCCTTTAAAAAATCACAAATTAAATATAAATAACAATTAAATTGTATATGTATAATTATAAAATATTTCAATATTTTAATCAAGGAATCTAAATATTTTTCGACTTAATGAAGATTTTGATATAAGAAATTCTTTATTATAACAAAAAAGAAAAATATACAAACAATAATTTAATTTAATACATATATATTACATATTAAAAATTGCATTAAAAACTGTTTTCGTATTAAAAAAAAAAATCTAAATAGTTCTTCAGCCAGATATGATTGCGAAATCGCCTTTAACTATAACCGTGATACCCATGAATATCCTGACCGCGCAGGAATAAAAAAGGGTGAAAAGGCTGAAAATCTTTAATGTTAGTCTACCAGAAAAAGCATAAGAAAAGAGTCCGATTTTGAAGCTGGATTATATAAAAAACAAGAGTTTTCCTACGTTAGCTCAAAATCTTACTCTCTTCATCTAAAAGCGATTAATATAATATATTAATTTAAAAAAAATCGTTCGATCCATTTTCGAGATAACACCTCTGTGCCCATTACACCATTACATTTTCCATTTTCGCTTAAAAATTGGTTTCCAGATCTCAAAATCTACTGCATGTAGAAATCTATAAATTTCAGGATAGAGTTAGGCCATAGATATAAGACTAATGTGAAAAAATCGAAACGGTATGCCTCATATTTACTGAGATATTAAATGTCGGCGTTTCGATTTTCCTTTGATGTCCTGCTAGCTGTATATATGAGAGTGACGGAATCTTCGGTTTTGGGCTTACGGTTTTCGGTTTTTCGCTGCGTCACTCAAGAGACTACCGTCTCTTATGATATGTAACATTTATTAATGTATTAGAATGCGTACCTTTATAATTAATTTACAGGGACACACATAATAATTCTGTTACATTAAGGTTTATGGGGGAGATAATTTCATTGTATTTAAATATGTTAGGCTACTGCCAAAATAATGAAACAAGTATTCGTTACTGAGAAGTACTATAACAGTGGTTACAAAACTTTTCCGTTCATCGACTCTTTAAGAGGTATGGTTATTTTCTGTCTCACAATATAACTGTCGATGCTGATTTTAATTAACAACATAATTGATATTACACAACATGTTAGAACTAGGTTTTTGAAAGAATAAGTTGCTTAAATCGAAAACAAAGCAACATTATTTAGTAAACGATTAGGTCAAATGTATATCAGAATGAATAAATTATTTCGGAGGTACTACATTTAGCATATATATATATACAGTCGGTGAAAAACAAGTAAAACATCAGATATAATTTTATGACAAAATCATCGCAGTGATATGCAAGAGATATCATTTAAGTAGGTTTCCGAATTTGAATGCACTTATTAAAATATAGTTCGTCTACATATAAAAAAATTACTACATCTTTCTTTTTTTCTAGCAGTGTTACCCACTTTTGATACTTTGATTCTTTGAATCAGTTCAACCCGGAAAAGTACATAGTTTACGTTTTGTATCCTTCGAAGAGTTAAATGTGGACATAATTTCACGATATTAGAGTTAAACTCACATGACAAGTTTATATTTATATATTTTTAAAATAGCATTCGACTGAAATAACTGGTGTATTTTTAAGAGAAATGGATTTAAATATATATTTAAATATATATTTTTTTCATTCCACAACATATTTTTAGTTATAAAAATAAAAATAAAATCATATTCAACAAATTTATCACAAACATAATTTTTTAAATATAAAGAATCGACATTATCAAAAACATGTCTATAGAAATTTGCTTATCGCTCAAAATTATACACTTTTCTCACTTGATCGCCACCAAGCGACTTCAGAATCCCACTGATGTTTGAAATTGTCCATTTAGCAAGCCACTGCACTGTAACATGCTTTCTGTAAAACAGGTAGTGTGAGTAGCATTATTCTATTACAGAGATAGACAAATTATTTTGTTACTGTAATCTATCTGAACGATAATTAACCAAAGTGCATTTTCAGTTATTTTATGTGACTTATGAAAATAAAAAATATTAAGTCCGGTGATTCAACAACTCTTATACATGTCTCAACAGAACTGCTTGTAAACATTGCAGTTTTTGTGTGTGAATTGCTTAAAATATGTTTTTATCTGTGTTATGCACTTTTCAGTTGAACTATATTTTAGTGTACAAAAAGATGTTTTTAGAATATAAATAAATCCATATGCAGAGCTAGGAAAAAGAAGTTATATACATTACCATTTTTTAATAGTGATTGTCCGAAATACGCTTTTAGTTACGATATGAGTTTAGAAATAATTAAATTTTAGCTTACTATCTTGTACTTACAAAATTCATAGCTAATATACAAGGCTGCACAAAAGAATTTGAATGAATTACCAACTAATGCAAATATACCAAATACTTGTAGAAAGTGAGTTGTCTACTGTATTATGCATTTTGTCTTCTACAATATCAAAGAATAAAGTTTCTTTAGAATATTCTGGAATTGAGGGTAACTGTTTCATAATCTATGCGTGAAGCATCATTTTCTTTCTTGTTTAATTGATGTTATTCCTTATAATAAATACAATATAAGAGTAGTAGCGAAAATTTTCAACTAAAAACATGTAAAGATAATCTGAATAATAATCAATACTATTTTTTATAATAATAATAATAAAGATTTTTAAAAAGCCGTTTATAAAACATTTTAAATTTCCATTTGAAATATAAAAGATACTGAAAACAACCCATTAGTATGTTTTTTTCTTCCATATTTTATTAAAATCTTTTATGCTATTTTTAACAAAAAAAGCTAATTAATATTTTTTTTCGTCAAATATATTTATAAAAGAAGTTCAAATATATTTTCCTATATTCTTTGTAACGCAAATATTTATCATGGGTAATTTCTATGAATATCCCAAAAAAATAATTATTTTGTCAAAAAAGGGATGTTTATCGTATATGTAATGTAATCATTTCACATTTCTTTGTAATTTTTTCTTTTACAATTTAAATTTCATAGAAGAAGAAAGTATTAATCTATTTTTAAATTCAGACTATGGCTTTGAAGTTTTGAAATATGTTTCTGAGAAGAGCAAAATGAAAAAGATATAATAGTTATTGAATATTTTAAGCAAATACAGAGTTGTTTATTAATTTTTTTTTCTAAATGTCACATATTACTTTAAGGCAGCTACAACATTAAAAAAAAATATTGTTGACGTTTATCACGAATGTTAGCTTTTATCGGTGACTGTACATTGTAATAAATTTTATGAGAAATACTAGCAAAACGGATACTAGCGGCTTTGCTTGCGTAATTCTTGAATAATGCGAAGTGGTATTCGTTGGCCTATTTTCATAAGAGGAAATTTTACTGCCACAGATAGTTTAGAAATTTCTAACTAAACCATACTAATGTCGAAAAAAAATTGAAATTTTAGAACGTTTTTCGCACTTTTACCCCCCCCCCTTCCCCGTGTGGTAGTGTCACCGATATAAAATACAGCCTATGTTACAGCAGGGACTGTTACCATCACTTTTGAAAATGATTCTGTAGTTACAGAGATTCCATAGAAATTGTAATTTAGAATGTTTTTAGAACGCTTTTCGCTCATCTCACACTTTTAAATTTCAATTATTTTTTTAGAATTTGTTCTTAGAGAGCATTTACATCTTATAAGTAACTACCATACCAAATTTCATGTTTCCAGCTCCTTCCGTATAAAAAAAATCGAAATTTTAGAGCGTTTTTTGCTCTTGCACCCCCCTGGAGGTAGTGGCACCGACATAAAATATAGCCTATGTTGGAGCAGGGACTGTCACCATCAATTTGCCACCATCACTTTTGAAAACGGTTCTGTAGTTCCAGAGATTCCATAGAAATTGTAATTTAGAATGCTTTTAGAATGCTTTTCGCTCATCTCACCCTTTTAAATTTCGATTTTTTTTAGAATTTGTTCTTAGAGAACATTTACATCTTATAAGCAACTACCATGCAAAATTTCATGTTTCTAGCCCCTTCAGTATAAAAAAAATCGAAATTTTAGAACGTTTTTCGCTCTTGCAGCCCCCTGGGGGTAGTGACACCGACATAAAATATAGCCTATGTTGAAGCAGGGACTGTCACCATCAATTTGTCACCATCACTTTTGAAAACGGATCTGTAGTTCCAGAGATTCCGTAGAAATTGTAATTTAGAATGTTTTTAGAACGCTTTTCGCTCATCTCACCCTTTTAAATTTCGAATTTTTTAGAATTTGTTCTTAGAGAGCATTTACATCGTATTAGTAACTACCATGAAAAATTTCATGTTTCTAGCCCCTTCAGTATAAAAAAATTGAAATTTTAGAACGTTTTTCGCTCTTGCAGCCCCCTGGGGGTAGTGGCACCGTCATAAAATATAGCCAATGTTGAAGCAGGGACTGTCACCATCACTTTTGAAAATTGTCTGTAGTTCCAGAGATTCCGTAGAAATTGTAATTTAGAATGTTTTTAGAACGCTTTTCGCTCATCTCACCCTTTTAAATTTCGATTTTCTTAGAATTTGTTCTTAGAGAGCATTTACATCGTATAAGCAACTACTATGAAAAATTTCATGTTTCTAGCACCTTCAGTATAAAAAATATCGAAATTTTAGAACGTTTTTCGCTCCTACACCCCCTGGGGATAGTGGCACCGATATAAAATATAGCCTGTTTTGGAGCAGGGACTGTCACCATCAATTTGCCACCTTTACTTTTGAAATCGCTTCAGTAGTTTCAGAGATGACCCCATACAAATAAACAAAAAACAATCTTTACTATTTTATAATATTATTATAGATTACGAAATTTGCTGTGAATGATCCTTATGACAACGCACTAAGTACAATCATAACACTAAGGAATATATAAATGCATTGGAAATATGCTCACTCCGTGATGAAAACGATTCAGTTCTTCCGAAACGGAATATATGAAGCAGTTCAAATAGAAAATATAGGTACTGGCGTCTAGTTTCTTAAGTTTAACATTTTAAAATTGATCAAATTTCAGCCATTTAATAAAATACTAAAATACAATGTAAATACACTCTAAATAGGCGTTTTGGATTCAATTCTGAATCCCTCAACAGTCTCAAGTTTTATCAAATTTAATACACTTCAGACAATTAATAAAATACTAAAATACAATGTAAATACAATAAAAATTAGACGTTTCGATTCAATTCTGAATCCTTCAACAGTCTGAAGTTTTATAAATTTTAACGTGTTAATTAATTAACCAAACGTAACATGTTTGTGTTTCTGACATTGTTTAAGTTTATTTCACTTCTTAATATAACAAAATATCATAGTACCACTACATGTACTATATAGTACCCGTCAAAACTTGAGGTTAAACAACTTAAAGGTTCAGAAAGAAAAAGGTTTTTAACATTATTAAAATGTCATAAATTGTTACAGAATATTTGTTAGCTATAGGAAAAATAAAAAAATTAATTTTATAATAGGTCTGGGGATCGGCTGCATATTAATTATCTTTACACGGATACAGGCAACAGAACAATTTGTGGAGTATTATGTTTTCATATTCAAAAACAGCAACTCCAAGTTTTTTTTTTCAAATAAAGAGCTTTTTTAAGTTAAAATTTTATTAGTTTTCTCAAATGTAGACATTTAACTGCATTACAACACCAATAGATGACACCACAGTTAAAATTTAGAAGGGTTTTAACATTATTAAAATGTCAGAAATTGTTAAGGAACATTTGTTAGCTATAGAAAAAAAATAAAAACTCTCATTTTGTAATCGGTCTGAGGATCGGCTGCATATTAATTGTCTCTGCACAGACACAGACAGCAGAACAATTTGTGGAGTTTTCTGTTTTCATATCCAAAAACAGCAACTGCAAGTTTTTTTTTTTTTTTTTTTTTTTTTTTTTTTTTTTTTTTTTACAAATAAAGAACTTTTTGAAGTTAAAATTTTATTAGTTTTCTCAAATATAGTCATTTAATTGCATTACAATTTCAATAGATAATACCACAGTTTTTACATAAATACTTTTTCCTTGTTTCTGTTATTTTTATTTTTTTTTTATTTTTTGAAAAATAATAATCTACTAGATGGAACCCGTCAAAACTTAACGAAAAAAAATTATATCACACAAACAATATCAGTAAAATAAGATTATTTATTATTTAATAGGGAGAGAGTATGAATTATGTTTCAAAAATATTATTCGAAAAGTTTTTTTTTCTGTTCCCAGTGAATTACATTAATATTTTTGATGCAAACTCCAAACAAACAATCCGTAAACAACTGTGTAATGCAAATCAGTTCGAGCTTACTGCCATATTCACCACTGCAAGAAAGAAAATTTCATGCACCTATGAAGTATCATACAAATAGTATATTTCTACATCCATGTCATATTCAGTAAATAAAGTACACATATCTCCCCCTGTAATAATGCAACCGAGTGAGCACCTATGCACATGTGCATTGCGTTTACCCAAGAGCACAATCAAAATTCGACGATAAAAATAGCTTTAAAATGTTTAAATAAAAAGTTTTAAAAGTATTGTCCTCTTTAATCATTTTTCCTTTCAAATCCACATCTTCTAAAAAGCGTCCATTATTTTAAACTAATCAATTTTTATGTAAAGATGGAGAAATTGTTTTATAATAATAACATACAATCTGCAGATGAGGCAGATTTTTAATGTTTTCAAGTTTAAGTTATTTGTATGTTTTCTTCGGCCCCTTTCCATAATCAGGATTATTATCCTTTTCCACAATCTTTTCTACCTTTTAAAGTAAAATACCCAATGGATCTTATTAAAATGTCAGAAATTGGAATGACATCCAAAAAAAAAAAATAACAAAATACAATCCCTATCATATTCTGATGAAACACATACATAAACGAAATCAACCTTATATCAATTTTATGTTCAACATAAATTGAATATCGGTTTATTTGTTGACGGATTTCAGTTTAGTGTCATAATGGTCTATCTTCTAAACAGTCTGATCTTATGATTTGTCAAAGGGTTTTTTTTAATTAATATATATTTTTTTAAACGTTTTATGTTGGTTTGAGAAAATAATTTCCCATTTGTTACAACATTCCCAGGGGCTACTTTACATTATTGAGGTAAACTGATGGCCATTGTTGAGATAGATTTGAAGGATAATTCATGCTTGAAAATTATTTAAAAAGTCGTTAAGTTAAGCGACAGTTTTCAAATAAATTTGATTCGAAAATTAACATTTTCTAATTTATGATGTAAGAATTGAAAATGTACGGAATTTAGAAGTGAGGTAAGCGCGAAAAAAGCAAAAGCGATAGCGTCATTTGTTGACTCAACTGTTATACATTTCAAACAATTGCCACTGTGTTTTGACTGGAGTCCAAAAGTAGACTACAGTTTTTGATGGCGACAGAAAAATCCAAAGTGAAAGAAATAGGACTTTGCGGATAATAAGGAACTGTTAAATGAGCCTATATAAAAACTACAAAAATAATTCCTATGAAATATTAGCCTTGCATTGTTTATTCGAACTCAGAAAACATTATTATTATTATTATTATTATTATTATTAATATTATTATTATTATTATTATTTTACCGTAACACGATTTTTAATAATTTTAATTTTCCTAAAATCCTTTAACTTTGTGAATTTTTTTATTAAAAATTGGAATCTTCTCACGTATAATCTTTATATATTAAAAAAAGTAACCACCGCCGCAGCCTCTGTCAAAGAAGATTTTGTGCCTTGAGGTATTTCTGAACTAATATCCAGAAAACTATTGCATATAAAAATATGAAAATTTGTAGTTTTATAAAGAAATGTTCAATAAATACGCTGAAGTGGATAGTTTTTAAATCGAAGAACTATTTTAAGAGATATTTAATATTAAATTTGGTCAAAATATTTCACTTTAAAAAGTTTTATAGGAACGAAAACGATGCAGGCGAGCGAAAACAATGCATGAAAATAATGAAAATTTGAATAAAAAATTGAAATATAACCTAAAAAATTACTCAAATTAAACAAAATAATTGCACTCAGCACACCGCAAGCTTGTCAACTATATCCTTTTAAATTATGGTTAAATTTCTTTTGTAAAATTAACTAACCATAATTTAAAAGGATATAGTTGACAAGCTTGCAGTGTGCTGAGTGCTATTATTTTGTTTAATTTGAGTAACTTTTGAGGTTATATTTCAATTTTTTATTCAAATTTTCATTATTTTCATGGAGATTTATTTCATATTTCAAAAATTCCATTATTTGAATTGTTGCCGATTTGGCGTATATAATAATATTCCCTTTCAATGAAAAAAATGTTTTTACACGTGACTATCAAAAATAGAAATAAAACTTTTTTATAAAAATAATTTAATATTATTGTAATAAAAATATTGTGTATAGTAAACACAAGATTTTACTGAATGGTGTATGAAAAATTTTATGCAAAATTATATTTTAAAATTACATTAAATTGACGTTTCGGTCAACTTCTATGACCATCATCAGAATATGTATTTCTGTAACAATTACACTTATAAACGAAATGCTTCCATCTTGAAATATTTACATAACTGATATGTAAAACTGATATGTAACTGATATAACAGTTATGTAAATATTTGAAGATGGAAGCATTTCGTTTATAAGTGTAATTATTACAGAAATACATATTCTGATGATGGTCATAGAAGTTGACCGAAACGTCAATTTAATGTAATTTTAAAATATAATTTTGTATAAAATTTTTCATACACCATTCAGTAAAATCGTGTGTTTACTATACACAATATAATTATTAAAATAATGTTTTGATGGTGTAACGGTCCAGCTCAATCATTAATTTAATATTATGTGTTAAAAGCGGTTATTATAGAAAATTACGTAATAAAAAAAATACTTGCACGTGAATATTAAAAAAAAGAAATAATTAAACTATTACGCGTTCAAAGCATTAAATGGGGAAACTTGCAGGATATTTAAAATGCTCACATAACAATATTCCAAACTGTTTCAATTAAAAATATATTTACACGAGAGATTAATTTATTTCGACAAATCTTTCACCTTTGCAAAATATTTGCCTATTATTGCAAATTTTAAAAAAGCTTAAATAATAATATTTTCCTTCAATTAAATATATTTACGTTTAATAATATGAAGAAAACTTTGAAAATTGCGTCATATTCGAAACGATACATTTAAAACGTCTTACTGAAAACAATTTTCGGTACTTCTGCATTATACCGTTGCTAACTTTCGCGTAAAAAAAAAAAGAAAACGATTGCTAAACTATTTTCCAAACTCTAATGACCAAAAAACGAATGTTGCCAGTGAAATCTAAAGCCCCACTCACTAAATTGAAACTATCAGTAACTTTAAATAATAAAATTTATAACACATTAATGAAAAGAGAAAAAAAATAATCCTAAATATTTATTTTACTTACTCCTACATATTCTTTTATTTTAATTATCCCGCTCGGCTGATGGGTAAGTGGTGACGTCAGTTGAAACGGATCTGTTGTTCGTGGCTATGCTTATTAACTTTTTTTTCAAAGATTTTTCTCTTTTAATATCGCGCCGTTTAAGGTCACTAATGGCGCGCCGTTTAAGGTCGCTATTATTATTTAAATTAACGAAATAACTAATAAATGGGTAAAATATCAATAAAATTCCAGATAAATGTCGAATAAAATTCTCTCGATGGCAAAACGACACGTGTAACGCATTTGATTCCAATTGAATGTGACGCCCTGGTAACGCACTTTTGGCATTAAATCCAATATTTTGGCAACATTTTTTTTTTTTTTTGGATAGTCGTAGATCGACGGGATAACGGATAAGTACCCAATGATTTATAACATCATTATAAAATTTCAAGATGCAGCAAAAGTGTTTACTTAGCCATTTTACACAAGTTGATTTTCAAATGTTTAATTGATCTTATTTAATCAATCACGAAAACAGTTGTTAGCTAATTCGACATCAGTTGATTCGTCCTTAAAATCCCTCACTGAAAGGAAAATGATTAGAAACCCGGATTACAACCCAACAGATAACCCTTCCGTAATCATTTTATAGTTGATCAAATTAGCGCGTTCTTAGAGTATGAGGTATCAGAACGGGGGTTGGCGAGCGTAGCTAGTAGGGGGCAGAGCCCCCTAGTAAGAATAATTAGTAACTTGTAATCAAGGTATGCAATCAAGATGAAGCAATCAATAAAGGCTCTAATTCTAATCTTTATAATTAATAGTTGAAAAATCAGTTCAAATTACGTCATGTTGACCGAATCATATATTTTTTTTTTCTTTAGTTTTATCAATCTAAAAATGCATTTCAAGCTAAGTACAACGCCATTTTCACAGGTGCAAACTTTTCCCTCGTATTTCATACACGTTACTTTTATACTTAACCACCATGTATACAAATAAAAATACTTTTTGTATTTCATTGTATTGAAAAAAATGGTATCAGAAAAGTTATAATGCGTAAAAATAAAATAAATCCAATGGACAATATTCCAGTGACGTCACAATAAATATGATTTTTTATTAGCTTATTGAAATAAAATGCACGTGCATAAATAATGTTACCAAAATTTAACTTGCAAATTAAAAACAAATTGAGCCAAAAAGCCACGTGTCTTAATATTATTCATTATTTCTTTTTTATCCTCGCAACAATGGAAGTAATGCAATTGCCACCATTTCGAAGAAATTAAAAAAATCATTTAAAATTAAAATTCTGCTAATTAATAAAGGTATTGAACAAACGAGTGCACGATAACCAATATGTGGCCAAATATCTTTCACTTAAAATAAGAATGTAATTTGATGAAGTAGTTTTTTCTCAAGAACTGTCCAAAAAAAGCCTAGTGTTTTAAGCATATAGCTTTTTCCTAATATATATGTCATATAGATCAATTGTAATATATATATATATATATATATAGTATACACACACACATATATATATAATAATTATATATAAATGTGTGTGTATGTGTGTGTGTGTGTGTGTGTGTGTGTGTTGTTAAAAAATTATAAATTTAACAAAAAATGCACCACATAATATAATCTATAAAATAAAAATTATAGACATTTAAACCAGAACAGAATAAAAAAATTAAATGAAAATCACTAACTGAAAGAAACATTATAACGTAACCAGCTAAAACTTTACAAAAAGCAACAGAAGTAACAAAATAAGTTACAAAATTTGTAAAGAAACCAACCCAAGGGACAGGTTGAGTTTTAATTATATGTATATATAAATATATATATAAATGAAAAACATGTGTGAAAAACTATATATACCAAAAATGGTTGATCATTACATTTTATCCAATCGTAAGTTTGTGCAAAAAAATTTAATTTAAAATTAAAAATAAAAATAAAAGCGTTAATTAAAAATATATTGGTGATGGTAAATTTTCTTTATTAATAAAGTCAAAAAACAAATTCTGTAACTTTTCCTGCGGAAATAAAAAATAATTCACATTATTGAATTGACTTACCAGAACACTAATATTATCTAAGAAACATCTCATGCCTTAAGTGGTGTTCGAACCGACGACGCGACGCTTCCTTTAGAGAACCAGAATTGCTCTTTTTGAAGTTTTAGACCACTTCGCCACCTCAACATCTTTTAACGTCCTCTAAAATAAATCTAGTTCAAAATTGGTTTCCTACTCCGTTTAGCGATAGAAAAACACCCTAAAATGATTATTGAGCATGAACATGCTCAGATCATCCGAAATCGGTCTTAAGACATCCGCTTTGCGCTTGACAAGCCCGTGTTAATACGTTCACTAAGCTTCAGGTTTCACTGCAATATAAGCATTATTTAAAGGGGAAAAAATCTATTCATTTAATGCATTTTTAAAGTGCTGAGCAATGAATAATACTCTTAAGGATTACATTCACATTTGTAATTTTTTATATTGAATATTGAAAAATTAGTTTTTCTTAGCATTTAAAACACAATTCAGAGAAAAAAACATTACAAATTTGCCCTTTTGCAAGACTGTCAGAGGGTTAATGAGACTATCTAATAGTACTATATAAATGAAAATCAAAATTTTATTTCGTAATTTATCTTATCATATATTTTGTTTAGTCATATTATGATTTGATTTGTTTTAGATAACAATATTTGTATTTAAAGGAAACTTGTCAAGAAAACGCTTTTATTATTTGAATTAAGGCAGTGTATTAATTTAGAGATTTTTCTGTTTTTGTTTTTAAAAACGCTACTGAGGGATAACGTGATATTTTCTCTGTTTCATCTACCTTTGAATAAAATAAAAGTATTTATTTTTAGAGCAATGTAAATTTTTAAAATAACAAGTAAACTTTCAATAAGAAACCAAAATAAATATATATATATTTATTACGATTGGTGAATTTCAGCTGTGTGAAATCAATATAAAACAATTTAATTCTTTTAATGCTCACAACAGAATCTTTGCAAAGCATTTAAAATGCAGTTTTGAGAGATTTTGAAGTAAATATCAAACATTTTTCCAATTCTTTGCATAAATACATATGTATGATGTAAGTTCAATGTAAATATCCATTTGGAAAAATGTCGTTTGAAACGTTTTAAAATGTGTGCGTAAAAGCTAAAACTGAAACATAAACCTTGTTTCATCGTAAGGGAAATGCATTATATTTGTTTTCAAATCATCCCTTTTTCTGTTGCCTTGAATTAAAAATACATCTTTAAAAAAATACAAAAAACCTAGCTTATAAAATTAAGAATTTTTTTTGTTAAAAAAATTAAATATGGTAATATAAAAAATCAAATTTAACGCAATCTGATGTTTTAAGATATATTTCATTTAGTTAAAAATACATATCAACGATTTTGCACACAAAAATACAAATTATGTAGATTTAAAGATAAACTTCTGCCGTTTCTTTCATGAAAAGACACTTGTACAGCGTTTGCCTGATACAGCTGGCCCCACCAGTGGCTGAGAGGTTGTGCCCTCGAAGCTGGTAGACGGGAGGTGCTGGGTTCGATCCCAATCGCGCCCGTCGGCCTAATCGTTCGGAGTTTTCGTGGTTTTCTTCGAGCCGTGGATTTACCCATGCGTAAATACGGATTAGGTTCCCTTAGAAAGACCCCCACGAAGAGCACTCGCCCCCAGGCCTATATCCCTAGTGTAGATAATTGGCCGTCAATAATCAACCCAACCCAACTGATACAGCTGTCGCAGACGCACCGGGGTTTCTTTTTGGTGCCGAAAGGGTGATTATTTTCCTGTCGTGGTAATCCGGCGATTTCGGCCGGTACACCAGATAGTACATATTAATCAAACAGCTGAGACAGTTTTATCCTTGACAATGCGTGTGTTTTACAATAAAACATTTTATGTGTGTTTCATAATAAAATAAATGTTTGTGCTTTATAATAAAATTGTGTGTTACAAAATAAAATAATTGTGTATATTTCATTTAAAACAAATATTGTGTGTATTTTTTAAAAAATTGTGGGTGTTTTATAAAAAAAATTGTGTGTTTTATAAAAAAAAAAAAAAAAAAAAAAAACGTAATAAAACAAAACTAACATGCTGTTTTCACAGTCTAGGTCTAATATGTATTCCAAAACGGGATTTTTTCGCCAAAACGGCGCAAAAACGAAAATCGACACAACCCCGGTGCGTTTGCGACATGTGTTCCGTTTTCCCGCTTACACGAATGCTTTTTTTTCTACTTGGTTTTCACTTTCGCTTCTATATATAGTTTCTTTTTTGCGCGAATGAAAACAGAAAGTCGATAAAGAAAAGGTCATCACCAAAAAAAAAAGATGGTCTTTTGCAGAATCATGCTGGGTTCAGTTCTCTCCCCTTAGGAACATTCGGAAAATCCCTCTTCGGCTATTCCTCCTCTAAGATTTCTAATACCTTCACAATACTTGCGTCGAAGTGTCAAAAAGCCTAAAATTGCTATGCAACATTTAATGACTGTACATTAGAAATTACGATCAGTTTGAAAACTTTTTATTCATAATACTATATATGCTGCATTATTTAGTGTTCCTTAATTAGTATTATTTTTGTATTACTCTAGTAATTTGGACACACAAACATATACATATGTGTGTATGTGTCCAGGGTGGTCATAAAAAAAATCTTTCTGGATATATGAGCCGCTCGCCACCATACCGTTCAAGGAAATGTGATAAATTTAGAGTTATAAATATATCAAAGTATACGTTAGAGAATGAAGTGCAAAATAAAAATCTATTCCTCTAATTGTACATTTAGTGTAAAATGACATTTATGCTTTTCATTGTTTTAATGATACTTTTCTACTTTTTGGAAGTGTGGTAGTATATCAAAGTTAGGATCACAGTGCTTAGCATCAGGAAATAAAAGATCAATTCTCGAACTTACAACTGCAAAACAATTTACAATCATAAATTTAAAATATTGAATATAAAAGTATTTTAATTTACAGGATGCGGAAAAAGTTTTGGATGTCAATACTATTAGGTCCAGATTTTGCAGAAAGTACTCAAGACTTTTGCTCAAAAACACTTTTCTGTACGAAATTGGGTGTTTCAGCAATACTCTGCACAAGTCCATTGCACGCAAGACTCTTGGCTGGCTTAAGGCGGATAGCATTGACTTTATTTTTCCGGATGAATGGCCTGCTAACTCTCTCAACATCAATCTAATGGATTTTTTTCGGGGATATTTGAAGTCAAAGGTCTTGGCTACTTCTCATGAAAGTTTGGAAGGTCTGAAAGCAAAATTGATTAAGGAATGGACCAATCTTTCCGATGAGATAATTCGTGCCACAGTCAATGATGTCTGAAAAAAGCTAAGGGCATCCATCAAAGACAAAGGTGGATACTTTAATATCTAATCTGCTTTTCCATTATTTACATGGTAAATTTAATATAACTATTCCAAAATTATTTCCAAAATAAATCTATTCCAATTAATATATCTATTCCAGTGCAGTTTTGACTATGAAATTCTCCATGTTTAAATGCATAATGTAAGAGAGTATAGTGTAACAGAAAAAAGGGTAATATATATTTCTATAGACCAGAAATGTTTTCTGCTATTTCAAATTATTTACAGTTATATAAATGAATAATTAAATATTTTTCACAGAGAAATAAATTAAAGTAAGTGATATAAATCTATAATATATTATTTTTATTTTTATTTATTATACAAATATTACACATATTTTGTGATTTAAAAAAATATATTCTTTTAAATTTTTACTATGACTTTTTAAAATATCGAATTCTCGGTTTTGTCTTTACTGCCTACTGCCTACGTAAAAACTATTTTTAGTAATTCAATATCTTTTTAGAACTTATTTTTAAATACACGGAGAGTTATTCTGATTATAAACACAAGAATCCAAGATTCAAAAAATTAATAAATAAATAAATAAATAAAATAAAAAAAGCTGTTTAAAATACGATATGTTTTGAAGTACTGTTATGATAGAATTTCTATTAATCATGGGCTGATATGTTCCCGGTCTAATAAAGAAAACGCAGCTTTTTAACAAAGCTTTATAACTCTATGACTTTATAACTTTATAACTTTAATGAATAACATAACTTTAATAATAAATAATAATAATTTAATAATAATAATAACAATTTAAAAATAATAATTTTATAATAATAATTTAATAATAATAATTAAAAAAATAATTTTATAATAATAATTTATAAATGATTAATAATAATAATTTAATAATAAATAACATAATTTTATAACGAAAAAGCTCCACACAGTGCTCAGAACTCGTTGCTGTTTTTGGTCAAAAGTCAACACGCGCGGCAGCCACTTTGACAACAGCTTTTTCATAGACAAATGTTCATTCAAAATAAAACCTACACGTGCCTTGGATATCTTCAGTGTCTGAGCTATCTCCTGCAACTTCACTTTACGGTTCCCCAAAACGATTTTGTGGACTTTTTTTATGTTTTCCGGAGTAACCACCTCTTTTGCGTGGTGCATCACTGGTGTCCGTACGACCACGTTTAAATTCAGAAAACCAGTCAATAATGGTTGATTTACCTGGTGCAGTGTCCGGATAACGCTTATCTAGCCAAGCTGTTGTTTGAACGGTATTTTTTCCCTATCAAATAACAATTCTTGAAATTCTTGTTATCCATTTTTTTGTTTATCAACAAAGTCGTTCAACTAAACCCACTCTAACGTTTTATCCACACAGCGAATCGTCATGGTATTTTTCCTACTACCTTTTAAAGGTTAGTATTTACTAAAAAAAACATCGGTTCGGCGATTGCAACGCCATCTGTGTGCCAGACCGGGAACTTATCAGCCCATGTGTTACTAACATAAAATTTAAATTTTACATATAATTAACGCAGCGTGTTATAATTTTATGTAACGTATTTTAGTTTATTTCACTGTGTAAAATATTACTTTATTTACGTAAATAATAGTAAATAAATTTTAAAACCAGCAAAATTTTGTGGTCTATAAGAGTACAATTGCCTATTTTTTGTTTAATTAATTAATTATTTATTTTGACTTTCTTTTTCAATAAAAGTATGAACATGCAAAATGTCATTGTTTAAATTGTATCTATATAATTAAACTGTATTATAAAAACATATTAAACAAAAACTAATTTGAATTGCTAAAAATAATTATTACGGAGGCAGTTATTATAATTACGAAATAAATAATCCGAGATTAAAATAGAGATTCATAATAAAAATATAAACAAAATATTTTTAATTAGTCATGAATTTTTTTAATTTTTGGATAATGATACAAAATTTAAATAACATATTATATTTATATCACGTATTTTAATTTATTCCATTGTGAAAAATAGTAGATTATTCATTTAAATAACTGTAAATAATTTACAATAACAGAAAATACTTCTGGTCTATAAAAATATAAACTGTGTACTTTTTTTTCATTATATATTTAAACATTCAGAATTTCATAGTTAAAACTGTATTTATATGATACAAAACATATATTTAGTTTACCTTTTTTGTAAATTTAAATGATGAAACACATTTTTTTCAATTGTAGTTCAAAGGTAATTTATAAAGATTTTCGCTGCAAAAAATCTGGGATTTGAACTCAAACACAAAAATCTTGGAAACAGCGCGTTACCAACCAGGCTACGAACCCTCTTGCCAAAGAAAGAAATTTATCCGATTATAAATTGCACTTTAATGTAAATTTTGAAACTTTTTTTCTTAAAACCCCCTGGGTATTGCGCTTTATGGCTTTCATATATTTATATACTAACTATATTCTATGGATACACAAATGTTCACCGCATTCTGTGACACCGACCTCGGAACCTCTGTCATTTGATGACTACCCTATGAAAATCCGACAGCGCGGCTGTTGCTTTGTGATGTTTTATTAGATGATTTTATCACCTGACGAGTCTTATGTGAGTGTCCTTTGTAGACTCCACTATGAAGATGTCTCCTAAACCTGACTGTTGACTACTTGTCCATACTAGTCGTCATGAACGTTATACTGAGAAATGTCACCAAATGAAAGTCCAATGAAGTTACCTGCACCCTGAAAAAAGTTTTGTTGAATCAACAAAAATTTGGTTGACCCAACAAAACTTTTTGTTTAAATATAGGTCAATGGAAATTTTGTTTGAATCAACAAAAAATTGTTTCTTTTTGCAATTCTAAAAAAAAAAAAAAATTATCGTCAGCCAAAAATGTTTTGTTAATTCAAGTAAAATGGTTCAATTTTACTTGATATTTTCTAAAACAACCAAAATGTACTCAACAAAACATGTTTTGTAGTTTTAATCAATTCCTTTTTCTGGGTGTGAAAACTAAGGTTTTCATCATTTGAAGACTGCATCATAATACGAATAAGTCACTATGACAATTGGTTTGTGAGAAGTGACCGAATGATTTCAGTATTATGTCACTTAGGAATTCGCCACAAAACATCTTCCATGATTGCTTTATATTGGAGTCTCCAAATGACTCTCATAAAAGAATCACAGGCGGCACCATTGTAACGTCACATGGTGATTTGACACAAAACAACAATCTTGTTGGCTTCACTGTGTAGTCAACAAATCGCGGTCACATGAAAGTAATAATGAGACGAATAAATGATATATTTTTATTCATTATAGTCATTGTGACACATTTTAAGATTTGGGTAGTCACAGTGACTGGCGTAGGGTAGTACCTATTTGCTACATCTGTCGTTTATACCAGTTTCTTTTAACAACCCACAGCTACATTTTTTGTTCAAAAATATGTTTGCCCTTAATGTATCGCTACCAGTGTATTTTTCATTTTCACAGAATATTTAAAAGATTATCGTTATATAAATAAAAAGCATGTGACAAAAATATTCTTGCTCTAATTGTAGTATTATTATACTAGAATTGATATTTTTTAATCAATAAGAAATTCATAAGAAATTATAATAGAATTTTTTTTAACCATGTATGTAGCAGATTATTATTTATATAGAACTTATTCCGTTTTTTATATATTTTCACTTCCTCATTAACGTTTAAGAATATTAATACAGTAAAAAGTCTGAATACTATACGTATAAAATCCATGTTAGTATTTATTAGTGAATAAGTTGAATGGGTCCAGTTTCATTATACAAAAAAATATTGTTGCGGTAGTCTCTATCACCTTTTAAACGTTGTCGAAGTAGCAGTGAATCGTACTGTATACCAATTCATTCATCACATCATTATCTTGTTCATCTTCTTCGTCATTCCCTCTGCATCGGTTGCCGTAGATTAAACAAGTTGGAAATTGTACGTCAAACGTGACAAATGAGGTGCGTTAGTACTATAGCTAGTTATATAAACCTTCAGATCTTGAGGATTTTTCATTCTGTGAAATGAATTATATCGTCTGCAGATTAATTTCTCTAATAAAAAAAGTATCTCAGTCGCTTGACGGTTAAACCTCGGAAGCTCCTATAACAAGAAAACACCGACTTCTTTTTAAAAAAATTCAAATTTCTTAATAAATATTTTTATTAATATCTTCTAAAGTTTTGATTCGATTTTCATAAAATTTGAAATGTCTCGACAAAATTCTGAAAAGATAATATATTTTAAATTTCAAACCATTCGATTGGGTAGTTTTTGCGTTGTTATTTGCGGACGGACGGACGGACAGACAGACGGACGGACCAGACGACGACAATATGTGTTACGCATTTATATAAATACGAACGCACCTAAAAAATCCTACACCATTATAAAATTACAATTTCTTTAATAAAGCACTGCGTTTCTTATTAATGAAGTAATATCATTAAAGATACTTACTATTTCTAACTACGTAGCACAGTGTGGTATTTAGTCCCAAAACTTGGCCAAAATTATTTTATACCTCTAAAAGCTACATATCTACGTTTTTATTAGCTCACAGGCTATCAAAGACTGAGAGCTAATGTGCCCGCCGGTTCTGTATGTACGTACGTATGTATGTACGTACGTATGTATGTATGTACGTACGTATTTATGTATGTACGTATGTATGTACGTAACGCGATAACTCTTGATAGAAAAAACCGTTTTGCTTCAAATTTTGTTTATAAGTCCATTGTGATAAGGCGCTTCTCTGATTAGTTTTGGGGGTTCATTGGTTAAGTATAAAGGGGGGAACGGGGGGCTAACTCCCCCTTAATTTAGTTACATGAGTTTTTCATGCAGAATTATCCGACTTTCTTCAAATTTTGTATATATATTCATTATAATAAGGCACTTCTCTGGTTAGTTCTGGGGGTTCATTGGTTAAATATAAAGAGGGGGAATGGGGGGATGATCCCCCTTAATATATAGTCAATTTCTTTATTTTTCGAGAGGCAAGAGTATAATATACAATTAGTGTGAAAAGCCTGTGAGCTCAATGTCCTCAGTTTAACTGAGCAATTTTCTTTTTTATTTGAATTGTAGAGTGAAAATAGTAAAATAAAGTCTTATTTATAAATGAAAGCATTTATTCATCAGTTTCATCACTATTACTGTCTTTAAGAATATTAACATTTGTAATATCACTTTATGATAACAGATGTAAAACTTCAGAAGATAAGGGCTTTCTTTTCTTGCTTGTGTTGCATTTCAGGCCAGTTATTAGGGGTTCAGAAGTTAAAAGAAGCCTATTCAGGACATCAATGTACAGGCCACTCGCGAAAACTTTCTTCTGTATTTTAATTTAAATTACCTAATATGTTTATTGCGAGCTTCTGCAGCCTCTTCAGATAGTTGGCCTATTGGCAGAATAGCTTCTTTCATAACGTCTGCTTCCATGACGAAGTACCTTGTGCATTGTAGAGCACATGGGATAAAAACCATATAGCGACATTTACAGTTCAGCCGTCTCTTAGCAATATTTTTCAAATTCTTCTGTATTAATTTTGTATCAGTATTGTTTTCTCCAAATATTGATCTTGTTTTTATGAGTAACTACCAATTTTTGTTTGAACTGATTTTTAATAACGGAGAGCTTTTGCTTCATCTCAGCTATCCTTGGATCACCTTCAGAATAATTTATCAATAATTCTTGCTCTATAAATTGATGATTTCCATCAAATGTTGAGTCATTTAAGTATTGCATGATGGTATAGAACTCATTTCGAGTCATAGATTTCAATTCAGAAGGCCCTGTTACCTAAATATATATAAAAATAAATAGCAGTAATTTCTATAAAAAATTGTAGGAACCAACAAAAAAATTCGTTAAAAATAGGGGGGGGGGCGGTTTCGGGCGGCTGATTTTTTTATAATTGCATTGTATACTAAGTACTGCATATTACACAATAGTTTTCATCGCTTAAATATGTTTAAAAATATAACAAAATCCTTTCTAAATATTATAAATAATTATTTTTGCCACTATTAACTATACCTAAGTTGTCGACCATATAGACAAAAAATCCGCAGGATATTCATTAGGTAAATGTAGTGTGTATAAAGTACATACCCAGTTCAGAATAATCCATCACAACAACAACCACTAAATTGCTTAACACAAAACTAAAGAGATTTTAAAACACTAAAATCAGAGCGCATTGTAAAATCACAGGACCACTGGAAGCGAACGGCAACTTCGGACTGATCGCGTGGAGCGCTGTGTCATGCTAGCGCATTGCACGTTTCGCCTTTGGATGCAGTAACTATTAAACTTTTGAGGAATAATATACAGGGTAGGAAATCGATTTTTTAAAAAAATCATTTTTGGCCATGTTTTGAGACTAAATACCACACTGTGCGTAGTGAAAATGCTTAATTTCATATAAACTGTTTTGTGATTTTATTATTATTATTTTTTTTGTTACTTTTTTACTTCTTGCAAGATATTTCGGAAATTTATGTTTTTAACATGAACTCAGTTTCATTTTAATATATGTGATTTGCAAACAAATATCAATTTTCTCTAATTTTATATATCTCTATATAAATGATTAAAATATTTATTAATTTGTTCAGTTATATGCCAGAAAAAAATAAATATGTATAAGATTTAAATGTTAGAAGGACGTGTCAATTTAATTTTTGCATTCTTGAACACTCCTTCTTGTTTTTTTTTATTTTATTATTATTTTTTTTTATGGTTGTCTTACTTTCCTTGTTTAGTTTCAAAAAACAAGATTATTGCTTATTTTGTTTGTAATGTAAGAGAAGTTCTTTTACGAAAGATATGTTCTAAATATATAAAATCAAGAATTTACATTACATTACATATATGAATTTCATATTCATTTTTTTTTACACTGCTAATCTTCAACATAGTATATTCTTCTTTACATATGTAAACTATCCTATATAAAGTGAAATTAGATTTTATAACTGGAATGTGGGAGTTTATAAAAAGAAAAACTATTTTCCAATGGATAATTGAACTACTATCAACTGAAATATTCTCTATTGGAGTTTATTTGCACTATTGACTTATTTTCATTTTTTAAATAAACTGTTGGAATAGAGAATTATTTTGAGACACTTGAAACTTAGTTCTTCTCCTTTCTTTTTTTTTTGCATTGAAATATTCACGTATGTTAAAAATTGGGTTAAAAATAACAGGTACATAATTTTTAATAAAGTTCAACATAATTCATATATTCTTTCTCTTATTCATTATTATTATTTTTTTTTTTTGGAAACAAATAAAAAAAGAAGTTGCTTTTGTCTCAGTGATCAAGTAGAAAAATTAAAACATAGTGATATTAATAATTGGCTAATTCCATGCGTGAATGTAGTGTAAGTCACATAGCCACAAAAGTTTACCGTTCTTGGCCACCGTATTTTTCTAAAAAAATTCTTCACTGTATTTAATGGTAGATATATGGTATTGAATAAGTCAAATTTTCCTTTAGTATAATACTGGTAGTCAAATGACACAGCCATTTACATCTCTGTGACTGACACTACATTCACGCATGGAATTAGCCAGTTGTATTTAATAGAACTCTCTCAACCACACTGGTGGTAGGATTACACTACCTTTATGTTTAAACATATATTAAATTTTAAACCTATATTTATTGTACTTTATGTAATTTTTAATTGATATTTGAATGTGTTTTTAATGAATATTTAATATATTATTGTTTTCATGTAATAACAAATTGAATGTCTATAGATAGTATGTTTATACATATAAATAGTAAGGTGCAATTATACTAAGTGGCCTATGGTAATTATACTTCACGGGGATTCCTTCGTGTAAATCCTTGAGTGACATATTTACAAGTATGGCTGGTCATAAAACGACTTGTGGAACGTAAAGTGGAGGTTTTATGACATGTAGTTTTTTGCACGTATCTGTCGCACTTCGAGTGAAGGCCTGGGATCTCCTCCCCTGAAAGGGAGCTTTGAATGGGGCCTACTAGTCTCGCAGAGGCAAAATATGACGGTCCAGTACAGACAAAGTGAGGGGGGGGGCGTGCCATCTCGAATTGGATGGAAAATAATAAGCTGGTAATTTTTCAATATCCATTTAAATCCATGGATGGTAATTTTTAAGATACCCCTGTAGGACCGCCTACTCGAGAAACAGTAGAAGTTCTCTCATACTTGTGGTAGGATGCAGTTCTCGCTTGTTAGAGAGCAGCAGTAATTTCGACATTTGTTACATAGTGGCAGTGGAGCTTTTGTCATATAGAAGTATGACAGTAATTTTAATCTAAGTTAAATATACTTAGAGGCCAAATATATTGCCACAGTATGCGGACTCCAATGAATTCGAGTCTTAAAAATAAAATAAATTCCGGAGTTTTAATTAGTTTGTTAGACTTTGTTAGATACTTTTAAAACGATTCCTATGCTTAGGATGCTAAAGATGAATTCAAAGGATGCCAGATGTTTCCTGTTCGTCATCGTTGATGTAGTTATGATCTCTATTTATAGTTTTATGTAGGTGTACTGTGTAATAATTATATTCGGTAGGGACGGTAGGAAAACATAGATTTTATATATTTCAAATAAGTAAACGTAAAAATAATTTTGATTATTTCTTTAAAATAAATTCTTAATTAATTACTTAATGTTTATATATGAAAATTAATTCATCAGTATGTGTTTTTCTTATATTTATACCTTTCTTATTGTAATTTTGATTTGTGTTTATACCTTTGTAAATAAATAAGTTAATTGTTAAGTTATGTCAGTCCTAATTTTACACATGGACCATTGTATACTCTCTTTATTTTACAGCATAAATAACTAAATATACTCTTGATCCTAAATTAATTTTAAAATACTAAATAAGAGAATTTGAAATATATATCTTCGAGTTACTTATCGAAAAGGGATGAACTTAAGTCATCCCATCTAAGTAAGGGCCAGCTATCAGTTGCGCATGCAAAACACAAAGCGATGACTTTTTTATTCTTATTATTTATAGTTAATTTAACTAATGTTGTTTGTTATTATTATTATTGTTCAGTTAACTTTGTGGCAACTGATTAGGTAAGATCACGTCAGACTTCTGTATCCAGAAGCCCCAAGATATATATACAGGTAAGGAAAAGGTGTCCTACCCAAACGCACCATTTAAACTGCATGTTTTGGTAGTTTTAATTTCATTAAGCATAGTGTAACCGACCTGTTTAGGTTTGTGCTTAAACACCGCCAGCACAGACTTTCCGTGAAAGTTTACTTATACAATACCTGTAACAAATAAGGCCATGTTTTGTATTCATCTCACAATATACTGTGTTATATCAGCATTAACATTTTAAATATTGTTGGATGTAATATTTATACATATTTTTACATTATTAAAAGAGGCATACTCTTGTCGCTGTTGAAATTTGATCAGGAGAGTTCAAAACAAAAGACATTTTAAAGTGGCCTTATTAGGCATATGTGTTCTAAATAAGGCCATAATTTGTTAAGTACATCGTATAACTTTAATTAACAGATATTATATAGGAATTACAAACAAATAGAACAAAATAAAGGAAATGTTTTTAAATTGCATATTTTAACTGTTGGAAACTAAATAAGTAGGTACAAAAAAGTTAATAGAAAATCATTATTACTTTATGAAGATATCCAAATACAGTTATTCAGACACATTCCGTCCCAAAATTTCCCGGACTGGTGAAATTATCAATCAACAGAAGGTGCAACATGTCCGCGGGTGACCACGACTGCACTTCGTCTTGTAAAGCGGTACAATTTCACATGGTATCTGTTGTGTGATGCATTCGATTTGTTGTAACAGTATAACATTATCATGTAGGTGCTCGCGATGGTCGAACCAGGAACGAACATAAAATTAAAGGTACAGGCTTATTGTTACTGGACGTTGCTACTTCGAAGTGTTGTAACGTTTCACGGGCAGAGTACGCAGAGTTCGTCCTCGGTACCAAGAGCAAAGGTGTTGGTCATCTGTACGACAATACACCAGAACACACTTCGATAGTTGTGCGGGAGTTTGTGACTTCTAAAGCTGTCGTCGTGCTGAACCATCCGTCTTACACTCCGAATTTATCCACCTGTGACTATTTCCTGTTCTCCAGTTGAAATTGTACCTAAAGGGGACCACCTGAAGCGACTCCGACAGACTATGTGACGCACATTGCAAAGACGAACTTCCAGAAGTTTTTTGACGACTATTACATTCTTCGTAAAAATTGTGTTGAGTCCATCGGGAGTTATTTCCTATAACAAGTAATATAAAAACTTTTTTTTAAGGACAATTCCTACTTAGGTCAAATAGAATTTTTTTTTTCCAGCGATCTACCCGCTTCGCCACTGACGGTATTTATTCCTAAATTTATATCCTGCTAAATATCTTACATAAGAGAAAGTTTTGAAATGTATTAAAAATTAAATAAAAAATAAATAGCTAAAATAACAAAAATTAATAGTTCGAAAAGTATTTCTCACAAAATTGTTAGACAAACTGCGTTAGAAAGGTAAAAAAATTGTATTTTTCTTGATACAAATTTAAAATCTAATGATTATGCCGTTTTTCAAATATTGAATTTCAAAAATTACCAAACTTTACAATAAAGTGCCATAGCGATGTTACAGTTAACGATAATACAGTTTTTTTTTCAAATATTAATTCATTAATTAAATTTTATTATTTAATTTTAGTTTTATACTTCATTTCTGTTCAAAAGTATACTCACTCCACATTTATAGTCTCCTTCGCCTGCGAGCCGCCTGATCTTCGTCCGTGAACAGCCCCATTATCTTTTTACGTGTGAAGACGAGACTATAAATATGGAGTGAGTCTATACTTTTGAACAGAAATGAAATATAAAATTAAATTTAATTAATGAATTAATATCTGAAAAAACTGTATTAACATCAATTGTCATCCAGTACAAGTTTTTAAAAAGAATTATTTGAACTTGATAGGATGAATAGAAAATATTTTATTAACGATTGAAAATTTGAACAAGATATATAAATATATAGAGAGTGTGAGCTAATAGTAGGAATTGAAAAATAGGTCCTACTTTGCATTTCAGTTCTTAATTTTTTGTTTATAGGATCAGTCTGTTAAATTTTTAGACACACTGTGTGTTTGGGGCAGAAAAAGGTACTTGTGTCCATTCGATTCACTCCTACACATTCTTCATGGACATACATCTTGCACTTTGAACAAAGACGTGTATCTAAGACACGATATTTTTAACACACTAGGAGACTTATCTTTTTGACATATTTCACTTTCAAACACAAACAGTATTAAAAATACAGAATATTTCAATATACATTCTAAAAGATCATTAAATTATCTCGTACATCATGCAACGATTGTAAAATTTAATCGACACCTTACGCTAGTTTCATGTAACAGTTTACTCTTTTAAAAATTATTTGGCGAAAGATTCCGTGGTCCATAAATGATAACGATGCCGGATTCAGTTGTGGTTGAAAGTAAAGATCCTATAAGACAGGTTGAAACATACCCGCAATTTAATAACCTGGGACCAAAAACAAAACTAAAATTGGTTGGCGTTACCGCAGTGGTGGACGGCGCGGGATAGTTACAAAGTCTTTTAAAATCGGTAAACCCCAGCTCTGGCGGTAGACTAATGCTGAGCTGAGTTACAACAATGCGGTTATTTTGGGTAACAAAATGGATATGCTCTCCTTATAGGATCCTTATTTAAAATTATCCGCATATGTCAAGAACAGATAACCTGTAAGGTATGTGCTGGTTCTCTACAAATATAAGCTTATGGCCTTATTAATAGCATGACCTTTATAGGTTTGTGCAAGTATCTTACAATAAGTTTCTTAATTTTTTAAAATGACTTTTTTTACAATGGGGTTTTGTTTTTACTTATAGTAATCGCATATGTTTTAAATATTCTTAATAATACACTGGAGTGCAAAACTTAAGCAACAAACACAAAATGCTAATTTCTGAATACGTGAGTACTCAAAAAGAAATTCTATAAAGAGCAAGTGTAGAAAAGAGGTACTACCCTAACAGCACGGCCAGTCGATGTGAAGTCCCCTTGACGTCACACATGGTTAGAAATGTCACAATCGCTACGGTGGATCAAAATATGGGATATTTCACTATCTCATTATTACTCTCAAATGATTATTAACACTGAAATGGCACTGTGACTGTCGCTGTGTGATGGTGTGATGTGGTATCACATATATTTTTCTTAAATTAATCCTTTTCTTTAATTTTCAGTTTAAACTAACTTTTAAATACTTAGTCATTTTATCCTAACTTTTATTTCAGCTCCCGCCGTAATTTTCCTCCATTAAAAGAAAATATCTTTCACATATACCCTTTATCAATAAAACTTTCTCACATAGATAGAATTCATTTAAACGATTAATCACCCTCACTAGATATAAAAAAAAAGAAAGAAAAGAGATAAAGATTGACTTTGTATTCGGTTTGCATTTTATTTCTCATTCCGTCCAACGTTCGTTAGAAATGTCTGTGTCTGCTTAATTTTTGTGTTTAGCCTTTTCGGTAAAATCCTAAACATTTTCCAGTACATGAGAATTGTTTTGTCTACTTCAGCTAGATTCCCAAAACTTTGCTCTCAACGTACATTTGGCATTCACATTCTTGTTGGCTCACTTTTTAGGACTGCCATTCTGGTACCCCTGTCCTGTAATTCAAAAATTCTCCTAATTGCCTAATGCGTAACTGATAATTTTTAGCTTATATGACATCATTCATTTTCATATGCTCTTCCGCCAATTTTATGTTGCCAATATGTGTATGGCATGAAAATCTACATGTGTCGGAGGGCTCATTCTCTCTCTCGCACGCTCCTCTGATAAGAAGTTAATAATGTAAGCTCGCGTTGGTTAAAATGCTCTCAGGCACCATCCCATCCCTTCATGTACGTACTTTGTAATCGTACGCTTATAACTCGAAGTTTAATAAACTAATATCGTAAAGAATCTGTTCAGAGCATTTAATTCTACAGCCTACTGCCTTTTTATGTTACTTTCAGTGGATGCTTATCGAATCTGGATTATTTGTCACGCAATGTACTTTTAAACACGTAGTTTTCCGACACTATAAATCTTGGTGCCTGTACAGGGCATTCGCTGATATTTTTTAACTTCATGGGATGGTGCCTGCCTGTTAGTTTGCCTGCCTTTTTATTTTTTAAAGACCTGTTTATACGGATTCAATATTTCTACACTCCTGCCGGATCCCTAGATGTTTCTTTTACTGGACTAAGGATTTCTGTTCTCCTGCGAGATGATTGCTTGTCTGCCGGATGATTTTTTTGTCTGCCGTATGATTGCTTGTCTGCCGGATGATTGCTCGTCTGCCGGATCTCTTGTCTGTTTCCCAAATTTCATGAGTTCAAGATTTCCACACTGCAGCCGATTTATACCAACTGAGGCGGTTTATTCTTTCGAAAACAACAACAAAAAAAAAGATGAAATCCCGATGTTCGCCTGCCTTCGCTCGCTCCCGCTGGACTCTATCCCTTCGAGGTAGGCCTAAGAAGCTGCGATATGGACGATTTCTGACTTCAAGTTCGCCTCGCATAGCGTTAATGGGTGCTCTACGATCATCGATATTGTGTTTTTTTTCTACTTCTGCTGGCTCTACATATCTCGTGCGTTTTTTTTTAAATATGTGAATGAGCATGCATTCATACGTCGTACCTACAAAGAAAGTTCGCTTTCTTCCCTAGTGTGAATAATTTTAATAAAAACTGATGGTACATCTACAATGATAAAAATACATTCGTCAGTTTTAATTTTTGGTGTCGTCACATGACGTTGGATTCCGCCTAACTTTCAACTTACAGTACATTTTCTATACTAGTACTGTTTATAGTGGATAAAAACAGTTTAGTGAACAAAACAAAAAACATATACAAGAAATAAAGAAAAATATTTTTCATTTATAGTATAGAGTTTCAGAAAGTTAAGAACTACAGGAAAGAAATTTATATATATTAACACGAATGGTTCGAAAAGTGAGTATGAGAAAACAAATATTAAATGATGTTGTATTTTTATAATTATTATTAGCTTTTTATTTTGACTGCATAAGTTTTTTTTTTCTAAATTAATAACGTAAAATAATCTCTAAATATTTTCTTGTTTAAATTTTTTTTTTCTCATGCTCACATCTATTTTCTTTGAATAATAACATTCAAAAATAGTTTTGGATTGCTTAGAAAGATCCCTCGATACTTTTTTACCAATGCTATTTAAGAATTCAAATGAAAACCTAGCGATAATATTATGAAATAAGATTTTTCATGTTACTAAAATACTTACCGACTGTTCACCATTTTTGCTGGAATATGTTTCAGCAAGTAACGAACTGCATAAGTGACTTTAAGCTTGATATTTCCAAAAAAATCAAGATAATCTAGTGACAAAGGATTCAATTCAGGATAAGTATTGAATTAATCTCATTATTTTGCATTGTTATGTGTGTTAAAAAAAGAAAAGAAAAGAAAAGAAGAACACGTTATATATATAGACTGATATGAGTACTTGTGGAAAATATAAAACCCTTTATTTTCATTTGTTACTGGCTACGACTTCGTTTTCAGGTATTTTATCCTTTGAACCACATCTCAGATTTTCGTGGCGTAATTTGCAATGCTTAATTCATAATTTAATTATCCGAATGATATTAATAAATCTAGCAGTACAATTTACATTTTTACTAATATAAGTGTCTCAATTTTTAGGTAAGTTATATTTTATTATTTGTCTGGTATTCGCATTACTCAGACTTTGCATTTTTTGTGTGTTTTAAAAATATACCAGGTTCTTTTTGGTTACATAATTAAGCATGACTAGTTAATGAAAAACTTTAAGGTGGATTATCCATCCATTATCTATTCATGCATAACTAGTTCTTACAGTTCGTATACTATAGACCAAACATGAAATATGTTGTCTTATCATTTTATTATGTTGGAAAATTTTTTTTTTTTTTTTACTTTAAAATAATTTAAATTTAAATGTACTGCATTCAAGATTAATTTCCACCTATGATTATTATCTTGTGATAGTTTGAAATTTTAGGTTATTGAATAAAGAAAAAGGAGTAAGTTTTTTTTGGTGCATTCTGGTATTTCTTATTCATTTAGTTAAGAATTTGCACAAGAATGCTTGCAAATAATAATAATAATAAATAAATAAATAAAAAGAAAAAAAATATTTTCAGGTTCAACATTAATTTTCGTTAAATGCTTATTAATTTTCTAAAATCTGTGTAGATTATAATGTGTTTTGAACAGAACCCATATTTCATTAACGATATGTCAGGTTTTGAAGATATAAAAAGTAAATGCATCAAGTCGTATTTTAAATTACGATTTAAAGGTTCTTAAATATTTCTGCAAGTAGTAACTTTTCTATTTTTATTTTTGACTTCAATTGTTTAGTGTAAGTGTTTTAATGTGCTTATTTTTAGATTATTATCGGTAATATCTAAATGACATTTCTGATAAATGTGTATTGTTTCGATATCCAAATATTATAGAGAAATTAACAACTTACATTTGGATGTGTTTCTGATGGTTTGAAACTGCCATAAGATACATACAATTTTATAATATTGCACTTTTCAGATAAATTATGATTACATTTATTTTTATAGTTCAGGGATTTAGTACTCCCCTCCCCCTCTTCTCCTATTTCAAAATGTTAAAAAAATATATATATCACTCTACAAATATTTCAGATCATGTTAGGCATTATATTTCTATTTTTTAAGGAACAAAAATAATGACTCAGTTATTTTAGATGGTTAATCAAATCTTGTTGCATTTTCTCATATTTTCAATTTCACAGGTCATAACTTTATAACAATGTGCATTTTTTTTTTCATGTTCTTATTTGTTTGATACCACATGCTTTAATTTTATTATACTTTTCTTTGGTTAATTATTGTTAACATGAAAACACACATACACACAGGCTTACTTATTCATTATATTGGTACATTTTCTTTGATCACATCTCTTTAGATTGGCGTTCTTTTTCATGATCTTTAAATAAATAGATATCCAGAACTATATCCTTATATATATTTTTTTAAAATTCTACTTTTAATTTTAATTAAGTTATGGTCAGAGTTTTCTACGACTTCTCGTCGAGCCATTACTGCAGGAATGTCTTGATGAGGGTACATATTTCATATTTGGTTTAATTTTAATATGGCGCTGGCGTCAGACCCCTTTCAGTCGAATTTGAAATATGGTTTGTGTTACATTCTTTCTCATAACTCTTTTTTTAATATTTTAGAATGGTTATAGATACCTTTTTTTCTTTCAGAATATCATTTATTTCATATTACAGATAGTGTTCATATTGAGAAATTTATGTATTTTTTCATATTTTTTGCAAGAATTTTGAATTATTTTTTTTAACTTATGTAGGTACACTTTTACCTTTTTATTACTTGTACATGTTTGAGTGCCAACCACAGGTCATCATGTATGATAGTAATTGTGAAACATAATATTGTCACTCATTTGAGAATTACCGTTTGACATGTCATTTGTCATGGAGTTTATGTTCACTGGGGCTACGCATTATTGCACATACCTATGATTTTTCATGGTGTCTCAAGGTATACTTCTCATGGTATACACACGCTCCTGTTCAGCTCCTGTAGTACAATTGGTTACGTCATACACTTTGTTCTCAACATAAGGTAGCTCTTTTACAATATTTGTTTATAAGTGATTTCACCTACCATATTCCTTTTTCTTAAAGCTTACTTTTGACATAATTTGCTACCTTGGTAAATTTGTAGCATTTCTCGACGCGAAACAAAGTTTATATTTACTATCAAAGATTTTCTTTCGAGTTTTGCTGAATATTTCATTTGATGCATTTTACACAAATTTACATGCTGTGTTTGGATTTTGCTACAAAGTATTACAAAGCATCAATGCACACAATTTTTTTTTTTTTTTTTTTTTTTTTTTTTTTTTTTTTTTTTTTTTTGCATAATCCATCATTTCATGTTTTTCTATTTTCACAATTTTCACATATCTTTGATACACGTATCTTTTTTTTTTTTTTTTTTTTTTTTTTGGTAATGCACTTTTATTAATTTTTCCATTTTATATAGATTGCTTTTTATGCCCTTTCCACCTGATCATAATTCATATTTATAGATTCATTCATATTGGGATATGTAACAAGATATTTACTCTCTAAACATTTTTAACGTTTTTGATTTTTTTTTCTGTTATGGTATTTTCACTCATTGTTCCTCTATCTCTTATATCTCTGATACATGTTAAAAGAAAGGTGTCAACAGTTAATTTTTTATTTCATTTTCTTGAGATTTACCCTTTACCTATGACTTCTGTACAATTGCTTGGGAATTATATTCAGACGTCATTTGAATTTACAACACGAAAATTATCAGTATGATAGTTTCCCTTTTCTCTAACATTTTTAATTACTATGTGGCTTTTTTCATTTTTCAGTTGCTGTAAGAATTTTACTTTTGCGTTCATAACTTTTTTCCTTTCACATACATTTTTTTTTGTGTTGTCATGGACATTTGACAATGAAACATTAAATATTTGTACAGGTCATATTAATATTTATACATGACATACACAGATCAAATATTTGTACATATCATACATGACTCACTGACACCATTTGAAAAACAGTTTATAATGCACATTTCTTTAGTTTCATTAGGATACACATGATCTGCAGATGTACTTCACACCACATACACTACAATACATTTTTTTTCAATCAAAGTATATTTACACACGTATTATCTGTATTGTCGCTGTACCTAATGAGCTTTCTTTTTCTTTATTTCAAAATTTATCAATTTACAAAATTTGATTATATACATATATGTCAAGGTTAACAAACTTTTTAACACCTTATATCTTTTTACTCAATTCTCATCCTCCTCTAGTTTGCACAATATAATTCCACATTTGTTCACTGTTTAAATACCAATCAATGTTTTACACTATACCAATCAGGACCAGTCATTATGCCCATTTCCAATCATCGCTACACCCTCTACCATTCATTATTATATTTGTTTTCTTCATTTTTTATACCTTTTAATATTGATATTTTTTTCCAGTTCACATCACCTGCATTTAGTAATCTCATGGTATATTTGTAAGTAATAGTTACACCAAAATATTAAATGGATACATAACATTTGTTATACATGCCATTGTTGGTAAACAACTATACTTATTCACCTGTTGCATTCTCAGTAATGCTGTTAACTCATTTGTAGGTTGATAGTGATTTTTTTTTAATGAAAATATATATATACAACATTTACTATTCTTCTTCTTCATTTTACATGTATTTTTTTTTCATGTATAATTTCACTTTGATAAACACATTAGTCAAGAGTAAATAAATAAACACATAATTAAAAATAAAATATCATACTTTTTCATTAAATAATACTTGTTTGCTGATGCAAAATAAGTGGTGCATTACTGAATCACGCCTTAATGGTACTTATATTATTTTAATATTACGATTCTTAGAGATCTACTCAGATCTCTGTTCAATGCAGTCATTTCATGAAACTTTCATGAGTTAACGCATCAAGTATTTCATCCTGTTAATTTACACAACTTCTTACACATACTTCTATCATCTATACTTAATGCACTCCATTTATCATTTACAGTTTTTTTTTACTAATCAATGAGATACACTACTAGTTAATGTCTTAAAGATTACCATTTAAGTAATATTACACAAATTACTAATCAATGATGTATTACCAGTCAATGTTTTAAGTATTACCAGTCAATGTATGAACACAGTCATTCAATGTGACATTTTTTCTTTTCTCATTCATACACTTTGAAATTCATTCTTGTTCTTTCACATTAGATGCATTTGATAATTTCAACGGTATTTGTAAGTTCTAGTTACACCATATACTATTAAGCCTTAGGTGATATACAACTGGACTTATTTACCTTTTGCACTCGCAATAATGTTGATATTATTTATTTGCTGATTAATAATAACATTCTATCGTAAAATTATAAGCAGCATTTTCTTTTCCTTTTTTTTTTTTTTTTTTGCACATACACTTTGACATCCATTTATTCCAGTTAGAGATACAAAGGTACAGTAATTTATTATTTTTTTTTTAGAAAAAAAAAACATTTTTCATTAAATTAAATTTGTTTACAGTTGAAATATAGATTTGTGCATTACTGAATCTGCCCTAGTGGTTTAAGGATATTATTTTTATAATATTAGGATTTACTAAAAATCTATTTTGATTTTTTTGTAATGCACATGGCTTCATGAACCTTCATGATAAAAGTATCAAATATTTCATTCTGTGGACTTACACGAATATCTTACACGTTTCACTTACTATAACACTACATTCCATCAGTCACATTTTTATATATCATTTAAAAAATTCTGTCACTGGTTCTACTTGTTGATTTTTATTCTTGACTTATTAAATGGTAACATATTTTAGTAAAACTAATAGATAACTTTTCACTGTACATGTCCTCATATAATTTCTTTTTCTTTTTTCGTTTTATTTATTTTCTTCTATAGAGTATGTGTCGCACCTCAATTACACCCCTTGTCTTGCCCACTCAGTGCTCGCGAATTTACCTTTTTAAAGTTCATTCAATATAGGTAATTTTTAAAGACATACATTTTTTTTTCGATTTTTTTTTTCATACACTACACTTGTTTCTAGAAGTATATTTATTCGCAGTTGTTATGTTATCGCAAACTTTTGGTGTTTATACCAGCTGTATGTTCTGTCGAAGTTAGATATATGGGTTTGCATACATTGATTTCTCACACATCTTTCACATACTTACTGATTTTAAATTTTCTACACTTTATTAAATGTATTCTAACCACCAGTCATTTTTTTTCAATCTAAACATATTTCTAGGTGATAGGGAATGTAAGCAAACTGAAAACATAATTACGTTTTGATACACATAATCAATTGTTACATTATGGAATTGAGTGACTTATGGCAGTGTTTCAAACATTTTTTTTTCTTCACATACAGAAATTCAAATATTTCTGAATCCTCATCTCTAACATAACTTTGTTTTAAATTCATGTTGTGAGTGTAAAAATAAAATTAGAAACGCATAAATTTCCAAATTATACCTTTATTCATTATTTTGGGGATTAATACAGAATCCTTGGTTATTTATGCTGTATTTCTGTTTATCTGTATATTATATATGTTATATATATCATATTACTCCAGTATTTTATAATGATTATAGTATTGATCATTATCCATATTTAGCCACATTTAATGCTTATTATAATACAAGCATATTTTTAAATTAATGCCAGCTGGTAACTGACCTGTAAACATAGGCCTAATGTTTGTTTTATTTGTATGTGCACAATTTGATACAGGTCAACGTCTGTTAAGACACATTGAAAAAGTGATCACAAATTTTATTAAAATTGCTGCAGCTGTTTCTAAATAGAAACAATATATGATGTCACCTGTATGACAAATTTATGGTACCAATATAATTATATCATGATATACTTTTATTTTTGGATGGATGCCTGCTACGAGAGATCTTCAATTACTGTTTGCTTTTTGTCATGTTTCGTTTTATTTACATGTATCTGCTATAATTGATGTAATCGTAAGAGCATATGAAGATTTTTTTCGTCCTCAATTCAAATTTTTTTTCGTGGGTTTAAGGGGAGATATATGTGATGTGGTATCACATATATTTTTCTTAAATTAATCCTTTTCTTTAATTTTCAGTTTAAACTAACTTTTAAATACTTAGTCATTTTATCCTAACTTTTATTTCAGCTCCCGCCGTAATTTTCCTCCATTAAAAGAAAATATCTTTAACATATACCCTTTATCAATAAAACTTTCTCACATAGATAGAATTCATTTAAACGATTAATCACCCTCACTAGATATAAAAAAAAAAGAAAGAAAAGAGATAAAGATTGACTTTGTATTCGGTTTGCATTTTATTTCTCATTCCGTCCAACGTTCGTTAGAAATGTCTGTGTCTGCTTAATTTTTGTGTTTAGCCTTTTCGGTAAAATCCTAAACATTTTCCAGTACATGAGAATTGTTTTGTCTACTTCAGCTAGATTCCCAAAACTTTGCTCTCAACGTACATTTGGCATTCACATTCTTGTTGGCTCACTTTTTAGGACTGCCATTCTGGTACCCCTGTCCTGTAATTCAAAAATTCTCCTAATTGCCTAATGCGTAACTGATAATTTTTAGCTTATATGACATCATTCATTTTCATATGCTCTTCCGCCAATTTTATGTTGCCAATATGTGTATGGCATGAAAATCTACATGTGTCGGAGGGCTCATTCTCTCTCTCGCACGCTCCTCTGATAAGAAGTTAATAATGTAAGCTCGCGTTGGTTAAAATGCTCTCAGGCACCATCCCATCCCTTCATGTACGTACTTTGTAATCGTACGCTTATAACTCGAAGTTTAATAAACTAATATCGTAAAGAATCTGTTCAGAGCATTTAATTCTACAGCCTACTGCCTTTTTATGTTACTTTCAGTGGATGCTTATCGAATCTGGATTATTTGTCACGCAATGTACTTTTAAACACGTAGTTTTCCGACACTATAAATCTGTCACCAGGTGACATTACAATGAAGTCACCTTGTGATTCTCAAGTCACTGTCAGTTGAAAACTGAACTTTGAAGTCATTGTGAGCATTGCATTGTGCGGAATCGCCAAATAATGTCACAATGAAGTCGCATGGTGACTTTCCGGTGATCAACACTCTATTGTGAAATCATCATTGCACTCCTTTGTGAAAAATCACCAGATGATTTTATTTTCTGTCACTTGGAAACTCCTGACAGAACAGCTATCATGATGACTTTACAATGGAGAGCCAAATGACAGTCACATGAGAGTCACAAAATGAGTTTAAGTTACCTGGTGACTCGTCAAGAAGCAGCAGTCATGGTGACTGTTCAGTGGAGTGACCAAATGGGAGTAAAAATGAGACGAATGAAAGATATCACATTTCTGTTCATTGTAGTGACTGTGACCATTTGTGATGTGAAGAAGACATCACATCGACTGTCTGTGTTGTTTAGCGTAGTACCTATTTTCAACACTTGCTGTTTATAGAATTTCCTTTTGAGTACTCACGTGTTCATAAATTAGCATTTTGTGTTTGTTGCTTAAGTTTTGCACACTAGTGTACATTTTTATGAATGGTGTATTATTTAGCTCAAAACATTTAAAAGTAAAAAAGTGAAAATATTCGCATTTTCTTTCTTTTATAAATTTGTATTCCCTACATCTAACAAGGAGGGTGCCAAGCTTGGTAATCACATATTTTGATTATTTTTATATATGTTGTAGGGTAGAAGCCCCTTAGTCTCAGGTTCAATGAATTTTATACAACGCTCCTTAGTTCTCGAGAAATGGGGGGTCTAATATTATAATACTACTTAAATACTTACTTTGTAAAAAAATAACTACGTTGGTCGTAGCTCAGTTGTTATGGCGTCTGCTCGTTGTTCCGAGGGCCCGGGTTCGGTGCCGGAACGCGCTATGCTTGTTTTTCTCCTTTTTTTAATAAATATACAGGGTGATCAGAAAATGAGTATACACTTGAAAAATTAATAATTCACGGAATAATGTAGGAAGAGAGGTAAAAATTCTCACACATGCTTGGACTGAGATGGGGTTTTATTGTATCCACAAAAAAGTTCATAAAATGGCCGACAAATGGCGCTTCGTGTGATAAGAAAAGCAATAATTAACATAACAAATTATGACAAAGCAAAGACGATGTTCTTCAGAACGAATGCTCAACATGTTCACCGTCATCCCACAACAATAGCTGTAGCCGAGGGACAATGTTGTGCACAGCACTGTGCAGCATATCTGTAGTTATGGTGAGAAATTGGCGTTGGATGTTGTCTTTTAGCATGCCTATTGATGTCGTTTGATCGCGGCAGATTCCCCATTTTGATAGTAGAGCTTCACTAACATTGCATTTTCTGGTAACGTCAACATGCTGCGATTGCTGGTGCATCTGATTCTCTCCCTCATTACAGCTCCTTTTATACACGATTCTCAGGCAGAGGCACTGACGTTTTGCTGTTCAGTGCCATCTGTCGGTCTTTTTTTTTTAAAAAAAAAAACCTTTTTTGTGTGTGGTTACAATAAAACCCCATGTCATTCCTTTTATGTGCGTCAATTTTTACCTCTGTACCTACATTATTCCGTGAATTATTAATTTTTCAAATGTATAATCATTTTCTAATCACCCTGTATTTGTAATTGTAATTTAACAATCTAAATAAAAAAAAAAATGTTAACACAATTAAAATTTAATTTAGATCACTTTTAAAATGAATTAAAATGTATTTTAAATGTAATGTGTTTAATCACTTTTAAAATGTATTTCATATATGCTTTATCAATGCAACGATATTGAACAATTGTGTCAATTCGTGATTGTAAAGAAACATCATATATAAATTGCCTTAACAAGGGAAGCCAATTCAATGATAATACTATTCTGTGTTTAAAGTAAGAAGCATAATTATATTAAAATTTAGCGTAAAACTTAAATTACAACATATTTGTTTTATTTTATTGTAACTAGAGGGCGCAACAACAGAATTTTATTTTAGTTTGGTGCAGTTAATGATTTTTGTTTTCAATCTTTATCGCACAAGTGTGTATCATTCTATAACAGCTTATAACCGTATAAAAATGGAAGAAGCAAGCTGTAATTCACAAGATCAATCTGAAGTGTCGGGATTCGATGAAAATCAGAAAAGTGGTGTCATAAATGCGTTGAAGTACTGTAAAATTTTATTGCAAAACATTGGATTTTTAACAAATAATTCAGCATTTGGAATATCTTCGTTTTCTATTGCGATGGGAGAAAAATTCTATATTTTGATAGTAAATATGCTGATTTTGTAAAGATTTTTGAATTTTTACTAGTCAATAATAGATCCAATTTTTTTAAAAGTTCTTTAGATGAGGAGAAATGTTTAATAATGGTTTAAAAATCAAAAATGCTAAATTAAAATTTAAGTACGTTAACAATTTTTTTGTTGTTGTTGAGATTGTTAAATTATAATTACAAGTATATCTATACTAATAAAAGAAAATTTCGCTTTGTGTGTGTGTGTGTGTGTGTGTGTCTGTTGGCGATAGCCAGGAAAATCTAGCCCACCTAGAAGGCTGGAAATTTAGGTGTGGATAGTCCAAGGTGCACCTGAGCCTCAGAATTTTAATGTTTTGATAATTAGCATAGATATTAATTAGACTCTCATTAACCATCGCTTCTAAAATATCATCTTTTAAATCAAAATGGCGAAAGAAAAGGACAGGTGCATTGGATTTGCAACCGGAAATGAACGAATTCGAAATTATTTAACTAATTAGCGAATTTTAAGAAAACTAATTGAGATATCAAATTTCAAATTTCTGAGCATATGTAAAAAAAATATTCTGTATCTGACTATGTGATTTTTAAAAAATTCGGTTGGTAATTTTTTTTTAAATTTACGCAAAAAACTGCCAAAAATCTTTCGGCGCCAGTGAAAACGATCCGAGAAATTTTCAGACAGGGATCGGCTTTCATTAAAAACTGAACTACAAAGAGATCTGTTTCTCTGGCCGATCCCTCTCATTCAGTTTGCGAAAATGAAAGGAAATAATTGCCAATTTTTACTAATGAACAAAAATTTAGGTAACTAATTAATATATAGATTTGAAACTGAGGTCGGGAAGGGGTGTCATCTGCTGGCTATTTTAGCGTAGCGTCTTCGTTTTGTTCTAATGATCATGAAAATGTAATTTTTAATGATCGCGTTAATGTACGTGACGGTGGTTCTCTTGAACAAATTATTTATTATATTTGCGGGTATGGGAAGGGAGGGGGTTAACGCCTTTCTCTGAGATTGTAATAATCTCGGGACCGAGCAACGCCGGGAGGGTTAGCTAGTTTATTATTAAAAAAATGAGAAAAATAAACGTAGCACGTTCAGGAATCGAACCCGGGCCATCGGAACAGCGAGCTAACGCCATACTAACTGAGCTACGATTAACGCAGTTAACCGTTACAAAGTAAGTATTTGAGTTGTGATATAATATTAGACCCCCCATTTCTCGAGAGCTAAGGAGCGTTGTATAAAATCCATTGAACCTGACACTAACGGGCTTCTACCCTACAACATACATAAAAATAATCAAAATCTGTGATTACCAAGCTTGGCACTCTCCTTGTAAATTTATATAAAATAAAATAAGGCGATTCTAAATGAATACACGCCTTACCAGAAAATGAAGTTTTGTTTTTATTTCTAGATATTCTTTTCTCACAATCGATATTTCACAATGAATTTTATGACCTTAATTCAAGTAGGTTGAGAAGTTCAAAAATCACAAACTGCAATTTTGTTTCCTTTTTTCGAAGAACAATTAATTTATTTAAATGGAAAATGTAATTGTTTTATTTGAAAAATGAATCAAAGTTACGCTAAAGATTTATTTTATATATTTTTTTTCTTTACGTGATATAATAAGAATTCCTAAAATAATTTTCAAACCACTAAGTTCAAAATCTTTTCAATTTATATATTTCAAAAAATATTTATTAAAAAAATATTACAGGAATTTTTACTACGAATATCTTAACAATATTTAATACATTTAGGAGTCTGCTTTCTGAATTAGAAATTCAGGTTCCAGAGTATTCAAAATTTTGCAGTTTAATCCCAAAGTAATGCTTTTCATTATTATTATTTTTCCAATGAAATAGTAAATAAATGTATATTTGTAAACTCCTATGTTCGAGATTTAAACTCATTTGAATATAGCGGATGGCAGAAAAGCCGGAAATTTTGAAATACAATGTGGCAGCTATGTACAGTAGCAGAAAAAAAATTATACTAACCTATATTAATATCAGCAATTAATATCAGAAATCAATATATAGACATTTTCACTTACCTTTTATGCGCATTAGTAGGATATGTTACTAGATAAAATCATTTTAAGTCAAAAAAATGTTGGTAAAATTTAAAATTTTTAATTAAAAAAAATATATCGATTTTAAAAGTTTTTTTGCTACTTCAATTTACAATGATAAAAACTGATTATTTTTAGAATGTTAAATAAAAGTGCGTTAACTATAACGTTAAGGATCGATTTTGCAATTAATTAATTGGTTTGTGTGAAAAAATTAAGTGCTAATGGAATATGCTGAGAAAAGCACGGATTCTGTTACATTTTTATTTATATAATTTTTCATCTCATTATATTGCAAAATCCATCCCTCATATTATTAAGTAGATTGTGCTGAGTATATAAGAAAATAATAATGAAGCTATTTGAAAAATTATTGTTAATGTTGCCTTTTAAATATAGAAAGTTTTGAAAAAAGAGTAAAAAGCAAAAAACAGATTAAAGATTTTATGCTAAAAAATATATATTAAAAACCGATTCATTTTTAACACTTTCCAACCTAGTTGAAAAGTGTTTATGACTTCGGTTTGTCTGTCCGGATGGCCGTCTGCCGTCTGTCCGTGCTCTAACTCCCGTAAATATGCTCGGATTGCTCTGCAATTTTTATATGTTATTGTCGCTATGTATAGCATGTTCCCTATTTCAACGGAAGTGTGTAGCACTTATAGCTTTTTTACAGGGACACTCAAAAGAATTCCGTTACATTGCGGTCTATGGGGGAAAAATCATTTGCGGTTTATTTAAATAATGTTTCACTATTTTAAACGAATTGAAATTTATATATATATATATATCACTAAGATGCATTAGAAGAAGCTTAATATGGAATAGGGTGTGCATAGCACTTATAGCTACTTTACAGAGACAGTCAAAAGAATTCCGCTACATTACGTCTATGGAAAATCGTCTGCGGTTTATTTAAATAATGTTTCACTATTTTAAACGCATTGAAATTCATATATATCACTAAGGTGCATGACAAGAGACTTACTACAGAATATTGTGTGTATAGCAGTCATCGTTCATTTACAGGGACACACAAAAGAATTCTCTACTGTCTGTTAACAATAATTCATGGAAGTGCGTTTTAAGTTACTGAACGCGATTTTAATTTTAACTCGCTTTTTGTCTATTACGTGGTGTGTATAAATTCTGTAGATCCTATACAGGGAAGCACAAAAGCTCGCGAACACATTTACGTTTATTGACAGAAACTCCAGACGGAGAATTTTAAACTGTGCTACGCGTTTTCTAACTGAAGTAAAATTTAGCATCCTATGTAGTATATGTACAAATCTATAGATCCTATACAGGGCTGAATAAAAGTATTCGGATATTTTTACAAATATTGTATATGTTGGAAATTCCTGAAATTATGTTTTTAAATATGTTATGCGTTTTCCAAATCGTTTATTTAGATGTTATCTTTTAGCTTATTAAACGGTATGATTTGTAAAACTATTTTGGAAGCGTTGGAAAGTGTTACATAATCTATGCTTGACGCATGATTTTTCGTTCTTGTTTTAATACTAACTAAATATCTTTACTGCTTATATACATCTACTTACAGATGTTACAGTCGTCCGGTTGAATATTTTATTGTTATTATTGTAATTATTTATAGCGTACCATTTAAAAAGCTGTCAAAATTATAAAAACTGTTTTTATTACACTTATAATTGTCAGAGTGTTTCCAAAACATTACTTAAATATCCTAATGGTGCCAAGGTGCCAAAGCTTATTTTTAACAAAAAGTAAAGGACCGATTTTTTGTCATTTTTTACGATTCGAAGACAGCCAAGTCCCCTTATTTAGAAGTAGTTTTATTCTTTACTTGAAAACATACCGTATGTACTTGAAGGTAGTACTTATTTATTATCCGTCACAATTTAAAACTTTAAATGAAAAGTGAAAATTGTTAATTTTGGCATTAGACATCTCCTTAATAACGGAATTTTCTTTTTACATTTTCTATTTATGATATTAAGATAGTTTCACATTTTCATTTGTTTATTTGTTTGTTTCTATTTGTTATTTTCACAAGACACTCAAAATAAGCTTAGCAAAAAAGAATAATTAAATATAATTTTTTTCAACAACTCTTCAAAATTATTAAAGTTTCAGAACTGTAATCTAGATTGAAAAATGCTTCAGGCATTTTGTGGATAAAAATACTATTTCCAAAAAACACTAATGAAAATGCGCATTTTATACTTTCTTTGATAAAATATTTTTCGAACACAGAAAGATTCGCAATTAAAGTTATTTTTTATTAAGTTCTTCAAATCAAATGGAGTTCAAAAGGACATCATAAAAGTTTTATTTTTAATCTGATATGCAGAAGTAAGAAAAACGTTTAAATGAGTTTCCTTTTTGCGATTTTAAGTGTTCTTGAGATTCTCTTTTTCCTTTTGAAATAAAATTAATGATGTCTTAAGTTCATATTTTTATGACGGCTGTCCCATAAATGGCATATAAATAATTCCATAAATAACATACATTATTTGTGTCAATCAGATATCAAAATTTTAAATGTTTAAAAAACGTAAAATAATCTATACATTTTTATAGAAACAAGAATATTTATTATTTATTTAGAATTATTTAAATGAATTGACTGTTATATAGGTATAAAGCGTTGCGACCCATCTAACGTAGCAAATGCATTTTTGTGGCCGAATAAAACAAATATTGAGTATGGATATTATATACTGCATGAATGTTTTTAAATAAATATTTTAAAAAAGAAATAATAAAATGTTTCTAAACTAGTTTGAACATTGTTTTCTATTTTTATTTTAGAAACAGTCAGAAACCATCCTTCCAACATTTATTGAATCTTATTTTTAAATATCACTATGGTATAATTAAATATCAGTAGAAATTTTATTCCCAAAAATGTACAAATAAATCTTATTATATATTTGAAGATTTTTCTTAACCACTGAAATATCGTTTAGATACTTGTATAGAGCTTGATGTACAAGAACTTCTTGATATATTAATAAAAGAAATATGTTTGTCTGTTGGTTGACAGGAGCAAATAAATCTACCACAAGTATAGGTCTGAAAATAGACAAAAGCAGGTCCGAATGTGCCTGAGACTGAGCTTTTTGATGTTTTGATTTAAAAAAAACTGCGACTTGAAATAAAACCATAATGATGGACGTTTTATTTTGGTCAATACACCCGCGTTAAGATCGTCTTCGCACTTGTCCGAGAATCGACGTTTTTAAAAACACAGGCGTAGTAAACATTACGTTTTTCAGGATCGCAATCGTTGGGAGCCCTATAGAGTTACAAATATATGTGGGTACTTTTCGGTTAGCCGGGCGCCAGTGATATATATACATGTATATATACACATACCTATATACGTACACATATGTCCACATATACATATATATACATACATATATTTATGTACATTTATGTATGTATATATATATATATGTATATACATATGTATTTATATATGTACATATATCACTGGCGCCCGGCTAACCAAAAAGTACCTATATGTGTATATATATGAAAGTTTCCACGGTACCTACCAGGTTATAACGGTATCTTTTGTTTGCAGAAATATTAATACCTACTATTAAAAAAAACATACTTTCTGAAGGTCAAATTCATATTCATTTTCATCTGTCCTGTTTATTTTAAAGATTTAAAATGCCACCCCCTTTCCCTCGATGGATATATATATATATATATATATATATATATATATATATATATATCCACAGTATCTTCTTGGTTGTAACGGTATCTTTGGTTTAAACTAATATTAATATTTCTTGTTTCTACAAAACCAGTCATTTATCGCAATCGCCACCGCATGGGTTTTTTTCTGAGTTTGTTTGAAGATATCATTTCACACTTTAAGAGAATTGCGTCAAAGTTTTTCTTTCACTTTTATTTTCTTTTTTCAACACTTTTCTTTTCTATTTTTAACACTTGGATATATCCTTTCATGTTTTAAAAGACTGAGTTGTTTGATTTTTTTTTCGTTACGTTAAAAACGTCAAATCGTACAAATCCAAGATTCGTTTGCGTAACAGACCGAAGTGTTAAAGCGCGCTCTGGCGAACGCTGACAAAGACAGTGAAGCTCCGAACTCATAAGTTCGTATGGACAAATGTTCGCATAAAAATATAAAATAATACAAACTTGAGAATCGTTTGCAAATATTGTTTATAGCACGCCCAGGTGTGCGCTGCCGAAGACAGTGTCAAAACAACTAAATCCTTCAGGGAGAAAAAAAATCTAAATTAACACATACTTTAAATATATTTAAGGTAATTATTCCGGGCACGGACAAAACCGGCTGGTCAGCTAGTACATTCATAGATTAATATATAGCAATTCAGTGAATGGAAAAAAAAACATGACATTTTCTTCGCTGTTTTCTATGTGAAGTAATTTTGTAAACTATTTAGATATATGCGATAAAACATGGTGTATTACTTATATAAGGTAGAAATGATACAAGTAATCATCATCGGACTATCTATTGTCCATAAACAAAACACGATGGCAGATTTAATTTAACTTTTCAATACATTAATATGCACCATTTTATAACTTGTATACATTATCTTTCAATTATACGGATAAAAATAATTTATTTAATGCTATTTTTAAAACTTTTTGAAATATAATTAGTGTTTGATTTACACTTCAAAATTAAAGAATTAATGAAAATTTTGAAGTTAATAATTTATGCTTATCTATTTTTGAAATTTTTTGCTAATTATGTAAACAGATATCATTTTTCCACAAGTGAAATCCATTATTCACCACATAAACGTGAAACTCTTGTTCTCCCATCATTAAATAATTGGTTGCAAAATTTTAAAATCTTATTTCAGAAATCAACTTTTAACGAAATAAAATATGCTTCAATATATAAGCAATGTAGGAAGTTTTTCTTTTTTATTAACTTATTGAAGTTTGTCTGCGAATTCAGTAAATGTTCCGCTATTTTTTTATTAACGAGATTTTCTTATTTGTTTGCTGGATTTTGTGGTACTAAAATGAAACATAAATTACTGATTTTATCAGCAAACAACATATATAGTTAAATATATTTTTTTTGCAGAATCAGAAAACTTCGAAAACATTTTCTTTTACAAGACTTTTTGAATTATAATTTTTTATTTATATCATATGACATAGTAAAATAATGTATTTCAGTTTCTTTTTCTTGAAGTATTTATTTTATAAGGAGCTTTTGTTCAAATTTCAAATTGCAAGTGATTAGTCAAAATAAAATGCGATACTGTAATCTTAAATAGTATTATATTTAAATAAACATTCCATATAAGGTTTCATTACACTTTTTATTAGCTATTCTTTATTTTTTAACAAAAAATAATAGAATTATTTTTTTTTTAGTTTTAAGAGCACTTAAATCTATGTATACTTAAGTCTATGTATGTACTTTAAATCTATGTATATGTGACTTTCAGAAATAAATTCCATCCTTCAAATTAAAACAAAAGCTATAATGTATGAATATGTAATGGATCAAAACACTTTATTGTACTCTAAAGTGCACACACCTTGGACTATGTTTCAAGCTAATTTCAACACCTGTTGAGACATTAATCTGAAATAGATATCATAATTTGTATCCTCATATCAAAGAACGATGCCGCCTCTGAAGATATCCAAGTGATAACAGATTGTTTAAATGTATCATCGACCTAAAATCACTGGTCAGCAAGTAAAACTGTAGGGTGCAAAATAATCTTCGCTTCCACAGCTACATAATTGATGAAGACCATTTCGTCTTTTAATAAACTGCCGCACTCATTTTTCTACCATTGAATCACTTTTGATTAGTTCACAATATATTTCAACATCATGTTATCAATTCAATCAATCAATCAATCAATTTATCATTTTCAACATCATGTGATATTGATAAATTCAACATCACAATATATTTCTGAAGTTGAATTTAATCTACTGGTACATTCTGTGTAAGAAAAAACTGCAAAACTAAGTACTCTTCACCCGCGGCGTCAGTTTCGATTTCCATCAGGTAAACCGCAACCCACTACCAAACGCCGGCTGTACTATCACATTAATATTAATGTTTCAGATTTCTTGATGGTTGCAAATACTCGGCGCACACGCACTATCTTCCGATTACAGAAGTTACAGAGTAAATTTCAAAAAGAGCTTACTTTCTCGATGTGCCTTGTGTTACTATGTTTTTAATATAAAATTTTAAATTGAAGACTGAAATACGTTATGATATTCTTTTCAGAAAATTTTTAATCAAATAATTTTCTATACATATATATTTTTACATTCTACTGAAAGCAGAATTAACAATGAACACTTAATAGACCGAATAATATACAGAAAACAATAAAATCAACAACTTTATATTTTCAAACTTGACATGTTAATTTTTTTTTTTTTTTTTTTTTTTTTGTTAGAACACGAAATCAGTCAATGCATCGCCCGATATCTGCCCGCAAATAACAAAACAAAAATATTGCTGTTATTAATGAAAGATGACATTTACGTTTTATAAAATTAATATTACGCAGTATAAATTGTAGGAAGTTCCTCTTACTATATAAAATCCACACATTCTAGCAAAACAAATTCTAAATACATCATTAACAATCGGTTCATATTATCATCGGTTAATGTAGTGTTTTCGCTCGCATACTATATCTTATACAATCGAATAATTTTTAAAATGATAAAAATATTATTAAATAGAATTTTATTAATAAATAAAATTGTATTTATAAAATATTAAATTTGTATAATAATAGAAAAAAAGATCATAAAAAAGATTTATTTTATTTCCTTAGATGTAAAAATGAATTACATTTGCTTTAAATTATGCTAAATTTTCATTTACATTTTTATGGACACTATGTTGTATCATAAATATTTAATAATCGATATAAGGAAATATATTTAACAAAAATCATTGCAAAATCTTTTCTACGGATAATAATAGAATCCATTAAACTACTCTCAATGAATTTCGATTTATTAAAATTTCGATTTATTAAAATTTCTATATATATCACTTTTATGTAAATAATAGGAAAACAATAAACTTAATAGTTCTGAGAATTTACATGCCAATTTTTCGAAAGAAATCCTATAAAAACATATGGAGATTCACTTAAATTATTTGAATAATAATTTAAATAGAATTTTGAAATGAATGCCCTTTCAAAGAGGTTTCGAGCAAAATCTACATTTTGATGGAAAGCGTATTTTATCACTCATTTAAATAAGAAATTTATGGAAATCGTTTCATAACATTTCCGATAGCGTGAAAGAGTGTCATTATAACAGCGATTTATATGTGATTGGTTTGGTATTATTTATGGATTTCCAAATTTTCTTGTAGTGCAGTGTATAACTTCAGAATACATAAAACTATATTCTATATAATGGAAAAATGAAAGGAAAAGCTTTCTTAATGGAACAAAATGCACTTAAATGCGTAAGAGCTACATTAAGAATTTAAACGTATGTTACGGCAATCACAACCAATATTTGTAGTTATTAAAATAATACGCTTGCAGTTATTAAAAAAAAAACATTTATTTTTGTACCATTATAAAAAAAAATGACGAATAAAATGTATTATTTTTAACACATTAGATGTTCTTAAAAGTAACTGTTAATATTTTTTTGCAGTAAATGCATATGGATAAAAATTATTCTCTTATCGTATATATTATTTCTGTTGTCAACATATCTTTTTCTGTGAACATACGAAACACTTAACATTGTCTCAGGTATCTGTCGAATTATTTTAGAATACGTTTCTGACATGGAACAGTCACATTTCGTCAAAGTATGTTGCTTTATTGAAAACTGCAGTTCACTATAAATCTTTATAAATAAAACTGTAAGTGAATGGATTGAATGAGTTCAGCACAACCATTAGAATTGATTTGCTCCTACACTATCACAGATTCCGTGGTGATTAATCAACAAAATGATTAAATTAAAAATGTTTGAAATTTCTATGTATGTGGATTATGAATGGAAAAACGACAAAAAGTCTGATTTATATCCCAAATATTCGAGTAATTTAAAATTCAAAAAATGCGTAATTCAGATGCAGAATTTGTAATATATTTCATATACAATTTTTTTCTTATAAATGCTGCTGCCACATATTATGATAGCAATAAACAGACGTGATTTCCGCTCATTTTACCTTTCATCAGTGTCGAACTATTTTGCTACAGTGTCTCACAAAAGTGATGGGACACTTGTGCTTTATAAAAAGAAACTGCAATAAAATAAATAAACAAACATGTGCAAAAATTTTTTGGGTGTGTTTCATATTTAAAGTTAGTAACAATTATTACATAACATACATTTTGTCAAAATATTAAAATATTAATTTAGTAAAAATACAATTGTTCAGAACGGAGCAAAAAATGGCTCACATAAGTGATGGGACACTTACTTTTCCATCAAATATTTATCCAAAAATTTTACTTTTTAAAAGGTTTTAATATTTTGTTGGATTTCCTTTTACTTTTAAAACATGATTTAATCTTTTTGGGATGGATTCGACTATTTTTTTTGTGATTTCTGGAGTGATTTTACCCCATTCTTCTTGAAGCACCGATTTTAGTTGTTGTTTTGAAGAAATGGTGTGTTTGCGAATTCTTGATTCCAATTCTTGCCAAATATTCTCTATGGGATTTAAGTCTGGAGATTGTGGTGGTGTTTTTATTATTTCAGGACAGTTATATAGCAGCCAGAGTCTAACGTTCAGAGCAGTGTGCTTGGGGTCATTGTCCTGGTAGAATTTAAAATCGTTATGAAGGTTCAATTTTCGTGCTGAAGATTTCAAATTTTGCTTTAAAATATCAATATACTTGTACTGATCCATTATACTGTCAATAAAAACAAGATTACCAACTCCAGCGGACGACATACACCCCCATACCATAACTCCTCCTCCACCATGTTTTACTGTTGGTACCAAGTTCTGTTTGCGAAGTTCTTCCCTGGGTTTTCTCCACACCAAGATTCTACCGTCAGAACCAAATATATTAAATTTACTCTCATCAGCAAATATAACTTTATTCCAGTAATCAGAATTCTTATTTATGTTGGATTTTGCGAAAGCTAGTCTGAGTTTTCTATTCTTTTCACTTACGAAGAATTTTTTCCTGGCTACTCTACCGTGATATCCAGCAGATCGAATTACCCTTCTAATAGTTTCAGGATTAACAATTATTCCATATAATGCTTGTAAATCAGCAGCAACTTTTGAAGCACTAATTCTTGGATTTTTTTTAATATTTCGAACGATAATTCGCTTTATTCCATTGGATAGCTTTGATGGTCAGCCAGGTCTTCTTTTATCCTGAATCATATGATTCTTTTTATATCGTTTAATGATATTGAAAACTGTTGAACGACTCAAGTTAACTGTTTCAGCAGTTTTTCTAATAGATTTTCCACGTTCAATATGCAAATTAATAACTAATTTTCGAATTTCAGGGGAAGTTTCTTTTCGTTTAGCATTCATGACTACACAGAGCTAAAAAACACAAAAATTCCAAAACAAACTGGAGAGAAATACTGCAGACGATTTTATAAATTATTGCCAATTGCTTTTAAGTAAAAATAAAACCCAAAAAAATATTTTTATTGCTTATTTCAGGCGATTTTTGTTGCATATATAATGGTGTCCCATCACTTATGTGAGCTATTTTTTGCTCCGTTCTAAACATTTGTATTTTTATTAAATTAATATTTTAATATTTTGACAAAATGTATGTTATGTAATAATCTTTACTAAATTTAAGTATGAAACACACCCACAAAAAAAATGTGTACATGTTTTTTTAATTTATTTGATTAGTTTCCTTTTGTAAAGCACAAGTGTCCCATCACTTATGTGAGACACTGTATATATTACAGTATTCGTCTGACAGTAATTTTTATCCTAGTATTACGATCCTTGTTAACTAGCGATGAGCATTATTTAACGTATTAGGATAAATAACAATTTTATTGCTTTATAGTTAATTATTTTAAAATAGATTAACGGAAAGTCCCTATTGAATTCGGAATGTATTACCTGTAAATTATTTTTTTAAGTAAAAAGAAAGCTGAAAAACAGTATTTTTGCGATACATATTCAAATATTAATAATATTAAAAATTCCAATATTTGTTTTCTATTTTAATAAAAACAAAAGCTTAAAAAATGTACTTTTAAATAAAAAAAAGTACTATTTTGAACGCTTGTGAAAGAGTCAAAGCAAAAAAAAAATCCTGTACAACCAAGCGAAGCCACAGTGAAAAATCTTTCTTTCCAAATCTTAAATGGTTAGCATGTGTTATTTGCTGTCATGAGACACTAGACATTAGAAGCTGAAAAGCTCGGCTCATGAGCAACCAATCAATGTCAGCTGGTTTAAATCTTATCATGATATTGTCGAAAACGTATGTCTAATGTTTACTTGATATCTCTCTGAAATCTTAAGCCTGCAAGTGTGGCAGTTTCAATGAACCGTATATAACCTGATAGTTATTTTATTACAAGTAACCATTATTGTTGATTTTAAGCATTTAACTGCTTTCGTTCAGTACGAATAAAAATATCATTTTGACACTTAAGTGAAATAACTTTTTTTTTTTAATTGCAATTTGTTGTGGAGATGTATAGAGTTGCACGAAACCATTTGAATCTGCTGGGGTTTTTTTCGAATGGAAAGAAAAATATATTATTTCGTAAAGGATATGCGATGATATGTTGGTAAGGTGGTTTTTAATGATTTCGTTGCATTTTTGTAGAATTAGTGCAGCAGCCAGCTTTGGCCAGTGTAATTGCTAGGCAGTGGTGGTGGTTTTATTTAATTTGAATTGTTAAAAGCGATACTGCTATATACTCAGGGAGTTTTAAGTTTTTTCGTTTTATTCATATGCTAAAATTTTCTTTTTGGGGTCATGTGCATCGTATTATTTGTGCGGGCACATGATTTTAATATAATTTGGACACTTGCACCATAAAATGTTAATATTGAGAATGTAACCATAAAGCATACACTATTTTTCAATGGTACACAAACGAAGCATTTTTAATTGAACTCCATACATAAAGACGAGTTAAATCTACGTTTCATTCTGCTTCCGCAAACGTCATCGGGATAAACAGTTGTTCAAGGGAAGTCAAAGACAAGAAAGAAGAGCGTCCTGTAGGAGAGATGACCAGTCAAGACTTGAACAATCACATGCATTTAAAAAATTAAGCGTCGCCATCTGGTGAGAACATTAATTAAAGATAAATTGGAAAAATATTTGAGAAGTATTGAACAATTGATTGAAGCAAATTGCAAGTCGCCAAACCCCCTCACTTTGAATTTGCTTTGAATGTTGTCTACTTCCCGGTTCATAGATGGCGACTTGTAATATGCTTCAATTGATTGTTGGATATTTCTCCAGCCGTTTTTCAATTTACCTTTAATTAAAGTTCTCACCAAATGGCGACGTTTCATTTTTTGAAGGCATGTGAGTGGTCAAGTCTTGGCTGGTCATCTCTCCAACAGGACGTTCTTGTTTCTTTTGACTTTTTATACTGATGACGTCTGCGGGTGCAGAACAAAACGTAGATTTAACTCGTTTTTATATATGTAGTTCAATTAAAAGTGCTTCGTTTCTGCACCATTGAGCAATTGTGTATGTTTTATGATTACATTCACAATATTAATTGTAATTAGTTTGAAAAGTTATGGAAAATTTGTTTGGATTAATTGCATTTGATTAAAAATGTATACTCGTAAATAATAGTTGCATTTTCTTCTGGGATTCGCTTTGGATATGCGTTGATAAATCGAGTTGCAATGTACTCACGAATCAAATTTAATTTTTCTACAAATCATGTGTTAAAAATGTGTTTTTTTTAATACAGAGTGTCTTTTTGTATTGTTTACCAATAGCTAATTTCTAAACCACTAGTTTTAGAACTATAGTTTTAATTTCAAAAATGGCTCAAGTTTTGTTTTGCATCATACAAAAATCGATTTACGGCAAAATTACTTTTTAAATAGTTACGAAATTGAAATTTTTACACAATAACTTTGTCCTATAAGTTTTATTTAGAAATAGTTTCTCTATTTTGTAATTAATAGTAAAAAAATATTATTTTATCACCAAAACTTACCGAGTTATGATACTTAGAATTTTATGAATTTTCAGTGTTTTAGTTACCAATATCGGAAAATCGTGTTTTTCTTGCCAAAAAAGCTTTAAATGCATGAAATTCAAAGTATCATAACTAGGTAAAATTTTGTAGTTTAAAAATGGAGTTTTAATCTTATAAATTGATTTTAATGATGTGAATTCATGTAAGCGGAAAACAGCGTTGCCCCCTTACATAGCGAGTAGTTATACGTTACAAAAATATCAGGTTGCTTCATCCTGTTGCCTATGCAACACTGGAAAAATACAACCTGTTAACCAAAAGTAACTCTATTTCCCATCTTTACTGTTAACATAAAACAACAGGAACTTTAGTATTAAAACATACAAAATGAAAACTGGAAAAAGCTGAGTTTATTTAATACAGTTACCAAATACACATGCATATGCAAAAGGCACGTAATATGTGCATGTAAAACGCACATCGATGAATGAAGTATTATTCGAAAGGTATTTGCACTGTAATTCGACGTAGTAAACGCACATTTCTTCAAAACACATTGTTTCTTAAAAATTTGCAAGAAATTAAAAATTAATGAAAAAACGTATCAGAAAATAATATCAAAAATTGTAGTGAGAAAGCCTCGCATCTGAAATATATTAGTTGATCATAAATTTGTCAATAAAGTTTACTTCTTTCGTATGTTATTTTAAAAAATGTGAAGTGATTCATACTGCTCCACTTATCATTGTTCATGGTGTTTTAGGATTCTCCCATGCGAATAAGAGTTCACTTTTTAAATCATGAGGATTATATGACACGGACGAAAGCAGGTTCTGGTGCATACTGATACATTTACCTCATTTCGTGTCATTATAGATGAATAACTTGAATTACGCAAACTGTGTTATTTATAAATTATTATTTGTGAATTTCTAATCTTGGATTAAGATATAAATGTATCTTGGGTGGATAATCCTTCACATTTAAAAGGAGAAATAGAGTTAAGCGAAGCGTGATAAAAATTCTCAAAGCACGACCACACCCTGAAAAAGGAATTGATTAAAACAAAAAAACAGGTTTTGTTGAATACATTTTGGTTGTTTCGAGCAACATTTTTAGTTGAAGTAAAAAGTTGGTTTTGTTGCATTGACAAAAAAATATTGTTAACACTCATACAAAATTTAAACAAAATTTCATTAATTTTACTTAAATTAACAAAATCTGTTTTTTTAATTTTACCATAATTTTGTAATTTAAATTTGTAATTCCAGCAAAATTTTGTTGTTTTTACAAAATTTTAATTTTTGTGTAGTAGCCATAACTCTCTCACGTAACTTAGTTTATTTGACTTTTATAGCTATATAATTAAAGGATTAACATAATTTTTGGATAATCAAAACTTTTTTTAATTGGGACGGACCAAGGTAGTTTTAAAAATCCCCCCTATCCCATTTATTACTATCTTCTATCTTTACAAGAAGAAAGTATTGGAGCCATGAAAATTTTCAGCCTCTAGTTTTCGACGGATTTTAGAAGGTTTTGAACACGATTTGACTGTTCTTAGAAAATCACTGTCTATGACTCTGTCTGTCTGTATGTAACAAAAATTTTGTGGGCGCTCTATTTCAAGAACTAATGCACGAAATTTAATAAAACTTTATATTCAGTTACTTCCTCATATAAATTGGTGGTGTATAGTTTTTGGCGTAAATCGCGCAACAGGTGGCGCTGCTATGTTGCAATTTTTGTGATTTCTCAAGAACTAATGTACTGATTTACATCAAACTAAATATTAAGTTAGGCCTTGACATAAATAGAAGCTTATTACGTTTTGGTGTAAATAGCTTAACAGGTGGCGCTGCTATGCTACTTTTTTAATGATTTCCACTATAACTAAATCTCAAGAACTAATGCATGGATTAATTTTTAATTCATTTTTAGCAGTGATTTACGCCTGCAATTCCTAAATAATAACCAGTGAATTTTTATCCTGCTTTTTTTTCAAGCGGTTTGAAAGTTTTTTCAAGCAAAAAAATGTCCCAAGCCGGAAATCGTACCCGGGTCCTCAGAATAGCGCTCTGAGGCCTGAGCATACGGCAACACAGCTAATTTTTAATTAATTTTCTGCAGTGAATTACGCCTGTAATCCTTGTATAATAACCAGTGTATTTTTATCCTGCGTTTTACAGGCGTAATTCACTGCCGAAAATGAATTAAAAATTAACTATATGTTACCGCATGCAGTGCTTTGTATTTTCGTCTCATGTTTGCCGCAGAAATTTGCATGTTCATCGCAGGGCCTGTTTACCGAATAGGCCCGGGAAGCCCGTGTTTACCCAAAGAAATACAAAGGTGCCCCCAAATTTACTTTTCAGATAAACTAAAAAAAAAAATCAATCAGGGTAAAAATGCATTTTTTCCTTACGAAATTTTTATCTAAGAAGCTCGCTTATTCTAAATTGTTGTTTATTCGATATTTTGATGGTAAAATTTCAAATTGTTGCAGCATACCAAAAATGGATATAGTAAATAACAAAGCAACTGTTAGAGGAGGCCCCAGAGTAACGTTGGGCTTCCCCCATTTTTATGTCTTAAGCGGGCCCTGTGCTCATGATGACATTTCCATCTTGTGCTGCGGTTGCAGCCTGTCCGACATATATAAGAGTGAGAAATTACGAGTTTGGATATCATTACTTGTAGCTCAGTGGTAGAGCCTCAGATAGTTATTCTCAGCACCCGGGCTCGATTCCCGGCCTGAACATTGTTCAATCTGTCTGTTTACGCTTGAAAAAAAGCAGGATAAAAATTCACTTTATTCAAGGATTACAGGCGTAATTCAGTGTTGAAAATGCATTAAAAATTACCTAAAAAAATAGTTGAGTTTATATTGGTTCTAATACAAAAAATAATTTGAAAGTAAATATTATAATTATGTCTGTAACCCAAACCTTTTGTTGTTAAAGCAAAGAAAATTCTTAAAACTACACAAAACAATTGTTCTTTAAACAAAAGTTTTTGTTGCCGAAACTGAAAAGAACTCTAAAAGTAACAGATAATTATATTTATTTTGAGAAAACTTTCAACAAAAGAATTTTGTTAATTCAAGTAAAATTGAACAATTTTCACTTGAATTAACAAAACATTTTTTTGCTGACGATACAATATTTTTGGTTGGAATCACAAAACAAATCAACAATACTTTTCTTGTTGATTCAAACAAAATTTCCAATTACCCATATTTAAGCGGAAAGTTTCGTTTCGCCAACCAAATTTTTGTTGATTCAACAAAACTTTTCTCTGGGTGCAACGAAAATAAGAACATCATAAAATATATGCTAATCATACTGGGAAAAAAATTACTTATACTAAATATAATATTTTAAGTATTGTGGACTGTTAGATATTTATATATATATATAAAACTATTTAACTGACACTTGATAAATACACTTTTATGATGATGTATCTACCATAATTGGAATGAATGGCCTGTAAGTTTTAGTGCCATCGCTTTTTAAAAAAATGTAAGATATGTAAAACATTTATGTTGCTAATAACTATGTTGAAAGTACACAAAATTTAACGTAAAAACGTATGTTTTGTAGATTATCACATTAAAAATAAACAAATTTCTTCTTCTCTAATTGAAAGTTGAAAATATCCGTAATTTTAAATTATAACAAAGGACTATAAGTATATATTTATTTTTATCTTAATTACGCATTAAATAGAAAACGAAATACAAATTTATACTTTAAACTATAATACCATTGCTAAATTTTGCTTTTACGTAGAATTTTACAATGTCTGATAGTAATAGTATCTCTTATATAAGATTTCGCATGCTTCCACTAAGAAGATCAAAATACGGATTTCCCTTAAAGCTTATTATAAGACTTCCATAGCGAGTAAATGAAACATTTTTAGTGAAAGAGAACTTCTAATCCTAATACTACTTCAGTTACTGTCACGAATACTAATAGTTTATTGATATATTTCTACTTTACTAATCCTCTAGTACACGTTACGACTTCTAAGAAAATGTCCTTCTATGTAACACAGTAACATATAAATACAAGATGCTAAATTAACATTTAATACTACCTGCATCTAAACAGATAAATAAATAAATGTATCTTAAGATAGAAATTGATGATCATATTGAAAGATCAGAATTTTGTATGTATTCACTTTAATAAATTATAAATGCGTAGTGCATATACATATGGGAGCATATACAGGGTGTTTCCGATCTCAATCTGCATAGTTCCGTAGAAAGTAGATCACTCCAATAACAAGCAGTGTTAAATAGGGAACTTAGGTGGCAAGCTTTTTATTAAGTCAGGGTAATATTAGTCTGGTTTTATTAGTACAGGGGGTCATATTCAAATCTGAACACCAATTTTTGTGCATAACTTTAAAATTAATGAATACTTTTAACAAAATTCTCAGAAGACATACTTCTTTCTTTGTAAAATTGAGCTATATTATAAAAAGTTGCGCAAGTGGCTACCATCCATATATAAACACAGCTATATATACTAGACACTTCGTATTCTAAAACTTTTATTGAAAATTATTATTTTCTTCTGAGAAAATTTTGTATTGATTTACTGTACATTTCTGAAATAACACAAAATTTATAAACTTGAGAATAAAAACTGTTACAAATTTTGGTACGTTACAATTTTCTGTAATACGCAATATTACTTAACCAATAAAACTACTTTGATTACATCAAATCAAATCCTGAATTTATTATTTTTATTTATTTTAATATAAATAGTTTTATAATTTTTTTTTTAATTCAGTTTAAATGTTTCTCTTAAATAAAAGGTATTAATGATATTTATATATTGCTAGCTGAAGTACCGGCGTTGTCCGGGATTTTAAGAATGTTTGTTTAGAAAAATCAGTTTCAAAAGTAAACATGTTGTATAAAAAACATAATAAAGGACATAAAAATTTGTGGAAATTCTAATGCACGCGCATACACACATATATACATGTTGCATACATTTAAAAATAGCGAACATGAATTCACAGAACCTCAAAATCATAAAATATGCCAATATTTTCATAATCACTTTTTTATCATGATTCATACGTTCCTTAAACTCATATGACATTATATTCACCTGCTGACGTCATATACACTTGCTGACTGTACTTACTCATATTGATACTCTCTTTGAATGATTGTCAAATGTATGAAAAAGTGCGTTAAACTTCCAATATGACGTCATAGACATTTTCTTTCTAATTCTCTAATGACGTCATATTAGCCTGCTTTCTGTGCTTACACATACGTATACTCCTTGTATTATTGAAAATGTTTGCAAATTTTCGTTATACTACCAATATGACGTCATATTCATCTCTTTTCCAATTGTTGAAACCTTTTATTTCATTTTTGTTTTCACGTGGAATTCTTTCAATAGAAAATTAAATATTGTAGAAAGAATTATATTGTGTTTTTAATTGTTGGTAACTGCTATAACTATTTTTTTTGTAATTTGATAGGAAATGGCTGTTAGATTTTTTGGTTTTTTTTATTAATTAAAAATACATTATTTCGATTGCGGATTACTTTAGTTGCCTTGGCCGCGTTTTAATACACCTATACGTAAAATATCGCAATTCTTGTTTCTAAATTATGGATTTTTATAGAAGTGCAGAAAAACAAATTTTCATATTACATTACTTTTAAAATTAATAAAATAAAGTTTGATAAGCCATTTAAATACCCTACTTCATAAGATACCATTTTGTTTTTGTTAATAGTGAACTCTTTTATATATATTGCACAATAAATTCATTTAGATTTTTTTGTTGAAAATTATAGAAAAACTTTTAATTTGAATTTTCAAGTATTCCTTTACACTTTTAAATATTCCATAAATCAAGATCTTTATCGGACTTTAGATTTATTGTATCAATTTATGTGTATTATAGAAAATCTATCAAATACAGTAACTAAATGAATATCACACGCTTACGCATATTAGAGAATTTAGCATATTAATAAACATGTCCGATAAACACCACCTAATCATTATTGGCTAAATTTATTAGAAAATAGATTCTCGATACTCCCATATTCAATGTTTACTCTGAACCAAAAGCCCCATATCTCATTAATAAAGTAAACTGTATTTAAAACTATTTTAAATACATTAAATAATATAAGATACCTATCGAAATCGAAATTGAAGAGCAAAAGAATATTCAAAATATCAGTTTTCTATCATATATCTTTTGAATAAAATTAAAATATTAAAGCATTGTAATGTATGACAAATTCAAAAATGCATTTTAATGTTAAGAAATGCATGACAATTTTATAAACATGACGTAGCATAAAAAAAGCAAAATAAATAAATACAATAAAGAAACATCCTGCGCTAAGCCTAGATTATGAAACACTTTCCAACACATTCAGAATACTGTATTAAATCTCCACAGTATACTATGGTGAAAGATGCTGTCTAAGTAAAGAGTTTGGAAAACGCATAACACATTTCAAAACACAATGCGAGTGATTACAGTCAATAGTCGAAAAATTATCCACATTTGTGGAGCCATGTAAAGCATCTACAGATTTGTATATATACTTCATATCAAAGGTCGTAAAAACTACTTTTTTATTGTAGCGAACTACAACTGCAACTACTTTGCATAAATTTAGTTAACTACAACTACAACTACTTGTTTTAAAAAGTAGCGACTACAAACTACTTTTCAAAAGTAGTCGCTATTTCGCATAGTAGTATTCATACACTTCAGCTGAGATTTGCCACTGCGATTAGGAAATTGTTGAGCAGAACAAATTCTGCACAAAAGAAGAAAGTGTCGACCACGTGATTTGCAGTATGACACTTATTTTCTATAAGGAAGCGTAAAAAGTAGCGTCGGTTCTCGCTAAAAACTAATGATTATTGTATCGCGCTACTCGCTAATCTACATTGTTCAAAAAGTATCGCACTACACTACAAACTACTATAAAAAGTAGTGACTACAGTAGTTTTCTACTTGTAGCGCGCTACTTCCAACCAATGTTCCATAGTATGCTAAAATTTACTTCAGTTAGGAAACAAATAGTACAGTTGAATGTTTCCCTACAGCAAATTCCACCAATAAACTGAAATGTACTCGAGATCTCTTATGCAGCCCTGTATAGGAGCTATAGAGTTTATATCTACCAAGTAATATGCAAAAAATAAGTTAAATTTATAAATGCGTACCACAACTTAAAATGCACTTCTGTCAATTAATTGCCAATTATTATTGATAGACAGTTCTGCAGCCGAATTCCTTTGCGTGTCCATGTAAATGAACAGTGAATGCTATGTACTTATGCATCTTATTCTACAGTAAGCCTCTTGTGGCCAACCTCATTAATATATATCAACTTCAATATGTTTGAACTCGTGTAACATTATTAAAATTCACCGCAAGTGATTTTCTACATAGACCGTACACTGTTAAAAATTTGCAGCAAACTGTCCAGTCATTTGATCGTTTTTGTAGAAAACGGTTACATAATCGTAATTCAACTCTATTCTGACCGTATTATTGCTCATTTTACGGCCAGAATACAGTTAAATTACGGTTATGTAACCGTTTTCTACAAAAACGGTCAAATGACTGGACAGTTTGTTGCAAATTTTAAACAGTGTAAAGTAACATAATTATTTTGAGTGTTTCTGTAAATGAGTTATGACTGCTTCACAAATTATTTTCAATACCGAACAAGCATAGAACATAGTAAACTTCAATAACATATATCAATTGCATGAAACTCCTAGTATAATTACGTGAATATTAAAACACGGACAGGATATATACGGCTGATAGACAAGCCGAATTCATAAACATTTTTCAACTATGTTGGAAAGTGTTAAAAATCAAAAAACTTCATTTTGAAAGATAGGAATAATATTTATTAAAAATTTATAAAATAAATGTGTAATATGATAACTGTGCGGGACCGGTTAATTTATCTAAACTACATACTTATATACTGAAAAATTTAATTTGTTTTATGAACATAACAATTGGGAGAAATCACAAAAATTGAATTCACTCTACGCGGTTTCCGTTGAATCGATAAAATCATCTTTTAAATTTTATATAAACTGAATTTGAATTATTTGTTAGAAAATTTACCATATTAGTTCATTATAGTTTGGTTTACGCATGGGTATTTTGTAATAATAAATTATTGAGTCCATAAAATGCGTTTCACAAAAGTATAGCAATTTTTTTTAATAGAACTTAATACAAACATATTATGTTTTCTAATATAAAAATATTAAATTTTGATAAAAGATTTAACAAAATTAATTTTTTTAGAAAAATTTAACTAATTCGGAGTTCTCTGTTTAAATTGTTACGGAATGAATGTAGAAAGTTATTTAATATTTGGAAATGATGAAGTTCTTTATTGTTAATTGTTTGAATGGCAATTGAGCAGATCCTTATATTCAAGAATTAATTTGTAAAAAAATATATATATAATTCATCCAATCTAAGTTTTGAAATAATTCTATTGCGTTTTAGTAAACATATTTTAATTTATTTCAGAAACAGTAATTGAAAATTTATATGCATTGTAGGTTTACTTAGCAATGAATGAAACAAGATAAATATATCGGAAATTAAATTTTATTTGTAAAAATTTCATTTTGTATGTTCGATATGACTAAAACAATTTTAATTAAATACTCTTTCTTTAATTTTAGAATTAGAAAAGTGTTTAATAGCGTCAAATGATTATCAGTTAATTTCGAAATATTTTTAGAAATTTACTGTTTCTGTGATCGTGTGGTGAAATGAAATCTATTTCAATATAAATATTTTTAGTATTTAATTTAGAATTGAGCCAAAATTTGAGTTTCTTCTCTTTGTTCCATGGAATTTTCTGACGAATATTTATTATAATATTTTCTAATGAATTATCTTATTTATAAACTTCAGCTATTTTTTTCGTATAAATCAATGTATATTTCACCAAAATAGAGTACCAGTGTTTTTCAAAATTTATCGAATTTATCCTATTGATGTTAAACCCTCAGAAGAATTTAGAAAAATGAAACTAAATAATTTGAGTTAACAAATATAAAAAACGACTAGCCTATTAGCATTTTTAAATTGAGGACAATGATATGTTCAATTTTGAGATTCTAAATAATGAAAAATTTTCTTGCGTTTCACATTACTCAATCTTATTACTCTATTTGCGACATTGCATGTTTTGTAAAAAAAAATCTGTGAAAGCGCATCGTGAAGAAACAAATAAGAAATTTTACGCGTTCTATTTTCTATTTTATGCGCGCAAGGTGTCTTTTCGTACTTAATCAAAGATACTCTACAATTCTTTAACCCATTATCGCCGCTATATATATTAATCTATTTTTTTTATGGAACGGGTGATCGCAACAACACACAAAAATATTTATTGCCAAGAGAAAAAACCTCGTTGAATCAACCGGCACAGGATATAGGACTTCCGCATAAATATGTCCGTGAGTAAAGCTGCCTACTTAATTAAAATTGTTAGATGGTGGCAACAACTTGAGCAACTTATATCGTTTTATCTCAAATTTTGTAACTTCTAAACATTGCACAATTTCAATTTTTACACAATAGAAAAGAATGTATTTTCAAATGCAATTTCTCTGAAAACTGTATCTCAATATACTTATTGTATATTGTTTTGGAAATTTTTTTCAATCATGATTTTTTTTTTTTTGTATCTCACAAATTGACGTGTGACCTTTTTTTGAAAGATTTGGATTTAAAACTATTTTGTTTGCATTTAAAACAAACCCGTTTGCACTTTTTGCACCTGTTTGTATGTAAATAATTCGGCGTTTGTTTGTTTACATATGATATTCCGTAAATAAATTGGCAAACAAAATTAAAATTTTACAAATAGATAATTAAATAAAACACGAATTTAACAGACATGTGATCAGACTACTCGCTTTAACTCTGAAACAATGAAATTTAAAAAAAAAAATTGCTATAAATACAGAAATCTGTCGCTATTAGCCACTGATATTATAGCTAATACGGAAGTAAAAATAAAAAGCTTTTTGTTGTATTTAGTGAGCGATCTAAGAAAATACACTAAAAATAAAAGATATATTACAATTTTCAATTAAAAAGGATTTTCACATACGTTTTGCAAAGTGGACACTATTTGGAGCATCTTTAACCCGATTGCTGTCGAGTCAGACCGCTTTTTAAAACTTTCCAACATACTTGAAAAGTGTTTATAAATTCGGCCAGTCTGTCTGACCGGAACTAACTCGCGTAAATATATTTGGATTGTCATGCAATTGATGCGGGTTATTGCGGCTTATACTATGGCATGTTTGGTATTGAAAATTAAATGTGTAAAACTTATAGTTCTTTTACAGGGGCACTCAAAAGAATTTCGTTATATTACGGTGTATGGGGAAAAATCCTTTGCGGTTTATTTTAATGATGTTACAAAATTTCAAACATATTACAATTGACATATATCACTGATGCGCTATACAAGAAACTTACTATAGAATATGGTATGCGTAGCACTTATAGTTCCTTTACAGGGACATTTAAAAGTGTTCCATTACATTACGGTCTATGGAGAAAAGTCGTTTGCGGTTTATTTTAATAATGTTTCACTATTTCAAACATGTTAAAATTGATATATATTACAAAATTTAATTTTTTCCGCAATCTGCTAAATTATTCTATTTTTTTTCCATTTAGTAATATTCCGTAATACCGTCTTATTAAAATAATTCTTATTCTTAAAATAGTCCTTCACTATCCATATGCAAAGGCATTTTATCCTAATCCACTTAATAGTATTTATTCTATTTTACTCTATTCTGAAAATAGCGCTACCTGCTTATATTTCTTATTTTAAAACCATTTTTATTAAAATCCTTATTAAATAATCCCTATCATTTTCCGTATCTAAAATCACACTAAATTCTCTAAATAAGATATAAAACCTCATGTTTCCTAAATTATTCCATCTTTTCGTAAATTCTTTCTTATATTAAAATATTAAATGTCTTCTATTATGTTTCAATATTTAAATATTTCTCACGTTTAATCTGTGTCAATTATTAAAATTCTTCCCTCGTATTCTAAAAAACCGTCTGCAGTCAAAGAATATATTTTATACCTATTCTCGAAGCTAAAATATTACTTCATTTTCCGCGTTTTTAAGACATCTAGAAAATTCCAGTTCTAACCAGAAAAATCATTTGGCACCAATAACATCCCGAAGTCTAATTACTACGATATCTCTACGCCGGATATTGGATTAATTCCTTCAAATTCAGACTATGATTGACTAAAATAGATCACATGTAGCGCTGATATCCTAGCGCCAAGCTCCCTTAAAATCGCTTGCACTGCTCGGAGACACAGATTTTTTTAAGGATCCTCTCGCCTTCGAAGTTGTTGACAAATAGTTCTGGAGTCGTAGTGAGAAGAATGGAAGTCCCTATAGTATGCTCGTAACCTTTAATATCATGGAAGCTCAATAGCTTCTAATTTTAAAGAGCATTTCCCTCATATGCTTGATATGTTGGATTGAATCAAATAACTGAAACGAAGCCACTGTCTGCTAATTTCCTCTATTTTTCATTTCACGTCTACGAATATGTTTTCCGAATGTGAAAGACTGCAATCACCTGTGCTATTAATCGGGGAACACTGCCTTTATCACTCCAAAACCTTCCAAGACGTCACATATATATCACTCACGTGTGTTAGAAGAGGCTTACTATAGAATATTGCGTAAATAGCATTCATCGTTCATTTGCAGGCACAGACAAACGAATTCTGTACTGTCTGTAAACAATAATTGCTGGAAGCGCGTTTTCAGTTGCTGAACGCATTTTTAAAATTTAACTATTTTTTTGTCTATTACTTGGTGTGTGTAAATTCTACAGATCAACAGAGCTTTCAAATTTTATGCTAGAAATTTTAAATTATCCCTCTATTCTATAAAAACATAACCATTGTGATCGCTGCTGTAAATGATCTTTTTGTGACCGGAAGTCTTTATCGTCTAATATTAAGAAAACTGCTGCATATAAAAGCGCAAAAATTGGTGGTTTTATAGAGAAATGTTAGATAAATACACTGAAGTAGAAAGTTTTTCTAAAAGAAGAATTGTCTTTTTTTAAGAGCAATTTTATGTTGAAGTCTATCAAAATAGTTCCGTAAAAATGTTTTTAGTATCAAAAACTATGCATAAATCATATTTTGCAGGAAAAATCGACCCAAAAACGCCAAAAAAATTATTTTTGTGCGTATTATTATTCTTCAGATTGTACTGAACCATTTGAAGAACACTGCATGCAACTACAATGATTTTTCGCAAAGTTACAAGCGTTTCAATTGTGTACGTAATGGATTTTTCGGTGCTTTAGTAAACTTTATACCTGTCTTTCTCAATACAGATTTTATGCATTTTTTAGATTTTTGAAATGCTCCATGCGTTTTAATTTTTGTTCAAAATTCATGAAATTTGTAAGGAAGAATACAGATACTGTTTACAAAGAAACTGTGTATGCATTTTACAATTAGACTTCGTTAAGATAATTCAGTTTGATTTATAACTTATGCTAAATGCTAAATTTTTATGAAAATAGGAATGGGATTCAGAAAAAAAAATCTCTCAAACATTAACTATTCAAAGAAAATAATTGATAGACAGATTTGTTTGTAATATAGTTTTAAGTGATCCAAATGCCAAATTCAGGAAATATCTTAAAAATTAAGACGCAAGGAGTATTTAAAAATTTGGTTTATAAAGTTTAATTTTTTTTTTAAATCTTTAAAACAATTAAGTTAAATTTATCTTAAGATTAGAAATTTTTTTAAAGGGTATTCTGTGTACCTTATGGTGAAATGTATGTATGCACAAAATTTCATATATCTATTATGAAAAAAAAATAAAGAATCAATTTTAACGTCCACCGTCCCCCAAATTTGAATAATATTTTTAAGAATGTTTTTTTTTTTTTTTTTTTTTTTTTTCTGAAGAGATATATTTCATATTTCGAATTTTTTTTACCTATTGCAAAATTTTAAAGCAGCGCAAATAATATTTCCTTTGAATTAAAAAATGCATTTACCTATAGATATTAAAAACAGAAAGAAAATTTTAAAGTAACAATTAAATAATTTCGTGTCAAAAGCATTAAAAGGGAAAAATTGCGTTAAAAAATTGTATTTACACGTGAGTATTAAAAAGGGAAAGAAAACTTTGAAATAATTAAATTATTACGTGTTAAAGGCAATTGAGGAAAATTGCGTCATGTTTAAAATATCCAAATAAGAATATTTGCAGACAGTTTCAATTAAAAAGTATATTTACACGAGATTTATTACATATTTCGAAATAGTCTTTTTACCTATTTTTGCCAAATTTAAAACAGCGCAAATAATAATATTTCATTTCAATTAAAAAATGTATTTTCACGTGAATATTAAAAGGAGAAAGAAAATCTTGGTGAAAATTACGTCATATTTAAAGCGATACATTTAAAACAATTCTCTTATAGCATCCTTATAAAATTCAAGGAGGCAGAGACATTGTTTACGTAGCCATTTTACGCAAGTTGATTTTCGAATATTTTTAGATCTTATGTGATCAATCCCGAAAACAGGTCTTAGCTGTCGCGACAAACCCTTGATTTGGCCTTAAGTACCAAAAAATCCCGCAATCAAACGGAAAATGAATCACAACCCGATTATAGAAGATCGCCACTGATCATTTATTTTTAATTCAATCTTCGGTAATCTTTTTAAAATTGAGCAAATTAAAGCCTGTTTTTAAAGCCTGCAGTGTCTGAACGGGGTTATGAGAACGTAGCTCGTAGGTAGAATAACACTCTTGTGTACAACAATTAAATATGTACACGATCTATAAAGAAATATTTTCTATTGGTTAATTTTTACGAAATCTAAGAGCTTTTTTTGTGAATTAATCCAATTTTGTTAAATATTACATTACTACAATAAAATTTTTATACAGCAGTTTTCAAACTTTATTATTTTTCTATCGTAAGAAGTAGAGATAAAATAATTTTTCCAATATTCCTTTAAACTGTTATCTAACTGTGCATTCAAAAACTTCAATCGTGTGGTTTATCTATACTAATAAAAGAAAGTTTCGCTCTCTGTGTGTGTGTGTGTGTCTGTCTGTGTGTGTGTGTGTCTGTTGGCGATGGCTAGGAAAATTTAGCCTACTTAGAAGGCTGAAAATTTAGATTTAGGTAGTCCAAACCCTCTCCTGGTGTACCTGGGCGTCATAATTTTAATATTTTAATTTCTTTCTGAAATATTAATTAAAATGCATGAAGAACTCTCATTAAAAATACCTTTTTTTTTCTTCGGTTGGTTGGTAGTGTAGAATATCTTCTCAGAACACATTAAATAAATCAGAGTAACGATGCATAGATAAGGACTTATAACGAAATAGTGCCAACATGGATTGCAGTTACCTGCATATAGCCAAGCTAATGTAGCGCCATCTACTCACGGCAAATTACACAAACGCCACCTGTTTAAGACATTTCCGGGCACGATTTTCTTCATTATAATTATCTGGGTTTAAGGTTTTTTTTAAAACAGGACATAAAATATTATGATAGAGACTATTAATACAGAAAACTTTATTTAACAGATTATTTGTTATATATTTGTGGGAATGGCAAAGGGCAAGGGTCTAATTACATTTAACAATTTTAACATTTTTTTTAGCTTCACCCGTAGCATCTAATTGTTGTTTTATATACAGAATACCGCTATTTTAAATCTCAGTTAATAATGTTCGGAACTTCTCCATTTAGTTCCATGTTTACTAAATCATTGTAAAAATCAGCATTCATTGGTTCAAGGTGTATTTCTAAAAAGAAATTACCAGTATTTCCGAATAATAGCCTAAGCCAAATTTCAAATTAAGTTCCTAGCTTTACCAAATGAATCAATCTATACAGATGTATAGTGATCCTCCTAATTAGTTATTTGCGGAAGGTTACTTGAACATCCGCCACCCCCCGCCCTCCTCCGGGGCCCTCCTTCAAAGTTTTCTCTAACTATTCCCCGTTTCCATATCTCAGCAACTATCTTTCCGATTTCAAAGCAAGTGATTCCAAACATTATAATTAACTTAATAGTCACCCTTTATAACATTAAACTAAATTTATGAGTAGCGGTTACCACTATTTCGGAATAATAGTTTAAGTCAAATTTCTAATTAAGTTCCTAGCTTAGAACGAATTTTTAAAGATGCATAGTGGTTGTCCTAATTAATCATTTGCTGAACGGCACTTGAACATCCTTTCCCCGCCCCGACCCCTCCTTCAAAGTTTTCTCTAACTATGCCCCGTTTCCGTATCTCAGCAACTATATTTCCGATTTGAACGCAAGTGATTCCAAACATTATAATTAACTTAATAGACACCCTTTATAACATTAAACTAAATTTATGAGTAGCGGTTACCACTATTTCCGAATAATAGTTTAAGCCACATTTGTAATTAAGTTTCTAGCTTAACCAAACGAACGTATTTTTAAAGATGCATAGTGGTCCTCCTAATTAGTCATTTTCTGAAGGGCCCTTGAACATCCACTCCCCCCCCGGCCCCTCCTTCAAAGTTTTTTCCCTAACTATGCCCCGTTTCCGTATCTCCGCAACTATCTTTCCTATTACAACGCAACTGATTCCAAACATTATAATTAACTTAATAGTCACCTTCTATAACATTAAAGTAAATTTATGAGTAGCGGTTACCACTATTTCCGAATAATAGTTTAAGACAAATTTGTAATTAAGTTCCTAGCTTAAGCAAACGAACGAATTTTTAATGCATCGTAGTCCTCCTAATTAGTCATTTTCTGAAGGACACTTGAACATCCCCTTCACCTGGCACCTCACTCATGATTATTTTCTCTATCTGTGTCTTATTTCAATAACTCAGCTTATAATGTTCCATCTTCTGGAAACTAGCTCGATTTTGTTTCACGCCTATTATACAGTACCGTAGGCAACGTTGACCTATCTCAGAGGTTCTTTCCGAAAGAGATTGCTCCCCTGGCGGTTGAAGGGGGGAATAAAAGATTTTCCGGAGCGTGCCCGGTATACGGTGTCGAAGCCATCGGAGACCTTGGCCACAGTTTTGTTTAAAAGATTTGAGTTTATTACACGGGCTTGGGCAACGCCGGGCGGGTCAGCTAGTGTGGAAATAAAGTATTTCTTTTCTTTTTTTTTTTCGGAGGGGGGGGGGGTGATGTTAGCGGAGCTTTAAATACCTATTTCAATGTAAATATAATTTTACATAACATACGAGAATTTTTATAAACTGTCAATTTATATAGAATCAATGCATAGTTCATGAAATTATATCACGTAAGCATTTTTAAAAATGGGTGTAAGAATATTTTGAATATAATTCTAAAAATCACGTAAGACTCAACTTACATTGTTTTAAAATAATCAAATCAAATTCATGATTATTCGTAAGTCTTTTAAGATGAATTTTTAAAATATTCCGGATAAAGAAATTTTGTTGGTATACGCATACAACAAAGCTTTATGTATTTCCGCAAAAGCATGTAGTTCATTTTTATTAATTTCCTTTGTAAGTGTCCGTAATATTTATATAATATATTAGGAATATAATATTTATATAATATATTTATATAATATTTTATATATAATATATTTATAAAATATAATATATTTATATAATATTTTATATATAATATATTTATAAAATATAATATATTTATATAATATTAGGAAATAAAAAGAAAGCACATATTATTATTCCACTTGTTTAGCTACTGACAAAAATTTACATGTTTATATTGTAAGATGCACTTGCACTAATTTTATAATAAATTTGCTTCGATTAGTGCATATCATTTCACAAGTCGATAAAAAAATGATAACAGTACTTTCTTTATTATTTTGAAATATTTGCAATGACACTCTAAATGTATAGTATATGAGAAGCATATAAAAAAGGTATGTTTTTCGGAATAAAATCTTTAACCAAAGAACACGCAGTATCTGCTGCATATATTGCTGAATTTAAAATTAACCGTTATATTATAGATCGGTTTTTCCATATAAAGAGCCCATATAAATGGCAAGAGGAACAAGGAGGATAGTTAATTAGAAGATAGTAATTTATCGTTCTTTATTTTGCATACGTCGACATTCATCATTCTTCTCCTTTTATACCATTGTTCAACAGCATCTTTTCAAAGAACTTCCATCGTTCTGTCCCTTTTATACCTTTCTTCAACTGCATTTTTGAAATGATTACCTTCATTTTTGCCTCGATACAAAATTCCCTAACGATAGTACGCGTCTCAAGCAAATGGCACTATCATCTCAAATTTCACAAAACGGGACTATCATTGTTCTTTCCCTGAGGCTTCAATTAATTATCAGCTATCATCACTTGGATAGTACAGACAGTACTTAACCCGACAAGGGCACAGCATGTTCTATCTGTTGCAGGTTTAATCAATTCATCAACTGTTTAAGTAAATTTACAAACTAAATTTCAAAAAACACTTATTTTCTTTTTTGTGGTGGTTGTAAAAGCATTAAATTTAAATCGGTCAAGTGCGAGTTTAACTCGCGTTCAAAGGATTCCGTATATTAAATTTATTAATTACTATTTATTAATTAAGAAACTCCTACTACCCCTAATTTTTTCATAATTTTAGTTTCAGTAGATTCGGAAATAGGAGGGGTGGGCATATTTTTACAATACAATTTCGACGATATCTCTGCAAATATAATACCAAAATTAAAACAAATCTCTTTTTGAATTCGGTGTTACTGGATCTTATTTCGAACGATACCATACACGATTTATAAAGATAATTTTTTTTCAAGTAAGTAAATTAATATCTCGGCTAATTACCGAATTTTTCTTTGGAAAATCATTATCAACTATCCTTCGATGAATGCGCGTTAATAGATATCTCGAGAGCTCATCAACTCTATCGTTGATCGCCTGTATATTAAAGTTTGTCTGTAACGGAAAAATGCGTTTTTCTTAAAGCTGTGACCTAGGAAAATCACTATAGTTTAAATAAACTCCGAATACCCATAATTTGTTCGTAATTTTAATTTCAGTATATTCAGAAATAGAGCGGGGGAACATACTTTTGCAATGCATTTTTGACGATATCTATGAAAATATAATATCTAAAAATAAAACAATTACATTTTTGAGTTTGATATTACGGTATCTTTCACATGATATCCCAAACAATGTACAAAAAGAAAATTTATTTTTTCAAGTAACATAATTGGTCCCCTAAATTTTTCCTAAACATATTTGTGAATGGCTAATAATCTCAAAATATGTGAATAAAGTGTGAATATGTGAAAAATAAAACTTATCACGTCCCATAGTTTACGAGTAAAAAGGCTCTGACAGACGAATAGACAGACACAGTAGTGATCTGATAATGGTTCTGTTTTTACTTTTTAAGTACGGAACCCTAAAAAGGTAATGGATTCAAAAATTAAATTTTTCTCAATAAATATTTTTTTAAAATCAACTATGTCAACAGTACATAAACAATAAATGTTCTAAAAATATGAATTTAATTATACTGGTTTGGAATTTTTCACTATTGTCCAAAACGATTAAAATGCTAAGTTATTCATCAAATAAAGTCAAATTACCATGTTCCATTATATCCTGTGACTGCGTAGTAAATAAACGAAAATAGTAGCTTGTAAGTTGTTACTTCATTTTTTCTAAAGGATTTATGCTCTCTTGTAGGCAAGATGTTTGATTCAGTTAACAAGTTCGATTCGCTTAGCTCCATAGTACATAAGTAGAAACAAATTCTCTTTATGCTGAAAAATGTTCCATAATGAATGAGTGATATGTTATTTTTATTTCAGCAGTCTCACATACATTTTTATAATTTTACCTATGCGAAAAAAATATTTAATTGATTTACCTCTTGCACAAATATAATTTTCAATAAGGAAAATCATATCCCAAATTAAACAAAAATAATTTAAACAAAGCTATATTACAAAGTATCGCAGACGTCATATTGATGGTGGCATAGAAATAAGCTGTTCATTTCCCTTTTACCACAAATTTATTTACTTCTAAACATCATATAATTTAAATTTTTACGCTTTCGTTTATGAAACAAAAATGTACATTCAAATGCAATTTTTGAAGTGAAAACTTCTTTAGGCGCGTTGGGCATTTTTTGAGATGGGAAAAATCCATTGAATTCGCGAAACCGTTACCGTTACCGTCACCGACACCAAATTAAATTATGTTGCCAATTCATACAATGAAGCGAAAGTATCAAAAGGAAATAGTTCACGTGCAGAAAACGAAATGATTGGTATTATGAATAAAAATAATTCAGAAAATTATTTCAAGATAAAGTTAGCACGCGCAGTGAAAACAGATAAAAGTGACTCAACTCGAGAGACCAAATCAAAAGATGAAAATGAAATAACAAAACACGGAAAATATTATAATTTAACCAGCACGAGAAAAAAAAATAGACAGAAGTAATATAAAAAGTAAAAATTAAAATAAGGAAATATTTCACGAAAGTTTTAAGAAACGTGGTTACTGATACGGAAATGAAATGAAATCATTTTATAGAAAAGAAAAGTTTGTTGATAGAAATTATAGATACCGCAAACAATACGCGCAGTATGAAGATAGGAATAAAGCATAATGTTCACGAATACCGTAAACAAGACAGGCAGCAATGAAGTCATAATTTTTGGAGTGATAGGAAACGGTAACCCTATTTTGCAGATAAATGTTATTACAAAAGATATGAAACTACATCTCATGGAAGAAATGATGAATGTATTGAGAGTTGTTACAATTGTGGATGAAAATTCATAAGTTTCATTGGTATTCATTTCAAAGAATACCAATTAATTAAATTTCATATTTTATGTATTTGTAAATTTACGTTTTAAGCAACAGATTGCAATTTTTGTATGTAAAATAACATGCATTATTTTTCATGTACAATAGTGCATTAAATGAAAATTGTAATATAATTTTTGTAGTAGTAGTTTATAATAATGAATAAAAAAAAACACTTCATTTAAAAGTATTTCCTGCACAATAAAACATTTCCTGACGATTCAAAAAATACACACGTAATTGTTCAAGTTTTCACTTCTGTCGGCACTCCCGGAGTGCCATTGTTTTTTTGTTTTTTTAATTGTTTTTCAAATGAATGTATTCTATGGTGTTTAAAATAATTTTCAAGCAGTTTTATTTTTAAATCTATCTCTATGCAGCTCGATTACGGAAGATAAAGTTGTTTGCATTTAAAACGATATAAATAATTCACCTTTTTTGCCGGATAATATTCCATAAAGAATTAACGCTTCATTAATAAATAGAAATATAAATCAAATAATACAAAAAATACAAACTAAAGAAATATGTGTTGCATGCTTAAACACTGAAATAATAAGAATGAAAAAGGATGTTTTACGTGCGATTTCCCCGACTATTCTATTTCATAAAAATAAAGAAATAAAGAAATAATAATAATGTCCGTGAGTAAGTCTAACAGTGGTAATGAGTTAAGTTATCCATTTCCCTTTTTTTGAAAATTTATTTATTTCAAAACATGACATAATTTAATTATTACACCGTCGAATATGAGGAAAATATAATTTCAAATGTAATTTGTTTGAAAATAGTATTTCAAGTTACTGACATTTTATGATTTTTAAAATCATTTTTAACAATTTTTTATATAAATTGTCCAAATATATTTTTTTTAAATTCAAAGTGCCTTAAATTATCTTTATTCATTGTAGTATCTTTATTTTCGTACTTGGTGGAACCTTTTTTCGATTCAATTATCAATTTTGTCTGTACGAAAAATTACTGAAGGAATGTTGCTTATGAATTTTGTAAAGTAAAGTGATAATGAATGCTTTAAGAAAATTGCGATCGCAGAAACATCTACAAAAAAAAGTATATTTGGTAAAAGACGGCGGAAATCGGAAAGTAGTCAGTTTTATAAAAGATCGAGTGTCCAATGAATTCGAAATCACTTTCGACTCATGATGACGAATTCCGTGTTTCTTTATGAATGTTAAGTTTGTTAGAAAAAGCATTTTTGGAAAGCTAAATTACAAGTAAGATGCAGTAGATTTCCGTAAATGTCTATCACAGAAAAATGTGAAGAAACAGGTTGAAAAAACAGAAGAATTCTTCTCTTTTTTTTGGAAACTGCTTAGCTAACAAACCTATGTTTGTCGCAGGTACTTTTCGCGCAGAAGCATGCCCTGCACTCCAAATTGATGACTGAATAGAATACAAATCCACAGATCTGTTCTTGATTTATAATCATCCTCATATGTAAAATTATGTCATGTTAGCATCCTCTATCGTTTACTTTTTGAATTACATTATAGACATGTAATTATAATGATTCGATATTTCATTCAATTTTCTTATTAATGCTGTATATTCCCCTTCAGATTTAACTTTTTCCACATGCACGACAGGACAGGACATGAAGTCAATAAATTAATAACGTATTAGTTGTAATTTACTTATTTAATACAGTTTATATGTTGTAATATTTAAAATGAATTAAAAGTCATAAAATGCTGCTTGTTATTTCTATGATGTGTCACCTTAATTGTAAATAAAATACAGGGTTAGAAAGAAATGAGATTCACACTTCAGAGGAGAGGGCTCTAGAATGCGTTATATTGGTCCAAATGAGATAAAATTTGAACTACAGATAATTCAAATGATGCTCTTGACATTTATTAAATAAAAAAAATTATTGTGAAAAATCACCAATAGATGGCGCTTTAACACAAATGGTATTTATTTGCATATATTGTAAATGTGAAACAAAATTTACATTACAGCGCTTGCCAATTAGTATTATTCTTTGGGTAAAAAGAAACCGGATTCTGAACGAGCATTATTCTTTAGATAAAAGAAGGCGGATTCTGAAATAACTTTAGTTACTTCTCTGCACATCATGCCTCCCACGTTGCAAGAAAAAGCGCTACTAGTAAAATTGTTCCACCAGAACCAGCAGATCTCCGTTGCAGTTTTAACAGAATTCCGCCGTATGAAGCAGATACGAAGAGGTTCAATGCCTCCATGTGCCCTACGCAAGATGATAAAGAAATTTGAAACAACTCGGCAACTTGCATGCTTCCAGGTAGAACGAAAGTAAATCCAGACTTCTAGCCTCGAAAATTTGACTTCCACTGTCGTCGAAGACATCAGTCAGTTGCCGCAGGGTAGTGTGAGTGTGCCAGTTGTTTTTGTGTATTGTATATGCCGTATTCCTCTGTACGAAAAATCTTACGATAGATTTTACATTTTTATTTCTACAAAATCAAGCCTGTGCACCTGTTGCAGGACGGGGACTCAGAGGTTCGTAAAACTACGTGAGTTCCTTGCTCGAATGGCGGTTCACGTCACTTGCCCGGAGATCGCTGACCAGGCCCCTACTTACCGGGATTCGACCCAGTTTGACAGGTTTGAGTGCCTGGAGAGTGGGGCGAAAATCTCCTGATCGCCTCATGGGAGGATCCACAATGACAAGCACCCAGGTCAGCTGACCAATAAAGTCCGGATTTTACTGGGTTGATCACTCCTAGGTCTTAGTATTCTGAGATCTGTTGCCGCACGCCACATACTCGCCATGATAGTTGGAATGAGGCTGGACAATTTAGTGCCGAAACTTTGGTACTCAGCTTGAAAAAGGGGGGAGAATTTTGAGGGAAGACAATTAAAACCACTGAAATAAAAAAAAATAATTTTTTTTTCCAATAGCTAAGTTGTACCAGCAAGGAAAATTTTCGGGCCGAATAGCAAGGCAGACGAGAACGCTGCGGGTGCTGACGGGACTGCGCCTTTCTACCGTACCCCACCTGGTAAAAACTGGCTCCGTGTGCTGTCCGATTGGAGCGGGTCCGGTAGCTTGCGCGGACAATGTCTATTTGCACCTAATAAAGAGGCGAACAGTCAAAAATAAAATGAAAAAAAAAACTGCTGCTAAAAGAAGCCCTTGTGCTACCAGTTGGGGCTGGCCGTTGGCCCGTCCCAATCGGCAGCACGAGGAACTGCAAGGGGAACCTGGAAGAGAAGAATGTTAGTAACATTTTAAACTGAGCTTATTCTGAATTATACTTTAACTACCTTATTGAAATTAATTTACTTTCATTGTGCTAATTGACTTGGCTACCCATCCATTGGGCCCATGAAAGGTTGTTAAATAATTAACAATTTGCATTTTAAAATAAGTAGTTAACTGACTAAACCATAGGCCCAATGGGTTGTTGTTGTTGTTGTTGGTTTGGCCCAAGGGCCCGGTTTTGCAGCTTTTTATTTCTATATAGCTAACATGATCCATGTAACTGTGAAATTAGTCTCCTAATTTTGAACCAATTCTAGATGTGAGACCTGCATCTGTATTAGCATCCCCAGAGGTAACGCTTATATAGAACTTGGAGGACATTAGAGCCACGAACAGATTTAACGTGCACCAGCTGCCATTAACGTACACGGTACCACAGCAGAGGCAGACGAGAGAGCTTGCACCCTCCCAAGCACTGAACTCGGTCGATGCTGCTTGGCTTTCGGGGATCGTTTCCGGCTTTTCTTCTGCTTCTTCTTCGTCTATGTTCTTTCCTTTTTTTTCTTTTCTGTGCACAAGGACGGACTAACAGTTCCGGGGGCTTTAATAAGCTTTTTACTTTGTCATAATGCACAACTTGCTGAACCGTTGTTGACATATGTCGTGCTTGCAATGCTATGATTGCGGGGCTCCTGTTTCGGGCCGTGGTTCCAGCTGATATTGTGCGACTACCACACACTGCTACTAGGACGAAATACATGGACATTTTTATAATTTTTTTTTGGTGGCTTTGGATTGCTCATGGGCCTTTTTTTTAAACATAAAACACATAACACATAAACACATAAATAAACAAACAAACACTTTTTTTTTACACATGGACGGACAGACAGTGCCGTGGACTTTAATAAGCTTCTTACTGTGTCATAATGCACAACTTGCTGATCTTTTGATGACATAAGTCGTGCTAGTAATTCTATGATTACGGGGCTCCTATTTCGGGCCGTGGAAGCAGCTGGTGTTGTGCGACTACCGCACACTGCAATAAGGACAAAACTCATGGACGATTTTTTAATTTTTTGGTGGGCTTTGGATTGCTCCTAGGCCTTTTTTTAAACATAAAACACGTAAACACATATACATATTCGTATTATCGTGATGTTAACCTACTGCCTTCGACTGCTGCTGGGGTGCTAATTATTATTGTGTGTTATTTTGTATTAGTGTCGTGATGCTGTCGCAGTTTTCTTGGAGCCACCTGTTTACTATATTTGCCTTATTTTGTACGTGTTTGTTTTTTGCTAATTGTTCATACCATAATTTCTCGTTGTCTATTGTTATTTGTGCCAGGTGGTGTGCTTGGATGAGTGGACATTGAAATAAAGTAATGTTTTGGTGAACCCACCATTCCGCATTCCCAGTCCGGTGTGTCCGCTTTCTTAAACCTGTGTAGGTATTCTGGAAAAGCTCCGTGAGCTGTGTATAGCTGTGATAATAATTAATCGCTTATTAATCTATTTTTGTCTACTGTTGGGAAGTGCCTGTGTGTTTCCCTACCTGTGTCCCCATAGTCCCACTCGAACTGCCATTGTTTTAGTGTTATGTCTTTTAGTGTTCTCTTAAGTTTTGAAATTGGTTTCGTTAGGTTGTATTTACTGTTGTTTACATTTAGAGCTGTGGTTTTGGCTAACATGTCTGCCTCTTCGTTCCCTTGGATGCCTACATGCGCCTTAACCCAGCTGATTTTAAATATGTTGTTTCCTTCTTTTATTAGTTTTTGGATTGTGTCTACTGTTTTGTTTATATTAAATGGTTAACTAAGTGATTCAAGGGCCGATCTGCAGTCCGAGCGGATGCTGTATGACTCACCCGTGGAGTTGCCCATTTTGCTGCTTCTTGTATTGCCAGTAGTTCGGCCTGGAAGACGCTGTTACTGTTCCTTAACGGCACTGACCATGTTTTTTTTTTGATTATTTTTATAGGCTACAAAGGCCGAACCTGTAGCGCCTGATTCCAATTTAGAGCCGACCGTGTACTTCATTGTGTCTTGTGTATTGTATCCTATCCTGGGTTCTATTGTGTCTGCTGGATGATTCTCCCATATGTTTATTTTCTTGTCGTATTCGGTGTGGTGTAAAGTTTCATTGTGTATTGTTGCATTTTTCCTTAATCTTGAGACTGTGCCGTAAGCTGCTTCATAGTAAACTTTTAAATGGATTGGAATCAGACCTGAGAGTACCAGAAGTGCCGAAGTTGGGGCCGTTCTTTAGGCCCTGACTATGGCCAGTGCAAAATGTAGCTGAGAGCTTGACAATATTTCTATGTACCTTTTGCTGAGACAATAGTCACTTGCCCATGGAACATTCTGTGGACTGACGAAGCCCACTTTTGCCTTAATAGGCAAGTTAACACACAGAATTGTTTAATTTGGGCAGCGGAAAACACTCACGCTATTCAGGAACAACCCTTGCATCATGAAAAAGTGACAGGATGCTATGATTGTACGGCAACTTTTATCATTGGATCGTATTTTTTTAAGATGTGATACACCTTTAAAACCCTTTACTCCTGGTTCTTTCACATCCGTAGCTTTTTATAATTTAGAACCGATATTTTATTAATACCATTTTTGTTCTTCTGCTTTCATCATACCACAGGAATGCAACTATTTTTCCACGATTAAACACAAGTTTATTTACTAGGACGAAATATGACACAAAACATCACAAACATTGAAGAATAGGCACACAGATGTACACTAAGATGAATATTTATAGCAGCAGCAGCAGTTATATTACTACTCTTCTATCGACACAATTACTATATTTTCATAACGTGCCCATCGCACACATACATCCGAATCCTTTGGCCTCCCTCCAACGACTGCTCCCGTCTCTCCTACTCAGTAGTAGAAGGGAAAAAAAAGGGGTTGCCATAAACTTGACGTCACCGGCATGACACCCCCCACCTAAGATTGCAAAAGGGGTATGCCACATTTGCGATCTGAAATCCAGACTGGTGACGTCACTACACATCATTCTTTATCATTAACTACTACTAAATGATAATAAACTACAATATATATAAAAAGAAATACAAAAAAATACTTAAACATGTCTGAACCACTTCTGGAAACTCCTGCTAGCTACTGCAATATAAAAATACAATTAATGTTTCATCCATATATTTAAAGCTGTTTGCTAAAAATGTCAAATAATTCCATCGAATTTCGACCGTATACGCATGCGTCAAAAAAGGACCGGCCAATGAGGCCGAGGGTCTATTCCTGTCTCCAAACGTATTTGGGATCAAGATCAACTCCTGTTGTTTTGACGGCTTTTTCCGCGTTGCGTTAAACCTAGGAAGATATTTATATAAAAAACTGTGGAGTGTTTAGAAGGTATTTATTTTATTTATTGTTTTATTTATTGTAATTTGAATGAATACTTAGGTATCCATTTCGGATTTACTGTGTAACATGAATTTAGGTTCATTTAACGTTCGCGAAATCAAATCATTTTGTTTATATAGTACAGAAAATAATTCTTCAATCGTAAATAAAAATATAGTAGAACATGTAATACAAAATTGGACCACTTATATTCCGTTTATGATCGGATATGAATCTTATGGTGTTCCGATTGCTAATGAAAACGATTATGTAAATATAATGTCAAAAGACAGTACGCACGGCAGTAATATTTTTATTATTATTTGTTCGAAAAAAGCGAATCTGAGCGTCTGAATATAAATTATAAAATATTATTTCTGTATTTAGCAACTAAATATTTAATAAATATGCAGGAATGTGACTAGCTTTATGTGAATGTATAATATATATAAGTCTGAACTTTAGCATTATTTTTTAACAGAAATATACTATCTCTATTCGATTTAAAAGTTTTGTCATTATATAAGTGTGCTATTTTATTTGTAAAGAGTATGTATGCATTATATTGTTTGTATGTATACAAATCTTTAGAATCTCTTAATATTTGAATAATGTTTACATTATATTTGTTTGTATGTATACAAACAATATATGTATACAAAGAAGTATGTATACAAACAATGTATCATGTAACAATATTAATATTTACATTGTATTGTTTGTATGTATACAAATCTTGAATGTTTTAATTTATTACATTCATTTTTTACCAGTTTGCATGTCCGTTCATGGGCGATTCATATGAAACTCATAATTTGTCACAAATTGGTGATTTTATTGATTTAGTGCTTTGCCCAAGAATGTCGAAAAAAAAACTTTTTGACATCGGGTGAAATGAATGAGGTTATTTCGGTTTTTCTTTTGTATATAAAAAATGTTATATGTAAAAAAATCCTGGCCATTAATCACATTGTTTTTTGTATATTTAAAGACGATTACTTATTCTTTGTAATTATTTTTTTGTTGGGGGTTTTTGAGCAAAATAATATTACTTCATAGCTAGAACCAGTTCCACTAATCATTAATATTACTTATTTACTTAATCCTTTGACCGCTGAGCAAATGGGCAAATTTGTAATGTTTTTTCTGTTATTTTTTTTAAATGTCAAAAAAGATAAATTTTCAAACTTGGTATAAAAAACTTAGCTACTTCTCTATTATCCCATCGTCCACTTTTCATAACAAAATACTATCGCCAAACTGTATGATTAAATGCCAAAAATGCAGTCCCATTTACTTGATGTCGGAAGCATTATACGTGTTTGTTATGTCATCAAGTGGTTTTTAATTCAACATTTGAACGTATTAATGACAACGTTTTCCCGTTTATTTGGCGTTACAGTTTGGCGATAGTTTTTTGTGATGAAAAGTGGTCGATGAGATAATAGAGAAGTACCAAAACTTCATTACGTATATGAGTAGATTCCTTGACAGTATTAATCATTACTCAATATTTTAAAACTGCATCATATTTGTAGAATTATATTAATTTAAACAATGCTTCTATTGAAGTGTGAAGAAGCACATACTTCTATGAAGAACCATATATTTACATAATCGTTTTCATTAGCAATCGGAACACCATAAGATTCATCACCGATAAAAAACGGACTATAAGTGGTGTAATTTTGTATTACGTGTTCTACGATATTTTTATGTACATTTGAATAATTATTTTCTGTACTATATAAACAAAATGATAGAGATCTAAAACCACAATTTCCATCGGGATTGATTTCGCGAATGTTAAATGAGCCTAAATTCATTTTTAAACAGTAAATCCGAAATGGACACCTAAGTATTCATACAAATTATAATAAATAAAATAAATACCTTCTGAACACTCCACAGTGAGTTCTATATAAATATCTTCCTAGGTTTAATGCAACGTGCAAGAAAAAAAAAACAGGAGATGATCCCAAACACGTTTCTAGAGACAGTAATAGACCCTCATTTTAATGGCCGGTGTTTTTTTTTTTTTACGCATGCGTATTGCGTCGAATATTGTTGAAAAATGATTTTGAATTAAAAATCGGTAAATTCACAAAATGGTTTCGGGAAAAACTTCACCAAATGGTTTAAAATTCTTTGAGTGACAGCGGGAAAAAAAATTTCATTTTACATTCAATCATCACAATTGGCGAGTGTGACTATTAAGTTTAGCCAGTACTGGATACTACTAGATATAATGATTATGAACCATGATTTTTCTGTTATTGGGCGAGATTCATGTTTTTTCAGCAATTCTTTGACGAAATTCGTGTTTTTTCAGCGATCCTTTGAAGAATTTCGCATTTTTCTCGCGATCCTTAACGAAATTCGCATTTTCCAGCGATTCTTTGATAAAATACATTTTATTCCGCAATTTTTAGACGAAATTTAGTAAAGAAGCGTGATCTTTTGGTGAAATTTCCTTTTTTGCGATTCTTTGACAAAATTTGCTTATCTTTCACGATCCTTTTGCATAATTCACGTTTTTTCTGTGGTCTTTTAATGAAAGTCATGTTTTCCCATGATCCTTTGATGAAATTAGTGTTTTTTTCTCAATCATTTGACGAAATCTGTGATTTTTTCAAAACGCGAAGATTGGTTAGATGTTTTTAGTCTGCAGGTGCCCTAAAAAGTCTGACGCCCGTTGCTGCATCGCACACATTCTTCCATGGGGCATCGAACGAAGGAAATTCATCCTAAAGGATCATTTTTTCATTCCTGACATTTCTAGAAAGAAACAGCGTTCAATTTATTGGCTGAATTGTAAAGGGCGAAATGGTGTCAGACATTAGCGGAAATAAAGTGCGCAATTTGTTCGTTTATGGAAAAAATTGTGAAATTCGTTAATCGATAAATTGCGAAATTTGTCAATCGATAGAGGAAAAATCACAAAATTCATTAATCGACGGAAAATTCATCAACTGTTTTGAAATTTGTCGAGCGACAGCAGAGAAAAAAATCTTTTACCATTCAGTCATTGCAGTTGGTGAGTGTGACTATTATGTTTGACCAGTGGTGGCAATAAAGTCCATTGCAAAAATTTCAGTATTACTCGCTGTTTGGCAAGTGCTAATTTTGTCCTATAATTCAAAACCCTTTTGATCATCACATCAGTGTGCAGGACAGTTTTTTAGGTAGACCATTTGATGAATTTCGTGATTTTTCCGTTATCAATTGACCAATTTTGCTGCTATTGACTGTTGAATTTTATAATTTATCAGATTAGCGAATTTCATGATTTTTTCCATGAACGTTTGACGAATTACACAAAAAAATTAAGAATATCGTAAAATTGTCTTGGGTAAAAAAAAATTACTATTGTCAAATGCCTTCGAGAAAAAAGTTGCAAGTTGAAACGCCTGTGACCTCTTTTTCATGTTATGCATTTCTGGGAGTCCATCGCCCCACTCCCCCCAAGTGGGACACTTTTCTAAATTTTGCACACACCCCTCATGTGATACATCGCTGGAAAAGTCTTTGACCGCTTATTCATGTTATGCATCTCCGGGGTCCATCCCGCCACTCCCCCCCTCCTAAGGGGGGCACTTTTCTAAATTTTGTTGACACCCCTCATGTCATATATTGTTGGAAAGGTCTGTGACTGCTTAATCATATTATGCATCTCTGATGTCCATCTCCCCACTTTGCCCCCCCCCCCTCTAAGGGTACTTTCTAAATTTTGCGCACAACCCTCATGTTATATATCATTGGAAAGGTCTGTGACCACTTAATCATATTGTGCATCTCCGATATGTCCATCTCCCCACTTGCTCCCCCCCAAGGGGTACTTTCTAAATTTTGCACACAACCCTCATGTTATAGGATGTAACACATTCATTCGAAAGGTCTGTGACCACTTAATCATATTATGCATCTCCGATGTCCATCTCCCCACTTTGCCCCCCCCCCCCAAGGGATACTTTCTGAATTTTGTTGACCCCCTCATGTCGTATATTGTTGGAAAGGTCCGTGACTGCTTAATCATATTATGCATCTCCGATGTTCATCTCCCCACTTTGCCCCCCCCCAACATACTTTCTAAATTTTGCACACAACCCTCATGTTATATATCATTGGAAAGGTCTGTGACCACTTAATCATATTATGCATCTTCGATGTCCATCTTCCCACTTGCCCCCCCCCCCCAAGGGGTACTTTCTAAATTTTGCTCACAACCCTCATGTTATATATCATTGGAAAGGTCTGTGGCCACTTAATCATATTATGCATCCCCGATGTCCATCTCCCCACTTTGCCCCCCCCCAAGAGATACTTTCTAAATTTTGTTGACACCCCTCATGTCGTATATTGTTGGAAAGGTCCGTGACTGCTTAATCATACTATGCATCTCCGATGTACATCTCCCCACTTTGCCGCCCCCCCAACGTACTTTCTAAATTTTGCACACAACCCTCATGTTATATATCATTTGAAAGGTCTGTGACCACTTAATCATATCATGCATCTCCAATGTCAATCTGCCCACTTTGCCCCCCCCCCCAAGGGGTACTTTCTAAATTTTGCTCACAACCCTCATGTTATATATCATTGGAAAGGTCTGTGACCACTTAATCATATTATGCATCCCCGATGTCCATCTCCCCACTTTGCCCCCCCCCCAAGGGATACTTTCTAAATTTTGTTGACACCCCTCATGTCGTATATTGTTGGAAAGGTCCGTGACTGCTTAATCATATTATGCATCTCCGATGTTCATCTCCCCACTTTGCCCCCCCAACGTACTTTCTAAATTTTGCACACAACCCTTATGTTATATATCATTTGAAAGGTCTGTGACCACTTAATCATATTATGCATCCCCGATGTCCATCTCCCCACTTTGCCCCCCCCAAGGGATACTTTCTAAATTTTGTTGACACCCCTCATGTCGTATATTGTTGGAAAGGTCCGTGACTGCTTAATCATATTATGCATCTCCGATGTTCATCTACCCACTTTGCCCCCCCCCCCTCAACGTACTTTCTAAATTTTGCACACAACCCTTATGTTATATATCATTTGAAAGGTCTGTGACCACTTAATCATATTATGCATCTCCAATGTCAATCTGCCCACTTTGCCCCCCCCAAGGGATACTTTCTAAATTTTGCTCACAACCCTCATTTTATATCTCATTGGAAAGGTCTGTGACCACTTAATCATATTATGCATCCCCGATGTCCATCTCCCCACTTTGCCCCCCCCAACATACTTTCTAAATTTTGCACACAACCCTCATGTCGTATATTGTTGGAAAGGTCCGTGACTGCTTAATCATATTATGCATCTCCGATGTTTATCTCCCCACTTTGCCCCCCCAACGTACTTTCTATATTTTGCACACAACCCTCATGTTATATATTATTTGAAAGGTCTGTGACCACTTAATCATATTATGCATCTCCAATGTCAATCTGCCCACTTTGCCCCCCCCCCAAGGCATACTTTCTAAATTTTGTTGACACCCCTCATGTCACATATTGTTGGAAAGGTCTGTTACTGCTTAATCATATTATGCATCTCCGATGTCCATCTCTCCACTTTTTCCCGCCCCCAAGGGATACTTTCTAAATTTTGTTGACACCCCTCATGTCATATATTGTTGGAAAGTTCCGTGAATGCTTAATCATATTATGCATCTCCGATGTTCATCTCCCCACTTTGCCCCCCCCCAACGTACTTTCTAAATTTTACACACAACCCTCATGTTATATATCATTTGAAAGGTCTGTGACCACTTAATCATATTATGCATCTCCAATGTCAATCTGCCCACTTTGCCCCCCCCCCCCAAGGGATACTTTCTAAATTTTGTTGACACCCCTCATGTCACATATTGTTCGAAAGGTCTGTGACCACTTAATCATATTATGCATCTCCGATGTCCATCTCCCCACTTTGCCCCCCCCCCAAGGGATACTTTCTGAATTTTGTTGACACCCCTCATGTCGTATATTGTTGGAAAGGTCCGTGACTGCTTAATCATATTATGCAGCTCCGATGTTCATCTCCCCACTTTGCCCCCCCCCCCAACATACTTTCTAAATTTTGCACATTACCCTCATGTTATATATCATTGGAAAGGTCTGTGACCACTTAATCATATTATGCATCTCCGATGCCCATCTCCCCACTTTCCCCCCCCCAAGGGATACTTTTCTACATTTTGATGACACCCCTCATGTCACATATTGTTCGAAAGGTCTGTTACTGCTTAATCATATTATGCATCTCCGATGTCCATCTCCCCACTTTGCCCCCCCCACAAGGGGTACTTTTCTAAATTTTGTTGACACCCCTCATGTCATATTGTTGGATAGGTCTGTGACTGCTTAATCATATGCATCTTCGGGGTCCATCCCGCCACTCCCCCCTTAAGGGGGGCACTTTTCTAAATCTTGGACACAACCCTCATGTGATATATCGATGGAAAGATCTGTTACCACTTAATCATATTATGCATCTCCAATGCCCATCTCCCCACTTTGCCCCTCCCCCCAAGAGGTACTTTCTAAATTTTGCACACAACCTCATGTGATATATCGATGGAAAGGTCTGTGATCGCTTAATCATATTATGCTCCCCACGATGAAATTTGTCAAGTTAAAGCAACAATAAAATTTAATTTTATGGTACTATCAAGTTGTTTACCGTCAAATTTTGACGGGTTCCATCTAGTAATATATAATACTAAATACAAATAACAAATGAGGAACGGAATGCAAATTAATATGAAATACAATTTCAGCTGCAGCATACGCAAAGTGAACTATCAAAAAGTTTTTCTTAAAAGTCATTAATTGTTCATAAAAAGTCAACAGTCAATTTATTAGTCTGTTGTTTCCAGTCTAGACAGTGCATCAGCGTTCGTCAACTTTGCACCAGGACAATGCGAAATAATAATGTCATATTTCTGCAAAGCCAAAGCCCATCGCTGCAGTTTGGAATACTGGGGAGCATTTTTGGTGACGAAAGTCAGAGGGTTGTGATCGGTGATATGTTCCACGGGTGAACCAAAAATCCAAGTCTCGAACTTCTTTAGACTCCAGATAACTGCATAGGCCTCCCGTTCAATGGTCGGCCAAGCCTGTTGAGTTTTGGTGAGCTTTTGACTGGCATAACTGACTGGATATAGTCTCTCATCCTTCTGTTGAGATAGACATGCACCGATGCCTATTGCAGATGCGTCACATTGAATGGTAAAATGAAGTCCAATATTTGGTGTATAAAGACTAGGTGCCTGAACGAGACCCCTCTTTAGTTCGTTGAAAGCTTTATCATGTTCCTCCAACCAGCACAATTTCTCAGGACTGTTCTTTTTAGTAAGTTCTGTCAGAGGGTATGCTGTTTCAGCATACTTAGGCAGGTAATCGTGGTAGTAATTGCATAATCCAAGGACACTCTTAAGTTGTTTTTTGGTCTGTAGGACAGCTAATTTTCGGATGGCTTCCACTTTGTCTGGGCTGCCGGACCCGATGACATGTCCTAAATACTTTATCTGGTTTTTCGCAAAGGCCCACTTCTTCAAGTTCACCGAGAACCGTATTTCTCGAAGTTTAGAGAATATCGTGTCAATATGCGTAATATGATCTACCCATGTTTCTGAAAAAACAGCGATATCGTCGATGTACGCTCTAGCAAAGTTTCTGCATTTTGAAAGTGCTTTATTTATTTCTCTCTGAAAGGTCGCAGCTGCATTCCGGAGCCCAAAGGCCATCACTTTGAAGCGATATTGAGCTCTGTGAGTCTTAAAACATGCTAAACCCTGGCTTTCTGCTTCCAGCGGTATGGCCCAATATCCTTTCAGTAGGTCGATTGTAGTTATTACATTGGCCCTGCCAATATTGAACAAAAGATCCGTTGCGTTTTCCATCGGAAAATCGTCAGTTTTAGTAACTGCATTTAAAGCTCTAAAGTCTACGTACAGTCGGAGGGCCCCATCTTTCTTCATCACACACACTACCGGGTGTGGCGACTCCGCATCACTCTCTTCAATCAGTCATAACTCTAACATTTCTTCGATTTGTTTGTCTACTTGTGGCTTCAACGCCTCTGGAATTCTGTAAACATATGGCTTTTTCATTTCTTCGCCGTTTAATCTAATTTTGTGCTCGCCTACCTTAGCTATTTGTACCTTTTTTGAAAATAAATCTTTATATTTGTATAATAAATCGAACATCTGTTTTCTTTCTGTATTTTCTAAGTGCTTTAAATCTACTTCTTCTATGTCAAATAAATTTGAGTTATCTTTCACAATGGGGGTGGGATGGACTTCTCCTAATTCTTCTTCATTTTCGAAAATTACTCCCACCGCCCGTACCCTAGGAATAAATTTTCTTATTTTATTTACATGAATATTCTTAACATTCCCGTTTATTAATTTTACTTTGTAAGAATCAGGCTTACAGCGTGCTACAATTTCAGCTGGTCCCGTCCACCTAGCATAAAGTTTGTTCGTGGAATCCGGGATTAATAGATATACCTGGTCCCCTGGTCTAAATTCCTTGTAAATCGCTCTCCGATTAGCATACTTCGCATACGAGCCTTTTTTAACTTCCACTACTATTGCCGCTTGCTCCGCCGCCCTTTCTAAATTAATTTTTAGATCCTGAAGATATTCAGTCGCGCTCTTTCCAAGATTTATGGGTAGTGGTACTTCTTCTGACCATGTAGATTTCAATACTGCTAATGGGCCCCTCGCCTCCCTTCCGTACATTAATTTGAATGGCGATACTCCCGTGGTACTATTCGGAATTTCTCTATAGGCAAATAATAAATAAGGAATGTGTTTATCCCGATTTTTGGAATCGCTCCGAATTATATGGTGTAACATGCGTTTCAGAACCTGGTTATATCGCTCCACTAATCCCGAGCTTTGCGGATGCCCTGGCGTCGCAAATCTAGGAGCTGCTCCTAGCCTAGCATGAAACTCCTGTACTAAACCTGAAACAAAATTCCTGCCCTGGTCACTCGCTATTACGCGGGGTATCCCTGTTCTCATAAATATTTCTAATAATGCATCGCACGTAGCTTTAGCCGTAATTGTTCTTAACGAGACCGCCTCCGGCCACCGCGAATGTTGATCCACTAAGGTAAGTACATATTGATGTCGACGCGCTGAAGGTGGTTCAATTTTTCCAAGTATGTCCATATTCACAACGTCGAAAGGAAGTTCCGGTCTCTCAATTGGGACAATGGGTATCTGATCGCTAGCCCTTTCTCTACTCCTTAACTGACAGTCTTTACAAGATATACAATAGTCCTCTACATCCCGTGACATATTCGGCCAATAAAATGAATAACGAATTCTTTCTTTTGTTTTTTTCATGCCGAGATGATTAGAGAAAAATGATTCATGCACAATTTTTAAAATTTCCCCCTTCCTTACCTTTGGTACAACTAATTGCGTAACACAATCCCCCGTGACTCTTTCTTTATGATAAAGCAAATTATCTACTATAACAAACCCGTTTTTACCTTTTTCCGCGTCTTTGAAAGCACCCTGTAACGTTCCGCAACTCTTCTGTTGCTCCCTGTATATACTTGCATCTGATCGTTGACCTGCATTAAAATCTCCGTTATCATCTTTCCTTTCAATACAACTAATCGTTAATTCTCTTTCCGCGTTTTGATTTTCACCTCGCCAGCATAAATTTTCAATATTTATATCATCCCCCTCCATCTGGTTGCCTTCCCCCTCTTTTCTTTCAATTTCATTTCCCTTTTCCGAGCGCGTATCATTTACTGGCGCCAAAGAACATTTCTGTCTATCATCTTCCAAAGAACATTCCTTTCCCCCCTCGTTACTAGCTAACTGTAAGATTTCGTAAACTGTCGGTGTTATAATACATGTCCAATATAATTTATCCGTAACGGCAAACAGTACGTCTACATTGTTATTAAATATACAATTTGACTCTCCGGATCTTAAAGCTACAGGTAGTGTCATAAGATTAGCAATTATTTTTTCTCCAAAAGCCGATATTAACTGAATTTTTGAATTTTCATTATTTCTAAATGAATCCGGTAATTGATTAGAGTTTATTACAGGTATTTCTGCTGCACTATCAATAATACATTTAATTCCTTTCCCTTTTATCCACAAATGTTCAAATTGAAGTGGTTGCGTACTTATTGGCTCGTTTCCAAAACATTCAACCTTGGCGACTATTTTATCATCGTGTTTATTTTTTCCGACAAAATAATCTTTTTTCGTTTGATTTTGCAAACTTCCAATTTTATCTTTTTCTCTATTATTCGGACAAAATCGCAAATGCGTCGTTTGTTTACAAAGTCTACATTCTTTTGACGCGTTTGATTTTCTATCGCTACGAAAAGTGAAATTATTTCTAACATGGGGTGGTATATATTTTCCATTATTGTAATTTCCAGTTCCGGATTCGTCATGATTGCGGGGGGGGTTTACCGGTTTATCGTATAATTCCGAAAATGTTCTGCCCTTTGACGAAAACCAATTATCACATACTTCCACGATTTGTCATGGTTTTAACCAATTATCTAATTGTTTTATCCTAACATAGCTTCGCGTCTCCGAATCTAGTGAACTTAATAATCTGTCGCTGACAATTAACTCATTAAGCGTGTCAAAATCATTTACTTTTCTCAATTCACAATAGAAATCCCAATTGGCTCTAAGTCTACTCGCGAATTGCATATGATTCGCATTTCTCGATCTCTTCGCAAAAAGAAAGTTTTCTAGGTAAGCCTCTAGTGTTGGTTGAAATTCTTTTAAGATTAACGCCTTAACCTTTTGGTAATCTTTCATTTCTTCCGTGTTTGCGTACACTAACAAGTGCGCTGCTTTTTCACCCACCAAATTAAACAAAATCTCGACCTTTAATTCCTCTGCGACATTTTTAATTTCGAATGCTTTCTCGAGCGACGTAAAAAATAAATTCCATGATTCAGGCCTACTGGGGACTGTAATAGTCAATGTTTTGACGCTTTTGATCAGTGTTTCTAACGAATTAGGCTTAGGTCCATCCACCCCTGTATCAGAATTTTTATACTCGTTCTGGATTTTAGCCATTTCTATCTGAGCTTTAACTAATTCTAACTTAGTTCTTTCAATTTCTAATAACGTATCTTGTTCTGTCTTAGACTTTTCTTTGTCAACTTTCGCGACTTCTGCATCACGCTTCTCTCTTTCTATGCGGTCTGACACCGTTGTATTTAAAAATTCTTTTATAAATTCGCTATCTTTTGAATACTGATCACTTCCCTCAATTAATGCTTTTAAATCAATTATCCTGTGCTCACTCTCTACTTTTAGGCCTAATTCTGTGGCTACAACAATTAAGTCTTCCTTTCTTAACCCTTTAATATTAAACATTTTGTTTTTACTCTTAACACTAATTTAATAATACGATAAATATCTTCTTTCAAATAATTCTCATAATACTAAAGTTTTAACACACTGTTTTCACTCATAAAACATTTCTTAAATATATGATTCTATTCAAGTTCTTTTCTCTTTACTTCATGAATAAACATAGAGAAGCATGCAACTTACTTCAATAATAAATCCAAGCTCTTATTCGAAGTACGAGAGCGTGTGATACACCTTTAAAACCCTTTACTCCTGGTCCTTTCACATCCGTAGCTTTTTATAATTTAGAACCGATATTTTATTAATACCATTTTTGTTCTTCTGCTTTCATCATACCACAGGAATGCAACTATTTTTACACGATTAAACACAAGTTTATTTACTAGGACGAAACATCACACAAAACATCACAAACATTGAAGAATAGGCACACATATGTACACTAAGATGAATATTTATAGCAGCAGCAGCAGTTATATTACTACTCTTCTATCGCCACAATTACTATATTTTCATAACGTGCCCACCGCACACATACATCCGAATCCTTTGGCCTCCGGCCAACGACTTCTCCCGTCTCTCCTACTCAGTAGTAGAAGAGAAAAAAAAGGGTTGCCATAAACTTGACGTCACCGGCATGACATAAGAGATAGCTGCAAATGAAATCCAAACCTATACCGTCACAGGAGAACGATACCGTGGTATGCTGAGGGGTTTTGTAATCCCACTAACTTCAACAGCGTAGATGCCTTCAGGACATCATTTGCAGGATATTTTGACAGGCACCTTGATCGTCCTGTAAATTAATTGCAAAGACAGCATTTAAGAGATGCACGGGTGATCAACCGCCATTTTCCGACAGCATTACTTGCTTGTTCGCCGGATTTCATCCCCTGAATCATCCCAGCTGTGGAAAATAATGTTCTGCAATTAGAGCACATCGTTGTAAATGAATGAGGGCATATTAAGCAGTTTCAATGCTACTTTTTTATATTATTTAACATTTATAAAGCATGTTAAATATTTTTATGTTATTGCAGCGCTACCTATCGGTGGATTTTTGTACTATTTATTTTAATTTAATAAATGGCAAGTGCATCATTTGAATTATCTGTATTTCAAATTTGATCTAATTTGGACCAATAGAACGCATTCTACAGCCCTCTGAATTGGGAAACTAATTTCTTGCCTACACTGTCCTTTATCAAGGAAAAAATATTCTGAAAAGTCGTCATAACAAAACTTTACTCTGAAGATTTTATAAAATAAATACCCTGTTTAATGTAATTCAATTCATGAATAAATGTATTTGTAGTTAACTAAAAAGAATTTAGACTGCCACCTAGGAACAATAAATATTGTCAAAGTAAGTTTCTGAAATTTTTCTCTTCCTCGAATCCCTAAATGTTGCTTTTGGGAATTATAAACACAGGTAATAAATTATTTATTTCCGTCATTTTTTGTGTGTATGTTGCTTATAAAAAAGCATAATTTATTCCTCGTGGTCGAAAATTACATTAGAATATGGTTTATTATTCTCTTTTGTGTAGTATAATAAATGTTTTTGTGTCATAAATCCTGACATTTTATGTTTAAATTTTTATCCTGTTAATTTATTATTTTACACTTTCTGAAATACTCTAAAACTCTTCAACCTCTTATACAATGCATGACAGATTCCTTATCAAGTATTTAGTCTGGGAAATATTATTTTTAAAAACTTTTTTTGTAATTAATTTAACGTTTTAGTAACTGTGTGCAGATTTGAAAAAAATATGTATATTATTTAATATAAATAGTCAAAGTATAATTTTACACCCTTTATATTATTTCCGCTTTAGGAGCTTAATTGATGGCAAAATGCATTATGATTTTTTAATGCATTTTTAAACTTTTTCTATAAACTTAACTGCTGCAGTTCTTTATAATCATAATATATTCAATAAGTGCTACATGATATTATGAGTTTTCAAAAAGTACTTAAATTCTATTTTGCAGGATCTTTGTATTTGTATGTAATACATCATTTTATAATTAATAAACTTATGTATTATTCTTCAATTCACAAATCATATTATGGTCGTGATTATTGTTTACTTTTGCTTAGTACTATAAACGATTATAATATATATCATGCCAAATGCAAATTTCATTTTTAAAAACGTGTTTTGAATTTTATATAATATAATATTTATGAAATGTTAAAGAAAGAAAGGAAATATTATGGTATATTAAGAGGACTCTCTAATATTTGTTTTGTGAAAAATAACGAAAATATAAATTTCTCAGTTTTTCTTTCTTTAAAATGCATTTTGACATCTCTAGTATTTACTAATGAAGTCTTTATAGTACAACATTTTAATAAAATATTAATATATTAATATATAATAGAAGTTACGTAAAGATTTGATAAATGTAAATATGTGAAAAAGTTGTTTTACTGCATCCATTTCTCTTTAAATGATTCAGAGTTAATTCATTTTTGTCACTTTGCGTTTATTTAATATATCAGTTTGTTGAAAATGCTGAAACTTTACCACATATTTTCTCATCTACTTTATATTTTTATTCACTTTCCTAATGGTTTGTTTTATGTTTCTAAGGATCAGATTTGCAATATTACAAATATTTTTCATTAGAATAAAAATGGTATATACGCGTTCACTGATAAATCAATAATGCTTCAAAATTCTGCAAATTCAAGATCAGATGTGCTATAAACGAAATCAGTAAACTTTTATACAAATTCTAAATCAGGGAATATGTAAGCTGTTTTAAACTTACTATCCTGGGTTCTTCAGGAACCTATTACTTTATCACATGTCACATGTCACTAAAAGTTCCCCAAATGGTGAAATAAATTTTCTCGTGATTGTTATATTTATAATTGGTGTTTCATAGAGGAAATAATAATGCATTGTTAAGTAAGATAAGGATTCACTGCAAACTTATTAATGCTTCAAAATTCAGTAAAGACAAGACGGCAGCTGAACCGTTGTCTAACCACAAAACATAAAACTTTTAATAATCACATAATAATATCACTAATTATAATTAAAATATAGATAAAATGCTTAAGTGATAGGAAGAAGAACAAAAAAGTCTTATAAAAACCTTTTAATGATCGAAATAATATGTTTCAGCGCTCATATACGGCGCCATTTTCAAGATATATAACCATAAACAAAAATATTCTCGCAAATTTTTGAAAAAAAACTTGAAAATTTAAATAACGAGATCATATATGTAAAAAAAACTTTTATTCAAGCACCTCTTTCATACAAATTTTCGGCATTTATACATTTTATTAACAGATCCTTTACAGTTTGTACTCCAGATCAGTTAACCAGTGAAATAAATAAAATACATGAAATAGTAAGAGACAATGGATATAAAGAAAGCACTATTAATAAAGTAATTACAACCATGGAGAAGAAGGAGAAAAAAACTTCAATAAACAAAATTCAAAGTTATTTACGTTACAATATTTCCCTGCGTTGTTTGAAAGATTGAAATATAAACTTAGCAAATTTAATATATGTCTTATCGCAAAACCATCCATAAAATTAATAAAAAGAAAAATGCCCAGTTAAACTGATGGCATTGAGCTCACTGGCTATTCACACTAATTGTATATTATACTCTTATTTCAAAGAATAATTTCCCTCGAAAAATGAAGAAACCGACAATGAATTAAGGGCGATTAGCTCCGTTCCCCCGTTTATACTTAACCAATGAACCCCCCAAAATAATCAGTGAAGCGCCTTATCACAATGAACCTATGTACAACATTTGAAGGAAATCGGCTAACTCTGCATGAAAAACACACTTATCTAAATTAAGGGGGCGATTGGCTCGCGTTTCCCTCTTTATACTTAACCAATGAACCCCCAAAACTAATCAGGGAAGCGCCTTATTACAATAAACCTATATACAAAATTTGAAGCAAAACGGATTAAATATTAAATTGTTATTTGCGTTTCAAATTTCTTCTTCTTAATTATTCCAGTCGCAACATCGTATATTTTGTAATAGCGTCTAAATGAGATTATACTGTACTAGCTTGATAAATTTAATAACTAACAATAATAATAACAGTTTTCTTTAAAAAATAAAGATATTCTTATGTAGCAGATATACCGTTAGTATATCTATCAAGAGTTATCGCGTTACGTACATACGTACATACATACAGAACCTGCGGGCACACTAGCTCTAGGCTTTGATAGACTGTGAGCTAAAAAGCGTACTTTGTAAGAAAATAGACCCAATAGAGACATATCAACTTTCAGGTGTTTACGAAATCCCGTTCACCAGAGCAGATGGAACATTACAATATTATATAGGAATGACCACTAGAAAGCTTAAAACAAGATTAAAAGAGCATATGGCAGATATCAAATATGACAGAAGTACTACAGCACTGGTAAGACTACATAGAACCGAGACTTTAAAAATTGATTTTAAAAATAGTAAAATAATTTATCTATCAAGGTTTTACTTCCCATCTATTATACGTGAAACAATAGAAATCTATATGCGTAATGTGAACATTTGCAATGAATCCGCTTCTTTCAAATTACCTAAAATTTGGCACGAAGTACTTTTCAGTTTTAAAACAGCAATAAGGAATTATAAATTTTCAAGTTTACAGTTGACAATTTCAAGCACCTGCTTTTTTACATACATGATCTCGTGATTTATGTTTTCAAGTTTATTTTCAAAATTTGCAAGAATATTTTTGTTTATCTTAAATTACTGAAAAATGGTGCCGTATATGAGCGCTGAAACATATGTGGATCATTAAAAGGTTTTTATAATCCTTTTGTGCTCTTTGTATCACTTAAGCATTTTATCTATATTTTAATAAAACTTTTATTCAAATTCTAAAATGAGGGGTATAAAAGCTATCTTAATTGGAGTCGTAACAATGCTACTGTCGATGAACTTTGAATTGTGTATTTGATTATTCTTAAAATGAACAATCAATTGGAAATTATTTATTATTTTCATTAATTTGCATGTACATTTAAAGAAGTTCCTTTAAATTTTTCAAAGTATAATTTTACACTGGCCATATTATTTACCCCTTAAGGGTTTATTTTTTATATTATAAAATGTATTACGATCTTTCACTTATTTTTTTACCCTAGCATATCACTGTAAAGATTATTATATACTGTTAACTAAATTTTACAAATTGCCTTAAAAGACTAAAACTCTTTTTACTACTCAAATCAAGAGAGGCCCGACACTGTAACGCATATTTCTACTTTTACGAAGCAAATCCTAATTTTTCTATTTCTTGTAGTCATTAGTAACTGCACTTTGTCAACTGTTGGAAAGATTCGAAACAACATACTTCGTAGAAAATATTTTTATCAGATCGTAAAACACAGTTATTAAAGACCCTTGTAAAAGGTTTATAGAATACTTTTCAAACATTTTAATTTTATTTTGAAAAATGAAAATGAAATTCAGAAAGAAGAGAACTATTATTAAAAGAAAATTATCAGAAAAATAATCTTTATTAATAATTTTTATTATATTTTTTGATATGATCGTGTTTTTCTGTTATAATATTTATAGCGGAATTTTTATTGTACATTTTTATATGAATAATAGAATTATGAATTCAAGAACAAAATACTAAACATTCTGTAAGATGCGGACGACAAAAAGAAAAAAAAAGAATTGTTAGTCTCCTACAACACGTTTTTAATTGAAAATTGTATCTATGATTGAAAGTTACTTGAAGTTTTTGTATGTTCTAATAAAAAGAATTTAACCACATTACGGATTTCTCCAGTAACCTTTTTAAAAATTTTGAAAAATGTATGATCTATTAATCATGATTTAAAAAAAAAAGGAATACGTATGAAATTTAATTTAAGATATTACCTTTACTTACACTATTTTTCATATTGAGCATGCTGTGTATAGTATGTGAAATTTCTTTTACTAAAAAAAATCGCTCCAAATTTTTGAATTCATTATCATTAGGTTCACCATACAACCTGGTGTAATAAGATGTAAAATGTGAAAACTGGAAATGAAATTACCCATCACTGATTCGAATGACTTTTCGTACGATTCCTTGTAAAAATGAGAACAGCATATTATAGAAAGAACAATTTTTGCGCATGATTCAAAATTTTACTTTTATAACGTATGAAGTTACTTATTCAGGAAACACTTGCAATTCAAATGATCTTCGATGAAACTGCTTGCAGAGCCCTCAGCGATAAAATTAAAAGTTGGCGTGCCGATCTCGAAGGTTACACGATTTATGGGAAAATAATCAGATACAGTGTTGTAGAATACTTTTGATTAAATACTGAAAGTCACTTTTCGCATAGAAATGCTTAGAATAGAATGCGAAAAAAAATATTATTGTATATTATTGTATTATTGTATATTATTGTATATTATAATATTATTGTATTAAATATTATATCCACTTTGACAGACGCTATTACAAAATATACGATGTTGCGACTGGAATAATTAAGAAGAAGAAATGTGAAACGCAAATAAGTGTTTTAGTATTCGGAATCTTAAAATTGCTGAAATCATAATCCTCATTAAATAAATATACATTTATATATACATATTAGTAACTGACTCAGATTTTATATTCCATAACTCAAAGTATTTAGTTTCGTATATTTAAATCCTTTTGGGAGTTTAACCCTCTAAGCGTGTGGAACGTAATATTCCGTTCACTAAGCTCCAGGTTTCACTGCAATATATGCAATGTTTAAGATAATATAATTCTATAGATTTAATGAATTTTCAAAACATTGAAGAACGATTAATACTCTCAAGAGTTACATTCATATTTGTAATTAAGTTTTATTTATAATGCTGAAAGAATCATATTTTTTTAGCATTTAAAACAAAATGCAGAGAAAACAACATTACAATTTTACCCTTTTTCAAAACGCTCAGAGGGTTAAACACTAGAGTCATCCGCAACAGAAAAATATAATATTCAATAAATTCTGAAAATCAATGGAAACATATTTCTATAAAATATCTATTAGTTTATATGAAAATATGACATACGCTTATGAATAATTAATTCATTAGATAATACAATGATCAATATTCGTCTAAAAATTCTTTTAAAGAAATTTAACAAGCTCCAATTCAGACACAATTGTAAACTAAATTCTAAAATTTTTTAAATAGAAATAGATTTGCTTTTCTTGAAAGGAACTCACCAATAATTAATGTGTAATAATTTTTCGAAATTCAATATTAAACAACTGAAGCTATTACATATTTTGCTAATTTAAGAAATAGTTTATATTAAAATTGATTAACATATAAAATAAAATTTTCTATAAATAAATTTAAAAATTCTATTATATATAATTTATTTCATTTATTGTATATACAATGTATATAAATATGAAATTAATGTTTCTAAAACAAATTTAAATATATTTATTAAAATGTAATAGATGTTTCTCATAACGTTATATCTGCTACATGAGAATATCTTTATTTTTAAAGAAAACTGTTATTATTTTGAAATATACAAGTTATGCAATCTAAAATTGCTTTTTGTCTCTTTCAAAAAATTCATACGTCTAAATCAGATTATACTGAACTAGCTTGATAAATTTAATTACTAACAATAATACTTCATTTTATATTAAAATTTTAAAGTTGATTTTATTCTTTTAGCGCAGACCGTTACATAATACCACGTTTTCGTGATTTTTTCGGAAAAATATGTTCATAAAACAAATTAAATCTTAAAAAATATCTGTATAATCCCATGTAGTGTGTATTCGGTTTACCAGTATTTCTAAAAGGTAAACATCGCCTTATTTATTCCTTGAATTCTGTCGATTAAATAAATCAAAGATTACTATTCACGAATATTTCTAGACAAAATATAAATTGTTTAGGAACTCTGCAACATGAATCGATATTATGTTTTTTGAAAACCTATTTGTATGTGTGTATTTATTCTGTTGTTGTTTTAAAAAATTCTGTAGTTATTTTATAATTTATTTTTTTTCTATATTTAAAATTAATTTTTCTTATAGATATACTATTTAACAACACAGTCCTAAGCACTAAGAATCTACAATTTTATTCTTAAAGATAAATATTTTTTAGTAATACTTTAAATTTACATTCCCCCCATAATTTTTTTTGTATGAGATAAAATTTTCCGATGGTGTTTATGGCTAGCATTCTTGTAATTCACGTAGAACATTTTACAATTTCTGTATAATGAAACTGCAAATATTCCAAAAGAAACACCAATATGAAACAGTTAAATGAAAATAAAAGAATATTTTTCAAAATGGTAGAAAATCATTTGAGTACTTATTTCAAGTTTTCGAGTTACCACTTTTGGAAATATATTTTCCAATTTCTATAAACATTTTCACCATATTTCTATTTTATATTACTTCATTTTTGCTCAAACTAATATTAATAATAAAACTATAAAACACGTTTTTTAACGGACAGGAAAAGTATTATTTTTAACATTTTTCTTAAAATATTTCACCTCATTATCTCAATCATTAAAGGTAAGCAATTGAGAAACAAATAATTCACAAATGAAATCGGAAACCCTGTTATGAATAAGAATTAGATGGAATACCTGTTTATCGAATGCCATCAATTCTCAAGTAAACGTTTCCAGCCGCATAAGTTAATTTATACATGAAAGAGTAAAGAAATAATCTTAATTTTAATGTTATTGTTAACGTTGTTAATTTTGCATGTTTGTCTGTTAAAAATATTTTTTTGAAAATGTTTTCGTGAGAATTGATAGCATTCGAAAAACAGGTATTCCAGGATCAGGACACAAATTAATAAACTATAAAAACCCTTCGGAAACGTTTCTGAAAAATACGGGCAGCGAAAAACACTTTGTTTTTATAAATTATTCTTTAAATTTTGGAAATGTATTGGTTTCTGGGGATTCAAAAGACAATGGAACATGCTAGTCGGAATTTCGGATAACTTAGATGATTAAATTATATTTTCGGTCGTGGTTATAGTACATTTTCATGAAATAAGAAACATTGGTCATTTTTTACATGGTATAAAGCTTGAATTTACATTTTTTCATTTAATACGTAATTAGAGATAAAAATAAGTACATTCTTAGCCTTTTGTTAACATTTAGAGTTACAACTATTTTAAGTTTTCAATTAGTGAAGAAAGGGCTTGTTTAATTTTAGTATGAAAATCACAAAACCTTAAGTTTTGTCGTTAAATGTTACATCCTTTTATCATAGTTATTAGCTACTTAGTTGTTGATGTTTGTTTCAATTGTTGAAAAAGCGTTGCTACTATAATTTACAGACCATTCATTCTAATTTTTGGAGATTCATCAATAAAAATACATATTTGTTAAGTGGAGTTTTCGATAAACACCAACTATTTCACGTCCAAATACTTACAATTTAAATTTGTTTTAGTAAATACAAATTTCTGTTTTGCCAGTATTTTGGTTTGTTGAATATTTTGATCGACAATATTAGCCTTTATTGCAAAAAATAGTTATCTAAAAGAATATAGAATACTTTTATAGGTTATGAATAGATGCATTTTTCGGTGTCATTGAAAAGTTACAGACCAGCAAACACGAGATTTTTGGCCACCTGTTGTAAACGTTGTGGCCAAAAAAGTTTGCGGCAATTTGTATCCAGCCATTAATGTATTTTAACTGAAGCGCCCGCACACCCGATGTCTATCGCCAAATCGTTAACGGGCAAATGGCGGGGAAACTTAATGCAATTTCAGTGCCCAATAGCGAATGAAAGTACGTTTGCGGCCAAGATATACAAATCTATCATTGTTTAAAAGTCAGTGGCCCAGTATAATCTTCTCGACATTTTTATTATAAGAAATAAAAAGTATCTTTACTTCACATTTTATAAGATGATTTTCGTTATTTTAAACCTGGATTTATGTGAAACGATAAAATATGCTGCATTTAAATATTTTATGCAATAAAAAATACACAAAAAGTACCCTTCTTTAATTTAAAGAGTTTTTATGGAAAAAAAAATCATAAAAACTGTTAATGTTTTTGCTTTTAAAGTATGCATTAATATCTTTAAATGAATATTTTTTGTGAGCACCTAGAATGAAAATGAATATTGCAATCTTTAGACATACATATTATATAAACATATTAAAAAAATTAATGATAAATGGGAATTTATTTCAATTTCAATTTCAATGAAAAAATATTTGTCAAAAGAAATAAATGCCACTTTACCAAAAAGCAGTTACTGTTAAACGAAAAAAAAAAAAAAAAAAAAAAAAAAAAAAATTCTTTTTTTTCTTGGAGGGGGGGGGGGGGGGGCGGTGATTTTATATTATCTGTATATTATCTATAAATCAGTTCCAAAAAATAAGTTATTTTCATTTTTTGAAACACCTCCAAAATTTAGATTTAAAAGAAAAAAAAAATCTTAACTAGCTTAAATAAGCAATAATACCAAATACCGATCCCCCCCTCCCACTCCTTTCACACGGCAAGCCGGGAGTAATGCAGGGAAAGATGAAACAAGATTTCCCTTTTCCAACACATTTTTTTTCCCAGTGGGGATTTTTGTAAATATATTTTTAAATGTTTTCCGCTTTGTAATAATCAGCATTGAAAAATTTCCACTTTTAAAATTATTTAATGTTGTATGAGAAATTTTGAAGATAAAAAAAAAAAACCTTGAAAAAATAAATCTATTGAAATATAGCTTCTTTTCTGCGGTCTCGTAGGGATTTTTATGTCTTTTTGGCAGCGTCATCGCACATCGCAGCGTTGTTTACATTTCCCTTTCCTGCATCGTGGCGTCGTCTATGTCTAAGTCTCGTCATTCACTGGTTTTTGGATATTTAGATTTACTAATTAGGTAAGATTATTTTTCTATATTATTCCAAGAGTTAGTTAAAAATTAGTTTTCATCATTCTCAGGGACAGATTTAAGTTCAAGATAAAGAAAGCTGAGAAAAAGCATCAGCAATTGTGTAAAATTAACTGCATTGCTTTGCTTATTATGCGACTTAATTCTACAGAAGCGAATAAAAAAAAAAGTTCTTTACTGATCTTACATCTGCCCTGAATATGCTATTAATAAGTTGATTGTAATTATATATATATATATCAGAGTAAAATGTGTCCGTAATGAACAATCTCAGAAGTTTTTGGTTTATAAAAAAATTAACCAATAAAAATTCAGCTTTTATTTTTTTCATAATTCTCCGTTGCCTGTTTTATAATTTGCTTTATTGCTGACAATTTTAAACCAGTCAGGAAGCGGAAAGTAATATTTTACAGCTCCAGTGTCTTTCAGTGAAATTATACTCATATGTTAAGATCTGGTTTTAATTAACTAATATATATATATTCTGTATTTTCTGATGATACTGGCATATTTTTATTCTGATAGTAATAGAAAACTTCGAATTTTATGTACTAATTAATGACCATTTGCAAAATTTCATTTTATTTTTAAGATTTTAATAAAGTAGGTAATTTCTTTTTAATTCATTAATGTGATTTTTAATTAGTCATGGCAATAGTGCCCAAAATGTTTTGGTTTAGCCGAAAAGCTAAGTAATCTGATTTAATTTTTAAATTCCACTTATCAGAGTCAGAGTGTAATAGGAACACAACTTGGTACTTTTCTGTTATACCAACACATGCCAAAATATACGCTAATCTGCCATTTATTTCTACCCTAACCGTGTAAAGAATTTTTTATTGCAAACTGTACCAAACATTCTGATTGGACTATTTATTGAACGTGAATCTTTTATTATTATTATTTAATCGTAACCTCATAAAACATCTTAACTTGCTACTTTTCAAATAGAAAATATTTATTAAATTATAACTTGCATTTATTATTGACACTGAAATGAATTTTACCATTAAGCTGTTACTTGATGATGTAGAAGCGGCAATAAAATTGTTTTAGGACTTTAGATACATAAAAAAAAAAGTTTTTATCAAAAAAACTCATAAACATCTTCATTCAAAAAATGAAATGTTTACAGCAATCCTAAGAGACATTTACAATTTCAAGCCTGTAGTTTAAATAGAGTTTTATTTTATTACCTTATGTAATATTTATTTGTTCTTTTATTTTAAGTGCATATTTTGTATTGCAATTTTCAAACGTTTTATTTTTAAGTGCTTAAATTCGTGCCAACAATGTTATTTTTGTTTTCAAATGATTCGTTTCATGTGAATTTCCTTTTGTGCCGATTATTATACTTAGCGACAATGGTGTTGGTATAGCAGAAAAGGACCCAAACTTTTTATAAACAGTTGCTTTTAATATATTTTCATGTTGTAAATATTTTTTTAATAACAAACCAGATTAATTTTTAATGGGTTTTTTTTTTCCTAATGAAAGCACATAATTTGTTTGGGTACATTTCGGTTAGCTGGGCGCCAGTGATATATATACATGTATTATATATACACATATCTATGTATATACACATATGTCTGCATATACATATATATACATACATATATTTATATACATATATGTATGTATATACATATATAGGTATATACATTATGTATTTATATATGTTGATATATATCACTGGCGCCCGGCTAACCGAAATGTACCTTTTTTTGTTTCAAAGTATTGCATCGTCCCTTACCCCTCATGCAAAAACAAATTTGTCTTTAAGGACGTCTTCCTTTTTAAAACTTGTTTTAAGCCTTTTTTTAACCTCATCTCCCCCGAGTCTGAAATTTTCTTTCTGTGTTTGTGACAACATACTCTCAAAGCATGTAATTTCTTTCTTGGAATCCAAAATAGTTGCACACTGTTATACTATACTGTTACATTTTTTTTTTTTTTTTTTTTTTTTTTTTTTTTTTTTTTTTTTACACCCATCCAAAATATTAAGAGGAGAGAGCCTGTCTGATATTACACTTTTAATTTTATGTTAAATAAAACATTGGGTACTTTTCGGTTAGCCAGGTGCCAATGATGTGTACAAGTACATACATGTATATATATTACTGGTGTCCAGCTAACCGAAAAGTACCAAACATTGTATCAATTATCTTCCTTAATTACTTTCCTGGAACTATAATTTATCTCCATCTTTTATATTATGTTCTGCAGTGTTTTTCTTTTTCAGTACCATAATTTCAGTAAAAAGCGCTATAGTGCATATGCGTGTAAAAATTTAAAACAGTCTAAGTGCACAGCACTTCTGCTGGTGTGGCTGATTCAGTAATTTTTTTTTTCTTTTCCTCCCCATAGCAATATTTAGATAAGATGCCATTTTATTTAATGCAAATTATGTGTGTGTGCATGTTGAAATAAGTTTTGATTTAAAAGAAGAAGAAAATGATTCACTGACATCAGTTATATACATTAATCAGTTGTACTTTTTCTTTTTAATTTTCTAGTTGAATATGATAAATGCTTAATATTGCAACCTATTACAATTTATTTTCATATTTTTCAGGAAACTGTGGTGGCGCAGTTCAGAGATGGCAGCAGAGATGACTGTGCAGCATAAACTCGTTTGGCATTCAAGCAAAGGTAAGTTGTCAATTTACTCAGTTTGTAACGCAGGGCTTTTATCTTAGGGCCCATTTTGAAAAAAGTAAAAGTTATTTGTGTGAAATTTATTCTTTTTTTTTTTTTTGTGAAAGATAACATTTTGTAATGAATATGAAATTTAGTTACTCAAATTTGAACCAAACGTTTATTGATAACTTCTTTAAGTCCTTCTGTTAAAGTTTTCCTTTCAATTTGTTTGCAAATTACACATTTTGAAACATAAAATAAAAATTAACAATGAAGAGTATGTTTTTATGGATTGTTTATAAAATAGTCAATTCAGAAAATTCCAGATTTTAAAAGTATTGCTACCCCACATGCAAAAACAAATTTGTCTTTAAAGACTTCTTCCTTTTTAAAACTCAATTTTTTTTAAGTTGCCTGTGTTATTTAAAAAAAAAAATGGGAAGAGATCCTGTTTATTAAAAGGTATATTGTGAAGGGACCTGCTTTACTAGGAAGAATTTTGGGATGGTCCCCTAAATAGGCTCCAAATTTTGTCTGTATTGATCAATTTACATTAGTAAATTTAATTTCACACATTCATAAAATAGAAGTGCACTCTTGTATTTTAGCTGCATACAGTTGGTAAACGTTAAAGCTCTTTACAAAGCTTTCCAACCTTTGCACTTTAAGTGTAAAATTTACACTTTTTAACCTTTTTTTACAGCTAGAATGTACTTATTTTTTACTCTTAAAAGTTATAGAAAAAAAAAGCTATTAAAATATTTTTCGGCAGAATCCTCGAATAAGCGAGGGTCCCCGATTTGGCGATTTTTTTGACGCACGCCAAGGAACGACGCGCGCCAACCGAGAAATCGGCAACCTCCGAATTCTACCCAATCAGAACACGAGCTTTTCGGCAGACGACTTATTACTTACACACATCGTCAAGCAAATTCTTTCACAAAGTACACCGTGAACGTAGCATTGATTTTATTTCGTTTTAAGAATATTTACAAAGTTTTAGTAAATTTTACCGTCACATTTTTCGATTTTTACATACTTTTACCAATATTTTCCTTCAGATATTTCAATTTTTACAAACTTTTACCGATATTTTCCTTCAGATATTTCAATTTTTATAAACTTTTATCGATTTTTTCATTCCGATTTTTTCCATTTTTACAAATTTTTAGCTATTTTTCCTGCCGGATGTTTCCGTTTAAAAAACTATTTAGCTATTTTTCACTCCGTATTGTTTCATTTTTAGCAATTTTTCTATCCAAATTTTGAACTATTTATTCCTCCGGATATTTTTATTCTTACAAATTTTTTCCTCCGGATTTTTCCATAAAAAAAAGTTCTACCTTATTTTTTCCTCCGGATTTTTCAATTTTAACCTACTTTTTTCATTTGGATTTTTCGTTTTTACAAGTTTTTAGCTATTTTTCATCTATTTTTCATTTTTACAAATTTTTAGCTATTTTTTCCTCTACATTTTTACAAATTTTAGCTACGTTTTTATTTTATTTCTTTTGTTTTCATTTTTATAAATATTTAGCTATGTTTTTACTTTTTTTTTTCATTTTTATAAATATTTAGCTATGTTTTTACTTTTTTTTTCATTTTTATAAATTTTTAGCTATGTTTTTCCTTTGTTTTTTTTTGCATTTTTTGAAATTTTTAGCTATCTTTCCTCCGGATTTTTCAGTTTTTAAAAATTTTTAGCTATTTTTTCCTCCGGATTTTTCCGTTTTTAAAAATTTTTAGCTACTTTTTCCTCTGGATTTTTCCGCTTTAAAAAATTTTTTAGCTACTTTTTCTACCGAATTTTTCAATTTTTAAAAATTTTTAGCTACTTTTTCCTCCGAATTTTTCAATTTAAACAATTTTTAGCTACTTTTTCCTCTGGATTTTTCAATTAAAAAAAAAATTTAGCTACTTTTTCCTCCGGATTTTTCAATTAAAAAAATTTTTTAGCAATTTTTTCTCCAAATTTCTCAATTTTTTTAAAAAAAATATCTATTTTTTTCATTTGAATTTTTTATTTTTACAAATTTTTAGCTATTTTTTCTTCCGGATTTTACCATTTTTACAAATTTTTAGCCATTTTTTTCCCTCCAGATTTTTCCATATTTTTAATTTTCTTTCTTCTGTATTTTTCATTTGTATAAATTTTTAACTATTCTTTCCTCATCATATTTCCATTTTTACAAATTGTTAGCTACTTTTCCTCCAGATTTTACAATTTTCACACATTTTTAGCTATTTTTGCCACCATATTTTCCCACATTTTTAGCTATTTTTGCCACCATATTTTCCGAATTTCCAATTTTTTTGCTATGTTTTCCTCCAATTTTTCCATTTTAAACTATTTTTCCCACCGGATTTTTCCTTTTTTTTTTATGAATTTTTAACTATTTTCCCTCCAGATTTCTCCATTTAAAAAAATTTTTAGTTATCTATTCCCTCTAGCTTTTTCAATTTACAAATTTTTAGCTATTTTTCCTGCCGGATGTTTCCGTTTAAAAAACTATTTAGCTATTTTTCACTCCGTATTGTTTCATTTTTAGCAATTTTTCTATCCAAATTTTGAACTATTTATTCCTCCGGATATTTTTATTCTTACAAATTTTTTCCTCCGGATTTTTCCATAAAAAAAAGTTCTACCCTATTTTTTCCTCCGGATTTTTTAATTTTAACCTACTTTTTTCATTTGGATTTTTCGTTTTTACAAGTTTTTAGCTATTTTTCATCTATTTTTCATTTTTACAAATTTTTAGCTATTTTTTCCTCTACATTTTTACAAATTTTAGCTACGTTTTTATTTTATTTCTTTTGTTTTCATTTTTATAAATATTTAGCTATGTTTTTACTTTTTTTTTTCATTTTTATAAATATTTAGCTATGTTTTTACTTTTTTTTTCATTTTTATAAATTTTTAGCTATGTTTTTCCTTTGTTTTTTTTGCATTTTTTGAAATTTTTAGCTATTTTTTCCTCCGGATTTTTCAGTTTTTAAAAATTTTTAGCTATTTTTTCCTCCGGATTTTTCCGTTTTTAAAAATTTTTAGCTACTTTTTCCTCTGGATTTTTCCGCTTTAAAAAATTTTTTAGCTACTTTTTCTACCGAATTTTTCAATTTTTTAAAATTTTTAGCTACTTTTTCCTCCGAATTTTTAAATTTAAACAATTTTTAGCTACTTTTTCCTCTGGATTTTTCAATTTAAAAAAAATTTAGCTACTTTTTCCTCCGGATTTTTCAATTAAAAAAAATTTTTAGCAATTTTTTCTCCAAATTTCTCAATTTTTTAAAAAAAAATATCTATTTTTTTCATTTGGATTTTTTATTTTTACAAATTTTTAGCTATTTTTTCTTCCGGATTTTACCATTTTTACAAATTTTTAGCCATTTTTTTCCCTCCAGATTTTTCCATATTTTTAATTTTCTTTCTTCTGTATTTTTCATTTGTATAAATTTTTAACTATTCTTTCCTCATCATATTTCCATTTTTACAAATTGTTAGCTACTTTTCCTCCAGATTTTACAATTTTCACACATTTTTAGCTATTTTTGCCACCATATTTTCCCACATTTTTAGCTATTTTTGCCACCATATTTTCCGAATTTCCAATTTTTTTGCTATGTTTTCCTCCAATTTTTCCATTTTAAACTATTTTTCCCACCGGATTTTTCCTTTTTTTTTTAATGAATTTTTAACTATTTTCCCTCCAGATTTCTCCATTTAAAAAAATTTTTAGTTATCTATTCCCTCTAGCTTTTTCAATTTACAAATTTTTAGCTATTTTTTCCTCCGGATACTTCATTTTTACAAATTTTCGGCTATTTTTTTCCTCCGGATATTTCCATTTTTACATACTTTTATCAAATTTTTTCTATTTTTACATATTTATAGCTTTTTTCTTCCATCTGTATCCATTTTTACAAATTATCTTTTTTTTTCTATGAATTTTTTTGAAATATTTATCAAGTTTAATAATTTATTACCTTTAACAATTAAAAAATTTCTAGTAAAATAAGGCTTAAACTTGAAAATTGTCACAAAACGGAATAAAATCAACGTTTACTTCATGAAAGAAATTCTCATAAAAACTCTATAAATAGTCAATTCTCTGCATCACACCACACACGTTATAATTGAGGAAAATTTCGATATTCTTCATTTTTCTAATACATGCAAGACGCGGTTGACTATGCTTCGCGTACATTAACCGAAAAAAAACATCACTGAACGCATGAAACTCGCCGTACAGCAATCTCTAGAATGCACGAAATTCATTCAAGCCGCGGTCAGTAACTTGTGTATGTACGCTTCGCATACATTAACCGAAAAAAAACATCACTGGACGCATGAAACTCGCCGTACAGCAATCTGTAGAATGCACGAAATTCATTCAAGCCACGGTCAGTAATTTGTGTATGTACGCTTGGCATACATTAACCGAAAAAAAACATCACTGGACGCATGAAACTCACTGTACAGCATTCTCTAGAATGCACGAAATTCATTCAAGCCGCGGTCAGTAACTTGTGTATGTACGCTTGCCGTACATTAACCGAAAAAAAAAACATCACTGGATGCATGAAACTCGCTGTACAGCAATCTGTAGAATGCACGAAATTCATTCCTGCCGCGGTCAGTAACTTGTGTATGTACGCTTCGCGTACATTAACTGAAAGAAAAACATCACTGGACGCATGAAACTCGCTGTACAGCAATCTGTAGAATGCACGAAATTCATTCAAGCCGCGGTCAGTAACTTGTATATGTACGTTTCGCGTACATTAACCGAAAAAAAACATCACTGGACGCATGAAACTCGCTGTACAGCAATCTGTAGAATGCACGAAATTCATTCCAGCCGCGGTCAGTAACTTATGTATGTACGCTTCGCGTACATTAACCGAAATTTTTTTTTTTTCCCCTTCAATCCATTGACTAATTTTAAGATTTTTTACCACGATTGGCTGATAAATTTAGCGATATCTTTTAAATGGCCAAAAAATCATTTTGTAAACTTTTTCATATTAAAATTTAGTTAAATTGTAATATTTTAACAAAACTGTATTCAAAAAGTTATCATAAAAAAATCTTCGTCTATTACATATTGCATAGGAATTGTTCATTTTTATTAAAATTATTTTATTCAAAATTGTTATTTTACAGTTTGTTAAAACAGTTTAGCTGAGTTTCATGAAATATAAACATCTTGTACAATGGGTCCTTCAAATTACTCAAAATTTTGATGCTTCAGCTCATGTGCTTAGAAAATGTTTGCTTTAAATGTTTTAATATTTGTTTCAAGAGTGATGATTTCAGTTTTGTGATTATTGTGACACCTCTGGAAATATAGTGCATCTAATCTGGACTTACATTTAATAAAAATTAAATTAATTTAAATTTTTGAAATGTAAAATTTAATAGAAAAAGATTGAGTATTTTTTAAAGTTTTGCAGAAATGTGTCAAATAATTTTTGTTAACAGGGTTTTTGACTTTCATGAACTTTGACAATACTTAAGATTACACAGATTTATGCTAAATAATTTTTTTTAATTTATGCTATGTATGTAGAAGAGGAAGGGAGGTGGTGATAAAATTATTTAATCTTCTGACCTCTAAATTAAGGATTTTTTTTTAATATGTTGTCATATAAATTAATTTGGATTTTGATTATATGTAATGTATAATTTTTAACAAATTAAAAATAAAGCAGATTCTTTGGAGAAAGGGACCTTCTTTAATACTTTCTTTGACCCTTTTTTCTTAAGAAACTTTAAAAAATGATATTTAAATTCAAGGTATTTTTAAAACATTCTTATGTTTTGCCCAAAATATTTTGCAAATGTAAGATTCTGGAGAGGAGCTGAAGGTTCAAATCCATGTTTTTAAATTTTCCTTTAAATCAAATATCAAGTAATAAAAATGGTGATTTTTTTTTCATTGCTAACTAAGCGTAAAACTGACAGTGTGAAATATGTTCGAGCCTGGAAGCTTGGTTACGCTTAGTTAGCAATGTAAAAATTCACATGTTTGTTATTCAATAATTTCAAGTTAATTTCACTGCTGAAAATAAATTAAAATTACTCAAATATCAAGTTTTTAGAATAAAATAACTGTGGCAATATTTGTATTGGAGTAATTAGTGTTTCCCCTAGACGTTTTCGAGAGGGCGCAGCACCCTGCCCATTTTTTTATAGTTGTAAATGCGCCCTGCCCGTTTTTATATAGCTGGAAATGTGCCCTGATTATTGTGGATTCGCAAGAATTTGCTTTCGCGAATTTCACCAAAATTTAGCGGGAAAATATCACAAAAATCATCTATCGGTCATGAGAAAATATCGCAAGATTCGTCTATTGGTCACAGTAAAATATCACAAAATTTGTCACTTGGTCGCAAGAAAAATTACAAAATTCAAAAATCTCAAAATTTGGCAGTTTGTTGTAGGAAAAAAATTGGGAAATTTGCTTATTTGTCGCAAAACCTCCCTCCCTGCACAATTCGGCAATTGGTAGCAGGAAAATATTCTGAAATTCATCAGTCAGCTGCGGGAAAAATCACGAAACTATTCAGTCAGTCATGGGAAAAAATAGCGAAATTCTTCCAAGATCGCATGAGAAAAATTGCTAAATTTGTCAATCGATTGCGGCTAAAAATAGAGAAATTTATATATCTGTCATGGGCAGGGCATTCGGGGCACGGGCCCAGGGTCCCCGATTTTCAGGAGTCCCCAAATGCTACTAAAAAGTTTTGAATTATTGGCCAAAACAGTTTTAACTGTTAAAAAAACAAAATTAAAATGGAAAAATCTGTTTGTCAGAGATTGTCTATGATGTGTCAAAGCAGGGTTGGCAAGTTTTTTCCAAAGTGGAAAAAACCGGCCTGAAGAAATAGGTTTCTTCCAAGTGGAAAAAATGGAAGAAACTGTTTTTCTTTAAGAATTTACCATATAAGTTACAACTTTGTAAAATACAATAAAAATAAATGTATTTTCTAATAGATAACCTTACATAAATTTAATTAGACTTATAAAAATTTAATTATGTATGATAAATTGATAATTACACCAGTTTTTTAGCCAAGATCACACACCTGTCTAAAGCTTTCCAATCATTGTGTACCTGAATAAAATAAATGGGACTTTTCTAACACCATGCCAAAATGTATGCTAATGTGCTATTTATTTCAACCCTGAACGTGTAAATATTTTTATTGCAAACCGTGCCAAACATTGTGATTTGCTATTTATTGAACATGACACTTTTTAATTATTATTATTACTTAATTTACTCTGTAACCTCGCAAAACATCTTAATTTGCTATTTTTCAAATAGAAAATATTTAATATTAAGTAGTAACTTATATTTATTGTTGACACTAATGTGGATTTTACCATTAGGCATTTACCAGATGATGAGGACGCTGCAATAAAATTGTTTCAGGACTTTGGATACAAAAAAAAAAGTATGAACGTCTTCATTCAAAAAGTGAAATGCTTACTGCAATGCTAAGAGACATTTACAATGCTATGCCTGTAGTTTAAATTGAGTTAATTTTATTAATTTATCATATAATATTTATTTGTTCTTTTATTTTAAGTCTATATTCGTGTCGATTTAATAAAATAGTTCGTGAAAGTCTGTAATTTTCAAATGTTATATTTTTAAATGCTCAATTTTGTGCCAGCATTTTTTTTTTTTTTTTTCCAATTGAATCCTTTCACATGAATTTCATTTTGTGCCAATTATTGCACTTGGTGACGACAATGGTGTTGGTATAATGGAAATGTACCAAATAAATTTATCCAAAATACACAAAATCAATTAAAGGTAATTCAATTCAAAAGAGGCACATTTTTTTTTAATATATATAATTTAAACTTCTGTAACCAGTAGTAAATAGTATGTGGATCATTTACCTATTGTAGAATGAAACTCTTTTAAATAAAAGACAGTGCTTTGAATTTACGCCCATTTTATTAAGGAAACTAATATACAGTAATTACTGTATTGAAGGATTTCATTAAAATCTCCATTTTCCTTACTACAGTGCAACATTGTATAACAAAACAGAAGTAATTTAGCTTTAAGATGCTGCAATCAATTTCTCAATTTAGAATGGATGAATTCAAAAGATGAAAAAAATTCTTATCCCTGTAGAGTTTATTTTCAGAACATTTATCTTTTAAATCAGCATGCTAGTATACATAATTACAAATTTGTTTGTTTTAAGTTTTGCACAATAGTTTTTAAAATATTGCATTTTTATATGATAAATAAGGAATTGGTAGGTTTTTTTTTTTTTTTTACAGAAATTATATAAACAATAAAAAAATATCCCCTACCTCTAAAGTTGTAAAAAACATAACCTGTAAATATCTGCTGAACCTGAAGTTTGTTATTAAAAAATAACTTATTTTTCCATAAATAATATTTTTAATATTAATTAATTTCCAATTTAAATTTCATATAATTAGGTTTTGAATTTAATTCTTTTATATAGTTAATATATTTTAATTTTGAGCATCTGTTTTGTTTTCTGTTGGTTTCTTCCAGTTTTTTCCATTTCTTCCAGTTTCTTCGGGAAGAAACCCAACCCTGTCTCAAAGTAACTTCATTTTTTCTTTATTGTCTTTTAACCCTTTGAGGCGTGGTGGGATATATTATATCCCACCTAATTTAAATTTTACTTTTTTAACTTTGACGGGGAAAAGTTGAAAAATTGCTTTTCCTTATTTTGAACTAAATTACGGTGAGAATTGAAATGCTATCGTTTTATGAGTGATAATATCAGATTTATAGCTTGGAGGTACACAATGTATTTTCCTACTTTACAAAGCCATTTTGAAGGAAATGTTATGTGAAAAAATAAGGTACACAATGTATTTTCCTACTTTACAAAGCCATTTTGAAGGAAATGTTATGTGAAAAAATAAAGTGAAGAAAATAAAGAACTGCTGGTTTCTAGAAATACAAATTCTAGAAACATTTACAAAGTGAGCAATTCGACTTTTATGAAATGAACAGAAAGAGCACCCATACATCATATGTAAAGAATATGAATTTATATATTTGAAGTTATTCAAAAGAATTTATAGAAAGCCTGTTTTTATTTTGTTTTAGTGATTAACACAGAGATAAAGTATTTAATATATACAGCCCCCCCCCCTCCCCCCCTGCTCTTAACACATAAAAATAGAAACAATATTATTGTTAACATGGTTGCAAAAAGAAATGAGAGAATATGATATAACATAAAATTGCCACCATGAAATGCAGTTTCGCACCTAGAAAAAAAAAAGGAATTAGGTGTCATTTGACAACACTGCCCTTTCATGAGTTTTTGTTAAAAGCAAATATAGGTATACTGCAATAAAATAGTTTCATTTTGTACAAATAACTTGAACTACAAAGCTTTTTGTAAATAGTTTTTTTAAATTATAATTTCTGTTCCGATTATATTTATAAATGGCTAATTAATAAGTGGTGTTTTTAAAGTAAGGCATTTTAATTTTGTTTTGTAAAATTTATTTTTTGTTTTTCAGAAGAAGAAGAATAAAAATCTGGAAAGAAAAAAGTTCTCTGTGAAGATGACTGTAGATTTTCAGCTCTTGTTTATAAACTTAAATTAAGAAACATCAGAAATTTAATTGTAACAGGATTAAATTTTCTTGTAAAATATTTCTGATAAATTTTGAGCATCTTGTAAATACATAAATAAATGTTTTTTGGTTGGTTTGTTTTACATTTGTTGTGAAAAATAAAATTTATATGAAAAAAAAAAGCATTCAGTTCTAGTGTTTTTAAATATATATATTTATTTATGCAAGTGATGTTGTTAAAAAAGATGTACTATATATTTTCCCCTTCTTTCTCATTCTGAGAACATTCCCCCTTCTTTTTACAGGTTAAGATATAATTGAATAAAAGTGTTTTATGTAGGCTATATTTTAAAAACTGATAAACTGTTTTTGTTGGTTGATTATAAATTAGCATTGCTTGGAGATCAGGTATTAAAAATAATTTGCTGTATAAAAACTTTTGAAAATTTTAATAAAAATTTCATCATAATCTCATTAGAACTTGAGATTAAAATTTTAATGTACATAATATTGTATGAATCAGTTTGAAATTTTGTTAGTCAAAAAGTCACATACCTCCTGCTGGAAGGAAAAATATTTTAAAGATTTCTTTATTGGTAATATATTAAAAAAAAAATATATATATATTCAGTACTCATTACTTGCTAATTTTTAAAAAGTAAAAACAATGATATATTATTATTTATGAGTAATGTTTAGTCCATTTAAAAAAAAAAAAAAAAAGATTTAGTGTATGAATGGTGAACTTGCCGTGTTCTAGAAGATCAACTGCCACTACTATTTTGAAAAAATATTAAACTTATTTAATAAGAGAAATTTTAAGATTTACATAAGAAGGAAAATAGTGACAATTGGCTTTCTGTCAATTAGTAATATTTTGTAAATATATATACATTGAAATTTTGTTCTATGATGTGTATAAAGGGGGGAAGAGTCCTTAACAGACTAAAACATTACTTTATAGGAATACTGCTACATTTTTCTGATATATGCCAAAGAGATGAAGATAGTGAAATGACATTTTTTGAACGGACCTAATTTACATATATATATAGTTACATCATTAAAAAAAATTCTTAAATTTCAATGATCAGTAATGTCAACATTTTACCAATTTTATAAAATAGAGTTCCTGCGTTTTTGTTTTATTTTCAAGCTGGATAATTGGAAGAAACATCCAGGTAAGAAATTGTATTATAAAAGCACCAGTGGACCCATGCGAAGATTTCACACTGCAGTCTAATACTTTTTAGCAATATCTAATACTCTTTAGATGCAGGTTTAAACTTGTAAAGGAAAATTAAGGACTGAAACTATCTTCAAACAACATTAGTCGAGCCAGAATATCATCTCGTTTATTCCATCACAGTTACAGTAAAAACTGATCGAGCATAGCAAAGACAAAAATATATATATATCTATAGTTAATTAACTGCTTTAGAGATGACATCATCTGTTTCGGAAAAAAACATGGGACAAAGAAAAATAAATTGAGCATTTCAATTTTGCTTTTTAGTCATAAATATAAAATAAACCCGTGCAGCAACTATGTCCCACTTTATCTTTTTTGTAGTATTTATTTTTTATAATCATTTTAAGCATTATATAATGTGGTATTTTATTTTTGTGGCTACACTAATTTGAGGAAAGCCTTTCATTTCTTTTATGAAGACAATGCAGATTTAATTTTTAATTTACAGCAATTTTTAATCAAAAAATATGTTTTATCGAGATGTGAGTGCACTATGTCAGAAGCTGGTTCAAAATCCTTTCTTATGGCATCTCGTTCATTGTTGTGCATTTCATATTTTCTGAGAAAAGGGGATGTTGATAACAGAAATAATATATACTAGTGGGCCTGTGTGAAGATTTCACACTGCAGCCTAATATTTTTTAGCAATATCTAATATTTTTTAGATGCATGTTTAAACTTCTAAAAAAAAATAAAGCCAGAATATAATCCAATTTATTCTTTCATACTTTACAGTAAAAACTGACTGAAAATATCAAGAGCTATATATATATATAAATTGTATTTTAACTACATTAGAGAGTGACATAATGTTTTGAAAAAAAAAAAAAAAAAAAAAAAAATTGAGCGTTTGAATTTAAATTTTGCTTTTTTATCATAAATATAAAATAAACCCATGCAGCAACCATGTCCACTTTATCTTTATTGAACATTTTTTTTATAATCATTGTTGTGGAATTTAATTTTTGTGGCAACAGTAATTTGAGGAAAAACTTTCATTTTATTTCTGAAAACAATGCCTATTTAATTTATTACTTGCAATTTTAACCAAAATACATGTTTTAAAGAAATGTGAGTGTACTATGTCAGAAGTCGCTTGAAAATCCTTTCATATGGTATCTCATTTAACATTATACATTTTTTATTTGCTTCGAAAAAGGGATGTTGAATATAATCATTAGATAACAATTTTCAATGGAAATTCTGGCTGGACAATCCACCTGGTGAATTAGCTTGAAGAAACATAAATTGAAACTACTTAAAAATTTACTCCTTTGAATAGAATGTTTAAACCTATAATTTAATTAAAAATTGAAGAAAATTAGTTTTTTTTTCGTATTCTCACCATCATTGGTAATTTAACGCTCAATATATATTTTACACCTTGTGTTACACCTTATTTTACAACTTTTTTTTTATTAATTACAATTATGGCTTTTGCAACTTTTTCAGAATAACATTAAAAAATAAATCATAACCATATGGCCTTTTATTCCGATCTAATGAGATGAGTGGATACGGCCAATTTTTGCCTCCATTGGGACACTTTAAAAAAAAAAAAAATATTATTATTGCTTCCAGATTGAAAGTATTCTATACAAGATCTGAAGCACTTTCGATTTTATTGTATTTTGACCTTTTTAATATGGGGTGCTTATAACACCATTGCAGTTTTTAACTGAAAAATATTATAATAAAGTGAAACATGTTTGCATAAAAGTCAGGTTGGTGTTATGAGCTCTTGTTAAGAAAAATATTCCAATAGATTATTATAATTTTTTTTTTTTTTCAAATTTTGAATAAAATATTTAGAGTTTTCAGACAAAAATTATGGACCAGTAAATTTAGATTCTAAAGTTTAAAATAACTTAAAAAAAGAAAAAAAATTGTCCCTGCCAAAGGAGTAAAAATGGAGATTTGCTCAACTTTACTTTTTTGAGGACCATAAAAAGTATAATTCTGGCCAGCTTCCATTCATGATATCTAATAGTGGCATGAATATGGCTAGCTTTGGGCTATCATTTATTAATGATGCCCATTGATGGCGACAAAGTGGCTAGCTTTCGGCATGCATTCATTAATGATTACCATTGATGGCAACAAAGTGGCTAGATTTAGGCTTGCATTCATTAATGATGGCAACGAAGTGGCTAGCTTTCGGCTTGCATACATTAATGATGCCCATTCATGGCAACAAAGTGGCTAGCTTTCGGCATGCATTCATTAATGATTACCATTGATGGCAACAAAGTGGCTAGCTTTCGGCTTGCATTCATTAATGATGGCAACGAAATGGCTAGCTTTCGGCTTGCATACATTAATGATGCCCATTCATGGCAACAAAGTGGCTAGCTTTCGGCATGCATTCATTAATGATTACCATTGATGGCAACAAAGTGGCTAGCTTTCGGCTTGCATTCATTAATGATGGCAACGAAGTGGCTAGCTTTCGGCTTGCATACATTAATGATGCCCATTCATGGCAACAAAGTGGCTAGCTTTCGGCATGCATTCATTAATGAATAGCATTGATGGTATGTGGATGGCTGGCTTAAGGCTAGTTTACATTTATGATGACCAATAAATTAACATTTATGGCCAGCTTTGGGGTAGCTTTTATTCTTAACAAACGCAGGTGGCATGGCTGTGGCGATCTTCTGGCTAGATTTTATTCACGATGATCGTTAATGGCCAAACTGTGGCTAGTTTTCATTAATAATTGCCACTTAAAGTATAACTGTGGCCAGTTTTAGGCTATCCGTCAATTATGATTAACCACTTGTGGCACAATTATGGGCATCTTAATGTAGTTATGGCCAATTCTGTTGCGGCCACATTGTGGCCGGCGTGACAGTTTTTTTTAAGTTGCCGTTACGGCAAACGATTGCGGCCCCTCATCTACTAGTTTGGGCCAAGGCTAACGTAGCCATCAGTGGCCCGCAAGTTCTGTGTTAGTTGGGAGTATTTATAAGCAAATATAAACGTAAAAAGTAAAAAATATTTTGGCGTTAAACGCAACGTGATATAATCCCCTTTGTGTAGGCATAAATCTGCTATTACAAGATCTGTCAATGGTCATAGAACATATGTTAGGAATGCTAAAATTTTGGAACATAAAAATGAAAATAATTAAGATGTCAACTTCAATAGTTCATCTGTTCCACAGAAAATTCAAATTGCCTGTGATAATATTCCACTTCTCTGATTGATATTAAAAATCCCAAAATAAACTCACTAGATAAACATAAAATGATTTCTGTTTTGCCAGTATTTTGGTTTGTTGAATATTTTGATCGACAATATTAGCCTTTATTGCAAAAAATAGTTATCTAAAAGAATATCTGAAAGTGGAACTAAAAAATCTTTTAGAAACAGCCTTCTTAGAATTGAGCTGCGAAGCAGACGTTGATATCCTGGTGGGGTTTTGGGGATACACATTATATATATATTGAACGTCACCTTGGTGTCTGTGTTGATGATACAGCAGAGTACATCAATGCCATACTTTTCTTTAAGTAATGCGGAATGATCTGAAATATAGACATCATTACAATCTTTATGTATATAAAGGAGGCCTGCAATTGTCAGGAGGTTAAGTAAATGGAGCGCACGTGTTTCTACGCCTATTTCTTAAGTCAGTATCGAGAAAACTCTGTTTTGATGAATCTGGTAAATAGTGTTACGACCCCAATCAGCCCTGGATTTTAAACCGTCTCAAAAGGTACGAGCGCTAACTGTAAATCCCTGAATTGGAAGTACTTTTTCTTTCGGTTGGATAGGCGGTGCTATCGTATCGAAGAGTTGGTAACGATACCGAATCAAACGAAATCTTTCTAACGATTTTCTCTGATATCTTAAGTACTAAATGAACTTCAGTATCATATTTTCTGCCCTTAGTTTTTATGAATATTAATCTCCAGGGGGAAATTTATTTTATCGTCTTCTACTGACCCGATTTCAACGGGATGATTCATTCAACTTAACAGAACTAATTGTGCTATACATAACTAATTAAGACACAAATTTGGTGCCCCCTAGCTGAGGAAAGTGGAACTAAAAGATCTTCAGCGCATGCAGAGCAAGTCTGCTATACGGTCCGTAAGAAGCAGGGACACGTGCCGGAGTTTCGTTCGGAGAGAGGTTTGTTTAGAGCACGCTGTAGAAAAGGGAACTAAAAGGCTTTGCATTTAATATTGGTCCGATTCAAACGAAATCTTTTCTAATATTCTTCCTAGTTCCCCGAGGTACTAAATAAATTTCCGTATATTTTTTTCAGCCCTTGGTTACCCCATTTATGAATATTAATCTCCAAAGGGGTGATTTATTTTCTCGGGTTCTATGGTCACGATTTCAACGGGAATTGGTTCAATCAATTTAATATGAATTAATTTAGATATAGATAATGTAAGATACAGATTTCGCGCCCCCTATCTGTGGAAAGTGGAACTAAAATATTTTCAGCCCGTGCATAGCAAGACTGCTATATGGTGCCGTAAGAAGCCTGGACAAGTGCAGGAGTTTCGTTCGGAAAGAGGTTTGTTTAGAACACAGTGCGCCCCTTGGCGGTGGAAAATGGAACTAAAAGACTTTTCCTTTAATATTGGTCCGATTCAAATGAAATATTTTTTAACATTTTTCCCAGACTCCCCAGGCACGAAATAAACTTCGATATAATTTGTTCAGCACTTTATTACTTCCATTTATGAGTGTTAATCTCTAGGGAGTGATTTATTTTCTGGGTTCTATGATCCCGATTTAAACGGATATTGGTTCATTCAATTTAATATGAACTAATTACGATATAGATAGCTCCCGCATAGCATGCACAGTCACAGTGACGTCATTGTGACGTCATTGTGACGTCACTGTGAGTCACGTACGTCACGTCACATCTGTGACCAAAATGACACCACTTTGTAACGTCACACTGTGATCAAAATGTGAACGTCTTGAAGATCTAAAGAAAACTTAAAGTAAACTTTAGAACATCTTATGGCATGAAGAAAATTACTTTTTGACAGCTTTAAAAATTTTTGTGACGTTGCAATGACGTCACTGCAAGTCACATAAGTACGTAAAACCTATGACCAAAATGCCAACACTCTGTGACTTCACGGTGTGATCGGAGAGAGAATTTGGAAAAAAACTCATAAAATATAGAATTGAATTATGTCATGTACCTAAATCATTAATAAAAACATTGTCACACATTATTTAAATATATTGTATTTCCAAAATAAAATAATAAATAAATATTTGTCTACATATATGAGGCAGATATTTTTTTACAATTTTCATTGCCATTTTCATGAAATTTAACAAAATATACTATATAATACACAGGTAAAAATCCTTAAATAGAAATTTAGTAACGTAGGAAAGTTTTGGCGGAAAGTAATTCAGAAATAGATCTCCCATTCTAATAAAACTGTTAGCGATTTAGAGATGTGTTAGCATTTTAAATACAAACATTTAATTTTTTTTCCTACCATCGCATAGAACTCATTTGCTAATTTTGTGATACTAAAAATATTTTAAAAATCTCCAATCTCTTATTATTTTGAGGGGCCACTCAACCCAACCATCAGCTTTCTGATTAAAAAGTGAGGACACCATTTTTGCGAGTTCGACATCGGGGGTGCTCGGGGTGACCGTCGAACGCGTTCAAGATTTTTCTTGTACTGAATATTTAAGGTGGTTCTCAACTAACCTGCTCCACAACGCGAATCTTTCTGACATAATTTCTGACTCATTTTTAAACGCAAAGGCATAAAATGTGCAGGACTTACTATGGAAGCAATTTGGAATCGAAATGAATTTTCCATTTTTTGATAAATAAATTACTTATCGAGTTATAAGCAATTCGTGTCACGTGACGACTGGTTTTTCTCTTTTCTTTCCCTGTTACGTCGGGTATTTGGTTCAAAACGCTGACTTTGACATTCTTTTCTGAAAGATCTTCTGCTTTTACTAAAAAATGGGAAACGTCTTTCAATTACAGAGTTTCTGAATAAAAACAAAAGCCAATTTCATGCGTTTCCTAACAAAAACGAATTAAAAATATGTCATAAAGTATATGTCATTCCTATAGCAATTTATTCCAAAACTGGTCAGTGTTTAATAAGATATCACCTCTGTTAAATATATTGCTCTTTTCAATAGAGTGTAAAAAATGAAAAAATCGTATTTAGGAAATCTGATTGCAGAATATTATTTATATTGATGTCGTAATTATTTTATAAAGACTATTAAATCCATTTTTATTTAAAATTTATGTTTACTTTGGACGCCTAAAACAAATGCAACTGATTAAAAAATATATAAAAAATTAAATTTTCACAGCTTATTTCCAAGAATATTAAACTCTCTCATGTAAAAACAGAATATTATAGTTTTATTAAAAGTTATTTGTCAGCCACATAAACTATAAAGCATTTGAAATGTCTTTATTTAACTGTTTTCTTTCTATTCTTTTTCTGGAAACACCTGCTAGATGTTACTTTGTGGTAAACATTACTGCGCAGATCATGATCGCAGATGTTGAGGGCAGACGATTATTTTCATCGGCAGATTAGAGTGTGTGGTGTTATTTTAAGTTTGTGGAAGTATATTGTGGAATTTATACCGTGAAAGTAAATTAACGTTTTAAAGTGAATCATCCATTTTAACCTATCCTTATGTCTAGCTGGGTGCGTTATTAAGGTCTGCGTGATATTTGATATCTCAGATCTATGAACACACCTAAGCTGGACACTTTGAAAATTAAAGCAGTGGATTTGAGTCTCATTTTTCAATGAAAAGGAAGCAGTCAACGACCATTAAAACTTAATCCCTAGAACTGGTGGTTTTACTTATAGATTAGCAGGTAACTTTTAATGTCTTCGCAGTTTTGTTAATAGTGCATATTTAGTAATGGTACATTAATAGTGCATTATTTAAATGTTAAGATGTTTAAATATTTTTTTTTTATTTTAATCACTTGTATAAAATTTTATCTTTAATGCTTTAAATCGTTTTAAATAGAGAGTTTGGAAAAAAGCTTAAAGTATTTACTAACAATATATATTCTAAATGTAAAGTGTTATTTATAACGAGGAATGTATTTATATTTTGCGTTTCTCAGTTCAATTTTCATAGTTATTCATTGTAATTAAAAACATTGCAATTTTTAAAACTATTAATATTTGATTTACAATTTGAAAATTTCTTAGCTAGTGGAGGTTTTGAGAAATAATTTTGTGGTATATTTGAAATAATTGCGACAATTTAACTCATTACAAATTTAGTTGTCAAGATATGGCAATATTAGGTGCACAAAAATAATGAATATTGATGAAACAACAAAACAGCTATTCAGTTAAGGTAATTTTTCCAGTTATGTTATCGAATTTTTTCTATAGTAAAAATTGATATTTAAGCTCTGCATTTAGTATTCTATCAAAAACTATAAATAAAATAATTTGTAAAGAAAAAAAAATATTTTTTTTTCTTTGCGTTTATGATCCGAAGTTTTAAATTTCATTTGCTTCGAAAAATGTTTTATTGCTTGATACAATGTTTATTATTTAATAATATCGCACAATAAGTAGATCTATTATTTAAATGGATTCCTAATATAAATTTTTCACAACGCTTATTTAAAAATCTATACTTCTATTTTCATTAAATTTGTAATCAAATCCAAAATAACTAATTTCTGAATTCATTTTTATTCGGAAACACATGAAATTGGCAGGTGTTCTTATTCAGAATATATGTAATAGAATGGTTTTCCATTTTTTACATAAGATATTTCAGAAAACACTATCAAAATCGGTGTTTTGAACCGAATTTCCGACGCGCAGCGTCAGAAACGGAAAAAACGTGACCAAAATTGCTCTTAAGCATTTTATTTATCTAAAAATGGAAAACGCTATTCATTCCAAATCTCTTTAATAATCAGGCATGCAAGTGCCAAGCGTTTAAAAATTTGTTCATAAATGTGTCAGAAAGTTTCGTAATACTGAACGAGGGGAAATATGGCAAAGTATACACATTTATAAACTTCAATACTTAAAAGCAAAATAGCATAATTTTAATTATTGTCAACATTTTTGGTGGTTACATAAAACAAATGGAAGTCGAAGTTATTTTTAAAAGTGGTTATTTGCACAATAGAATTTCATATTATTAAAATATTTAATTTTATTATAATTTTTAATGGATTCATCTATTATTTTTTTATTTTTATATTAGTATGCGTTTTTTACATTTATAATTTTCTTGTTTAACGGCTATATTAGCCGGTTTCCCAATCAGATGCAAAGTTTTAATTTGAATACGAGTTGCATAAAAAAAATTATTGCCGATCTAATCCTTATCATCGATCTTATCCGTATTTGGTGAAATCTTGTTATCCGAATCTATGCGAAATCATTTATCAGGTTCGGTCGGGTTGTGGGCCTACAGAATTTTTGTTGTTGTTGTTGTTGGGTTAGGGTAAGATTACGGGTTGAATGTAAATATAGTTTCTGTCAACCATCATTCATGTTCAAGTAGACATTCAATCATGTTCAAGAAGTATATAACCGGATTCGTGCATGACTCTAGATCCGAGCCGACATCAGAAATTGTATCGTAAAACAATTTCTGATAAAATCTGGTTGCTTGGTCGTATGCAAGATTCTATTCTGAACAAGACTTACAGTAAAAACATTATACCCGACTCGGGTCAGATCTGGTTCACGAAAATCAGTTCACACGACAACTAATCCAAATCTATTCTGTAGCCAAACAAATCCAAAAAGATCGATCCGAAGTTTCTGGATTGTATTCGGGTAAAATCTGGTCACCCGACCCGGTGCAGTGTCGTCACAAACGTCACAAACTTGAACCATAAAAAATTTTTGATCCGAACAATCCGTATAGGATTCGGGTAAAATCTGGTCACCCTATCCGATGCAGATTCGTCACATTTTTCACATTGAAGTCGCACGGTGACTTCACAAAGTAGTCACATTGTGAGGTCACAGAAAGCTTTGAAAACGACCATAACGACCTCGCATTTACATCACAGTGACTTCACATCGACGTCACGTGACGTCACGACGACTGTCACAAAGTCACAGTGTGACTTCACAGTGACGTCGCCGTGATGTCACCATGCCTTACGGGCTATGATAGATAGTGATTTTAAGCCTCCTGGCGGTGGAAACTGAAACTAAAAGATATTGCAGCGCTTGCGGAGCACTCTGCTATACAGTGCCGTAGATAGCGGGGACAGGTGTCAGAGTTTCGTTCAGAAATATGTCTGTTTAGAACAGAATGCCCCCTTGGCTGTCGAACTAAAAGATTTTTCTACACGTGTGCAGAAAATGGCTTTTTTATCGAAGCCGCAAAATAAATTTACCGATTTGATAATCCCAGACAACTAAGTATTCTCATTTTCACTCATCCTCGAATGTTAAGAAAACTATTAGCGGTATCGATTCGAAACTCACAGTAAATACGTAGTTTATTTTACGGATTAGGAAAATGCAAATTTTGTGAAAATTGGACGGTAACTTAATTTTGGCCAAAAAATGACACCTTTTAAACCAAATGATCCAGACATTTGAGAGAGTGGTATTGAATTTACTTCCGTTTTGGGGTCCGTCTCGCTATTTAATTTCCGACAGACTAAAGAATTACCAGAGGAAGGGTTTCGTGCAGCAATTTTTAGAGTGATTTCGCGTCTTGCATTATTTTTTGACGTGATCGGGCAACACCGGGTGGATCAGCTAGTTTATATATAAAGGGATATAGAAGAAAACAGATCTCTCAAAAATAGATATATTTTTGATTATGTAATAACACAAAATACTTTTTATATGCGTAATACTATTCATTTTGAATAGTCAGTTCTGTGTAAATATGTATGACACTAGATCAGTGGCTCAGAAACATTTTTTGGTCATGTATCACCTAAGCATTTCTAAAATCATGATGACAAGTGGCGGTATCCAGTGGAATTCATTTTTCCATCATATTTCATCAATTTGTTTCCTTTTTCCACCATATAGAATACTAGATGTTACCCGTGACTTCGTCTACGTAATGTTAAAAAATAAATGCATTAATTAAGCAAAACCATTTTTCCCAGTAATTAAAAACATATATATTTATCCAACTCTTTATCAAATTTTATGAGAAAATACAATATTTATTTGCTATTTTATAGGCGCCTTGACATTAATTTGGTCTTTAAAAAGTGAAATTTTTGCCAAACAATATAAACAATCGCAAAAACAAAACTGCAACCAATGATAAATTGAGGGCAAACTAAAATCGGGTAAATCGGCGAATCGGGTAAAAACAAATGTTATTTTTACCGAATAAACCAATTTGCTTTTAACGCCTTTGTGAAATGCTTTAACAGCCATCCTTCATAAATAATTAATTGAAAATAGTATATGCTTTATCTTTAAATTCATATCTTGCGATTAGGGAGCAATCATTTTTCACCTAAATGCAAGGAGAGATTAACCCATTCGGGTCTGGCGTCCTATTAATAGGAGATGTCTTTTCATTCAGTATTATTTTGTCTTAACAATTAGTTTTGTTAATATCAGTAACGGTAGTATATGTCTATACATTTAATATTACGATTTCATTTATTTTTCAGCATTTATCTATAATAATAATAATAAAAGTTTGCTTAATTCTCTTTACGACTTTGGCTGTTCCTTTTTTCAAACGTATGAGGGGGTTAGAATGACAGTACAGTAAGTCAAAAATTTGAAAATTCTAGATAACCATACTGAACGTATATTAATTTCTGTTCAGTGCGATAGTCAAATAAGTCATAGATCACTTAGGGAGTCGCTAGAGGACAAGACAAGTTGAACCACTCTATGTAACTGCAATACGACAAGTTTCACAAAATCCTTCATTTCTCAAATTACTAAATAACGACTTAATCCATTGTCATTCTAACCCCCTCATATTTATCCCGCTTTAAATTTGAAATTGAGGCAGGCTACTTTTGTGAACGCATAATTTGTGATAAAACACGAAATTACAAAGTTATTATGTCTGTTTAATCCTGTTTGAAAACGACATTTTCCAAATGTCTACAAAAATTCTTTATTAGCCTATTGTCATATGAACAGTACACAAATTCGTCGTAAATAGCATATTTGTTAAATTTCTGTAAACCTTAGGTTTTGTGATTTAGATAGCTTAATACGTTTAATTTTATTAACATAAAAGTAATTGTTTTCCAAAATTGAGAGAAAATTCGGACCCAAAAAAGTTAAATCTGCCTGCTTGGTTGAATATAAAGCTGAAAACAAAATCTACTATGTAATGATTTCTAATTGTCAATATGTTGATAGACGATTTTTGTTCTGTAGAAAACTTTGATATATTAATCTTGGATATGTAAAAATATTTTTCGGAAATTTACTTTAATGAAGAATTTTTCCCTATCAATTGTATATAAATTCGGTTTTCAATTTTAATGGCGATAAAAAATATATTAATCCATTTTATTTCACATTTTTTTATCCACAAAAATTAAATAGTTTAAATGCCGTTTTTAGAGAAACTTTGTTTAAGTTTACAAAATAAAAAAAATACATCTCGGAAACCAATTACAAAATTTAAATTTGGAGAATTTATATGACATCCTCGGATCAATGATAACTGTTGTTAAGTAAATTGCAAAGCGTTTGATATTGTAAGAGACGTAGTTGTGAAATACAAACAGACAGTCAATTTTTATTATGATAGATTCGTGATCTTTTCCTGATAAGCATTATGTAATTTTTGGCACAAAACTCTCATCTGTATGTAACTGATATTGATGCTAAATCAGTGTAGATAAAAATATTTCTATTTTCGGTTTACATATATGGCGCCAAATTCAACTACATTCTACACTTACTGATGCTTGTATTATCCATTTTTGCGTTTCAAATATAACGTCATATTCGTTGTCTTTTGATTTCTTTTGAATTTCATTTTTTGTTGCGGAAATCGTGCACTTGAAAATTAATTGTGTGCATAAATTATTCTTCTAGGTTTTGATTTTTTGATAACGAGAAAGAAACATGGATAAACGTTATGGAAAAAATGTTTATTGATTCTTTATGACAAAAATGAAAATATGAATTATTAAGAGAAGTATTTGAATAAAATAAATAAAAATTAGCTTATGTTAATTTATGCGTTATAATACATCTAATATTCAAAGAAACAGAGACATTAAATCATCCGTTTTGGTGTTTAATTTAGCCAAATATACACACACACTTTCACATTTATAATATTATTAGGATATTTTTCTGCAGTCTGATTTCTACACTCTTTTATGAAGTAATCAAATATCCATTAATAATACTTCACCAATCCCATTTAAATCTCAGTTTTAGCGTTTTTTCACTCTATCGAAAATGTTGTTAGGTGATTTCCATAAATATCCTATTTAAATAAGTGATAAAATATGCTTTCCATCAAATGTACATTTTGTTCGAAACCTCTTTGAAGTGGCATTCACCGTTAAAATTTATTTAAATTGTTAATTAAATAAATTAAATTAATATTCATACATTTTTAAAGCTTTATTTTTTCGAAACACGCGCACATAAATTTTCAGACATATTGATTTTATTTTTTCCTATTACTTCTATAAAAATTATATACCCAGAAATTTTAATTAAATAAAAACCTCAAGGGCAGTTTAATGCATTTAATTATTATTCGAAGAAAATATAATGTATTGATGTATGTTAAATATATTTCACTAAATCGAATTATTAACAAATATTTATGACAAAGCACAATGCCCATAAGCATGTTATGATTAATATAGTATATTTTATTGCAAATGTAATTCATTTTTACATTTGACAAAATAAAAAAAACCTTTATTATATACCTTTGTTTATTAATATATAAAATTTTAGTTATTAATATTTTTAATATTTTGTCCATATTGAAAACTGTAAGATTTTGTATGTATACAAAATTATTACATTAACACATGATTTGTTCTAAACTTTTTTGTGTGTATTTTATAAGTTATAGACAAAAGCAAAAGAAAGTTGATTGTATTAATCTATAATAATTCATACTAAGAAGACTACCGTAAATAACGACATATTTTACTTTTAATATGTCACTAGCAAAACCCGCGGCTTTGCTTGCGTAATTCGTGAAATATGCCGAGTGCTATCCGTGTGCCTATTTTTATTAGAGGACTGCTACGGTTATTATACTGCTACGGTTAACTGAAAAATTAATAATTGAGCTACATTTTGAGTAAATTTCATTCTTTTTTTATATATACCGCTAACCCGGCTTCTACCTGCCGGTAATGAGTGCGCTGCTTGACGAGTTAGTACCTGAACGCAGGGTGATATTCGCCTGATCACAGCATGGCTGTGGTCCTCCAGATAATATCCTTGTTTGCATCGCTGCAGTGAACTTTGGTGGTTTGCTACAGTTCGCTTTGTTTGCCAGTTTAAAGTTTCTATTTAACATTGTTGAATTGGTAGATTTAGAAAACGCATAAATTAAAGAAGAGAAAGGAATTGGTCTGGTAATTTAGAACCTTGATCTGGTGATGAGACCTTCGCCTGACTAGGCACCCCTGAGGTATAATTCATTAGGAACTTGGAGGACTTTACACCTACGAATTTTACATGCACCAGTGCTCCATTAGCGTACAGGAATTGACATATTTGTCATGTCTGTAGGGTTGTCACGTTCATGGTGGGTGTCGCTGTAGTGTTTAACGCCTCTTTTATGGGCTGATTTCACTTTCTGTTTTATTTGTCGCTGTCAGGTTTTTTTTGTCGTTTTTATGGGCTCAACCCTGTTGTGGGTTGTTTCTGTCTATTATCATTCGTTGGCTTTTGCTTCTATCACGATAAATTGATAACTCTAGTTTGTGCTAGTGGTGGTTGTTACAATTTTGAAACATAGTCTTCTTGCGAGAGTTTCACTGGTTATCATGTCACTATCGTGGGTTTTGTCACATTGTAACTTTTGTTACAGGATGTTGTCACATTTCTGGATATTGCCCACTCATTCTTGTTGGATTTGTCACTTTAACTCACCCGTGCATGATAGCTGGGGATTTTTATTTATATTTTTTTCCTTCGTGAATACGCTTAATGCGATCAGTCCATTGAATCCTAATGGTCCTATCACTGCCTTTGAACTTTGTGCAACTTGTTGATTTGTTATTTGGAAAATTTGACACACTAATGGAGTGGGGCTTGTTCCGTTGCAGTTAGTCCGTCATATACCTGTGAGGGAGTATTCACTTGATGATACACTTATTTTTTTCACTATTCATTTTCTTTCGCAGGTGTGCTTTTTCCATTCACCAATTAATTACTTTGTTGTGTTTTCTCAGCTTTTTGTTGATTATTTGACTTCATCAGTTGTTGAAATTTAGTCCGTCACAGATGACTTCTACTTCTCACTGGTGGTGAAAAAAAAAACGATTTTTTTTTGGCGTAGCAAAAACATTTCGTTGCTACTATGTTTTTTTTTAAAAGATATATTAGAATATATACTTACCAAAGAGACGGGTTTTAAGAGTAGGAAATGCTATTCAGGAATCTCGCTACCGGGAAGGTGTTTTTTTTTATATGAGATTGATGGTTTCTACTAACCATCTAATCACTGTTCTTCCTTTTGTTTGCTCGTGTTAGCTTTTCGCTAACTAGTTGTGGCATATTTTTTCGTTGTTCGGAGTAATGTGGATCAGATGGAGTGATTGGGTTAGGGAGCAGGTTGTTAGAGAGTGTTTGGGGGTTCACAATTCTAAGCATGAGCAGTTTGGTGCGCCTTTGCGCCTAAACTTGTGTAGGGAGTCTAGGAGTGCTCCGTGACCTGTGTACATTTGATTTAGTAGATTGCAGCTGACGATTTTACGAGAATCTACTTTTGGGAAGTATTTACATGTCTTCCTGCCTTTCTCCGCATAATCTCACTCGAACTGCTATCGTTTGACAGTGAGTTCTTTTAGTTTTGTTTTTAGGTTTGATATCGGTCTGTCTAGGTGGTATGGAATTTCTTTAGTTTGGTTTTCTGCAGCCTTTCTTTGTTAATTCGTCGGCATCCTCGTTTCCTTGGATGTCCACATGTGCTTTGACGCAGCTAATTTTGAATTTATGGTTTGAGTCTTTTACTGTTTTTTGTACTGTATCGATTAATTTTGTTACATTGAAGGGTTTACTCAGTAATTGGACGGCTGACATGCAGGCCGAGCGTATGCTGTATTCCTCCCCTGTGGTATTTCCCCATTACGTTGCTTTTAGTATAGCCAGTAGTTTGGCTTGGGAAACACTGTTGTACTTCCTTAATGTAGCTGAACAAGTTTTATATTTTTTTCATCTTTGAAAGCTACTACTATCGAATTTTCTAAAAACTTTTCTGGCGAGCATTTCCGTCTTAAAAATAACAGACATGTCAAATTTTACATTTCTGTTCCTAACAATTCTGAATAAACTGTAATTTAAAATTCTTTTGCTCATTTCACAACTTTAAATTTTGAAATTTTCTTTATACTGTGCATCTGCATCCTATAAGTTACAACTATACTAAATTTAAAGTTTCTAACCCGAATAAATCAAATAAACTGTTTCTGTCTATTATCATTCGTTGGATTTTGCTTCTATCACGATAAATTGATAACTCTAGTTTGTGCTAGTGGTGGTTGTTACATTTTGAAACATAGTCTTCTTGCGAGAGTTTCACTGGTTATCATGTCACTATCGTGGGTTTTATCACATTGTAACTTTTGTTACAGGATGTTGTCACATTTCTGGATATTGCCCACTCATTCTTGTTGGATTTGTCACTTTAACTCACCCGTGCATTATAGCTGGGGATTTTTATTTATATTTTTTTCCTTCGTGAATACGCTTAATGCGATCAGTCCATTGAATCCTAATGGTCCTATCACTGCCTTTGAACTTTGTGCAACTTGTTGATTTGTTATTTGGAAAATTTGACACACTAATGGAGTGGGGCTTGTTCCGTTGCAGTTAGTCCGTCATATACCTGTGAGGGAGTATTCACTTGATGATACACTTATTTTTTTCACTATTCATTTTCTTTCGCAGGTGTGATTTTTCCATTCACCAATTAATTACTTTGTTGTGTTTTCTCAGCTTTTTGTTGATTATTTGACTTCATCAGTTGTTGAAATTTAGTCCGTCACCGATGACTTCTACTTCTCACTGGTGGTGAAAAAAAAAACGATTTTTTTTGGCGTAGCAAAAACATTTCGTTGCTACTATGTTTTTTTTTTTTAAAGATATATTAGAACATATACTTACCAAAGAGACGGCTTTTAAGAGTAGGAAATGCTATTCAGGAATCTCGCTACTGGGAAGGTGTTTTTTTTTATATGAGATTGATGGTTTCTACTAACCATCTAATCACTGTTCTTCCTTTTGTTTGCTGGTGTTAGCTTTTCGCTAACTAGTTGTGGCATATTTTTTCGTTGTTCGGAGTAATGTGGATCAGATGGAGTGATTGAGTTAGGGAGCAGGTTGTTAGAGAGTGTTTGGGGGTTCACAATTCTAAGCATGAGCAGTTTGGTGCGCCTTTGCGCCTAAACTTGTGTAGGGAGTCTAGGAGTGCTCCGTAACCTGTGTACATTTGATTTAGTAGATTGCAGCTGACGATTTTACGAGAATCTACTTTTGGGAAGTATTTACATGTCATCCTGCCTTTCTCCGCATAATCTCACTCGAACTGCTATCGTTTGACAGTGAGTTCTTTTAGTTTTGTTTTTAGGTTTGATATCGGTCTGTCTAGGTGGTATGGAATTTCTTTAGTTTGGTTTTCTGCAGCCTTTCTTTGTTAATTCGTCGGCATCCTCGTTTCCTTGGATGTCCACATGTGCTTTGATGCAGCTAATTTTTAATTTATGGTTTGAGTCTTTTACTGTTTTTTGTACTGTATCGATTAATTTTGTTACATTGAAGGGTTTACTCAGTAATTGGACGGCTGACATGCAGGCCGAGCGTATGCTGTATTCCTCCCCTGTGGTATTTCCCCATTACGTTGCTTTTAGTATAGCCAGTAGTTTGGCTTGGGAAACACTGTTGTACTTCCTTAATGTAGCTGACCAAGTTTTATATTTTTTTCATCTTTGAAAGCTACTACTATCGAATTTTCTAAAAACTTTTCTGGCGAGCATTTCCGTCTTAAAAATAACAGACATGCCAAATTTTAAGTTTCTGTTCCTAACAATTCTGAATAAACTGTAATTTAAAATTCTTTTACTCATTTCACAACTTTAAATTTCGAATTTTTCTTTATACTGTGCATCTGCATCCTATAAGTTACAACTATACTAAATTTAAAGTTTCTAACTCTAATAAATCAAATAAACTGCAATTTACAACATTTTAGAAAGTTTTCCGTCTATTTCACTCTTTTAAATCTCCAATTTATTAGAAATAGTTTTTAGTGAACATTTACATTTGAAAATTAACCACCATGCCAAATTCCAAGCTTCTGTACCAATTGTATCACATAAATCGCAATTTTAGATAGGTTTTGCTCCTTCATACTTTTAAATTTCGAATTTTTAGAAAACTCTTCAGGGCGACCATTTACTTCTCTAGAATAGTGCTCCCTATTAAACGTTTATACGAGCATACGTATAATACATACTATACGGGGTACAGATTTTGGATACGTAATGATACGGTGATGGCGCTTATACGTATTATACAATACAGCGTATATACGGAACTTACACCCCCAGTGGTTTAACGTAATATAAACATTTAAACGTTTTTCGTTCATTGCATGAAAAAGGGTGGTTTTCGGTTGGTCTGCGGATCAGAGACAATGAGAAACACAAGATAGAGTTCAGCATTCTCGCGGTTTATCGGGGCCATCGTGATTCCTTGTTCAAAGAGCCACGATGGTCCCGAGTTTACCTGCGTGCGGTTCTTGTGCAGGTAGCGGGTATTAGAAAAACAAAATTCGAACACTTTCCCTTCAGTTTAGATTTTGGTTGTTTTTTCTTTAAAACTAAGCTAATAATTATGAAATGTTTTACTATGGGTAGCAGGTAGGTTCGAAGCTAAATTTCGTATGTCTGTAACACCCACACATAGCTTCTTTTGATTTATGGCGTGAGCATTTCACGCGAAACATTACTTTTTGCAGAGCGCCGCGCGAACACGGAATTACACTAACATTACATTTTATAAAGCACTGACCATTCTAACTCCTGGGAAGTTTCGTAATCATACTTTTATTATATTTAAGACTGTTTTTTCCTATATTTAAAATATTTTGAAATTACGTTTTACTGTAAAAAAGAAAAGAGAATGGAAGTCAAGATTGCATTCGAAAACCTGCAGTGACAATTATTCGTCAGAATTATTAATCGTAATTTATAGGTGTTTCACAGAAAAAATTAAATTTGTCAAGATTAACAACTCATCTTAAACGTAATGCCCATACACGTTGTACAAAAAATACCATAAGTGTCATGATTAAAAAAAAAAAAAATTAATACATTAATACAGAGTAGAAAATATTAGCACAATCGAAAGAATAACATTTGCACCCAGGAGTGATCTTGAAAATACACACACACAAATAAAGCATTTTAAAAAATAAAAAACATATTTAACAAGGACTGACAGTAAATATTACGCGTGTATGCTCTCATTATTTGCTCAAAAGGTGTTTACTTTCGTTATATACTTACAATAATCGTTTATAGAGAAAAATAACAAGATACTATGTATGAAACATAATATGCTTATTGTCACGGTAACGTAACCGATTTCCAGCTTGTTCTTCGTTCAGTGACGTAAGGCTGTTGAGGTCCATTGGTATTAAAAGTAAATACTATATTGAAATGTACTTATAGTTGAATTATACATTTAACCGATATACTGTTATGCATACGTAATCGGATATGTTTAAACGTATAGTTTAAGGCATACGTATTTACTATCTGTTACCCATGACTTCGTTCACGTAACATTCAAAGAAGAATAAATGCATTAATTAAACAAAATATTTCACTCCCGATAAATAAAAACGTAAATAATTGACTAACCCTTCATCACATTTCATAGAAGTCAATACGGTATTTTTTTTGTTATCGGGGCCTTGACATAACTCAGTTTTTAAAAAGTTAAATTTTGTGCCAAATAATCTCAAAAACGAAACTGCAACCAATGGATAAAGGAGGGCCAAATAAAATTATGGAAATCGACGGATTGGGTAAAATAGTTTTATTTTTCCTTTTTATCCACAAAAATGGAGTAATTTAGTTCCCGTTTTTAGAGAAATTTCGTTAACATTTACAAAAAAATAAAACTTTATAATATATTGGAATTTAATTCAAAATTTTAAATTTTGTAAGTTTATATGCAATCCACGGATCAATGATAACCGGTTGTTAACTAAATCGCATTGAGTTCGATAATCTAAGAGGAGCAGTAACGAAATACAAACAGGCGATCAGATTTTAATGTAATAGATTCGTGTTCATTTTTCTTTTCGTAATAATCATGATGTGAATTTTGGCAGAAAACTTTCATCTGTACGGTAACTGATATTTTTATGATTAATAATCAGTATAGTTAAACAAATATTTAAATTTTTCGTTTTAAATATGATCATGAATCTCATCGACTTTCTATATTTACTGATCCTTGTATTATTAATGTATAAAATTGATTCACCCTCCTTTAAAATGAAAATTCACGGTTGAAAATTCACGCTTCATTTCGAATATGGAGTAACTTTTACGCAGAGAAATCTATTTTTAAAAATTGTTGTTAATTTTCTTTTCTTGTTAAACATAACGTGGATTTTGACAAAAAACTCATATCTGTATCTAACTCACATTCATGATTATTAATGGACTTTGCCCATGTTACGTCATCTGCGGGTATATAGAAGAAAACACAAATAGGCGTGAAGAACATTTTAACACAGCTTCCCCTTCTTCCAATAAACAGTCTTTTTTGGAGGTCATATACACACAAAAGCGTGGTTGTTGCCAGTCGTGGGTAAAGTGATTGGTAGCGATACAAAATATTTCAGTTTTTTATTTTAAATATGACGTCATTATCCATCAACTTTCAAAATATACAGATTTTCGTGCTCAAAACCTAATTTCCGAAATTACCATCAATACTAGGAAAAATATCCAAACTCGTATATGCAGTGTTATATATGATCTATAGATTGGTAAATATACTGGATAGTATGCTAAAATTAGTTCAGTTAGGAAACACATCACACCGTTAAAAATTCCGCTTCAGCAATTTCCATCAATAAACTGAAATGTATTCGATATCTTTTGTGCTGCCTTGTATATGATCTTTAACATTTATACACACCAAGTAATATGTAAAACAATAGTTATATTTAAAAACGCGTACTACAGCTGAAAACGCCCTTCCAGCAATTATTGTTCTTAGACAGTACTGTAACCGAATTATTTTGTGTGTCCCAGTAAATGAACGATGCCCACCATATTTTTAGGCAGCTTCTTTTTGGGCGCCTCAGTGATATAAATCAATTTCATCGTTTTAAACAGTGTAAAATCATTCAAAAACATCGCAAAAGTTTTCCCCCATAGACTATAATGTAACGGAATTCTTTTGAGTGTCTGTATTAATGAACTATAAAAGCTACACACATCATTTTGATTACTGAACATGCCATAATAATCCTCAATAATATATATGAATTGCATGGAAATCCGAGTATATTTACGTGAGTTAGAGTACGGACAGCCGGCAGACAGGCAGACATACTGAATTCATAAACACTTTTGAACTATGTTGGAAAGCGTTAATAAAATTAACATAAATAGTTCTAAAACTTACTTTAGCATAACTCCTAAACGTCCTGACCAAATAAATAGCTTCTGATTTGATATCCGAAAGTTATATAAGCAAATAACTTAAATATGATGTTAGAGTTGGGTATTAATATTGAAAATTGCAAAGTTTGTTACAATTTCGGCATAGAGGATTGAAAACTTATTTTTTTTTAATATCATCAGGACATCATAATTTCCAATCGACTGGATATTTTCTTTTTACTATAGAACAATTTGGTGATTAAAACTGTTGGGGACTTCTCTATTATTCCTTACTTTGTTGAAAAACATTACATTGTTTACTCTCAAATACTGCACAACTCATTTTAACTAAAGTTCTTTTAAATATAAATGTGCTTGCAAAATCTCTGCAATTGTAAATTTTATGTAACACAAATATAAAGTATAAATTAAAATTTTTAATCTGCATTTCATATGAATTTATTTGGATTTAAGCTACTTGTAAGCTAATTAAAATTTGCTCGACTCTCTTAACTTAGTTTCATACAAAAATACCCACAAGCTTTCAACAATTGTCGATTTTGTCATTCTTTAACTGAATTTATTAAAGAAATATTTGATTCAATCGATGATACAGAAATATGATACAAAGAATAGAAACTTGGAAATTTAACTTTAGTAAATTATAATTTTTATTTTTTAAATTATTGTAAAATATTTATAAAATTATTAAAACGCTTTTGACTTTTACACCATGTACCATGTTAACAATTAAAAATGAGTTACAACATATGTATACTGCTAAACGATATATTACGTTAAAGACATAAAATTACGTCAAAACATAAATCAGTAATTTCAGCCTACATCCGAGGCAATATTCTTCACCTCTCGGATGAGGCTGAAACTGCTAATTTGTGTTTTAACGTAATATTTCATATAGCAGTACACATGTGTTTTACCACAGTCTTATTTATTAATATTGTACAGGGTATAAGAGTGCAAGGCTTTTTATTATTTATGCTGAAGATGGCCTCGGATGTATTCTGAAACTTGATTTATATTTTAAAGAAAAATTTATGTCTTTAACGTAATACATCATTTATCAGTATATGTATTTTTTCCCATTTTTATTTATTAATTTATAAAATTATGTTCAATTAAAATTTTACTGATGAAACACATTTTTAATAATGTGTTATTTAAACTGAAAAAATATGAAGCAGTTTATTGTAGGTCCAATTTTGCGTATGAAAATAAATGAAGTTGTTTCCGAATTTTTTTCTTATCGTGTAAAACGTACAAAGGGCTGAAAAAGCAATACATTTATTATTCTTGTATTTATCAACATTCGGCATTCTAAAATGCAATTGGAAACTAATCATAGTTTCATTCGTAATTTAGAGAACGTATTTCTGTTTGCAAGCAATTCGGTGTTATTTGATATAGACTTCATTTGCATTTAAATTACATTTAATACAATAACCATGCATAACTGCAGATTCGCACGCCGAGCTGTTTTGATATAAATTGTATTATATTAAATTTCCATAATATCCAAAAATTTTAGATATTACTTTAATTTAAGAATTTTAGCCAACGTTTAGATATTTTCTATAGCATTAAAAAATGGTTCAATTTATTTTAAATTCTAACGAATCTGTCATATGATGTATAGACCTGAAAAATCAAGTAATCGTCTAATACTAATTCTGCTGAAAGTAACAGTAAAATTGATATCTATACTATTATATAAAGAGGAAACGGTGACTGACTCATCAACGCCCAGCCGAAACTACTAAAGTCAGGTTTACGACATTTGGACTATAGATTGCTGTTAAGGCCTAGGCAAGCAATAAGAAAGGATTTTTGAAAATCCCCCCGAAGGGTGTTAAAGGGGGTTCGAATGTTTTAGATCATTTTGCCATATCTCAGCAGCAGTTTTAGGTAGGAGCGTGAAATTCCAGAAAATGAATTTACTACAAAAATAATTGAACACGTGTTTGAGCGATTTTAGAAATTCAGCCCCCCGAAGGGGTTTAAAGAGGGGTTCGAAACTTTTCGAAAATTTTAAAGCATGTGGCCATATCTCAGTAGCCGTTTTAGGTAGGAGCATGAAATTCCAGAAAATAAATTTACTAAAAAAATAATTGAACACGTGTTTCAGCAAATTCAGAAATCCCCCCCGAAGGGGGTTAAAGGGGGGTTGGTCGAATGTTTTAGGTCATTTTGCCATACCTTAGCAGCAGTTATAGATAGAAGCGCAAAAATCAGGAAAACAAATCTACTAAAAAAATGATTAAACACCTATTTCAGCGATTTTAGAAATTCCCCCAAAAGAGGGTTAAAGGGGGGTGGTCGAATGTTTTAGGTTACATCGCCATATCTCAGCTTCAGTTATAGGTAGGAGCGCGAAAATCAGGAAAACAAACCTACTAAAAAAATTATTAAACATGTATTTCAACGATTTTAGAAATTCTGCACCCGAGGGGTTACAGGGGGGGTGGTCGAATATTTTAGGTCATTTCGCCATATCTCAGCAGCAGTTATAGGTAGGAGCGCGAAAATCAGGAAAACAAATCTACTAAAAAAACGATTAAACATGTATTTCAGCGATTTTAGAAATTCCCCTCCCAGAGGGGGTTAAAGGGGGGTCGAATGTTTTAGGTCATTTTGCCATATCTTAGCAGCAATTTTAGTTAAAAACGCAAAAATCAGGAAAACAAATCTACTAAAAAAAGGGTTAAACATGTATTTCAGCCATTTTAGGAATCCTCCCTCCTGAAGTGGTTAATGGGAGGGGGTCGAAAGTTTTAGGTCATTTCGCCCTACCTCAGCAGCAGTTTTCGGTAGGAGCGCTAAACTCAAGAAAACAAATCTACTAAAAAAAATTGTTAAAAATATATTTCAGCGATTTTGAAATCCCCCCTCTCCGAACTGGGTTAGAGGAAAGTTTTAGGTCATTTCGTCATATCTCAGCAGCAGTTGTAGGTATGAGCGCGAAATTCAGGAAAACAAATATACTAAAAAAATGGTTAAACATATATTTCAGCGATTTTAGAAATTCCCCCAGAAGGGGTTAAAAGGAGTGGGGATTAGAAAGTTTTTGGTCATTTCACCATATGTCAGCAGCATATTTAGGTAGAAGCGTGAAATTCAGAAAAACAAATCTACTAAAAAATAAATAAACACGTATTTCAGTGACTTTAGAAATTCCCCCCGAAGGTGTTTAAAGGGTTCGAAAGTTTTAGGTCATTTCGCCATAAATTTACTAGTTTCAATATGCACATAAACAGAAAAATTTATTTATCACATTTTTACAAGTTTTTAATTAAAAGTTTAATTTAATTAATTTAAAGTACTTTTAATTAAAGTACTGCAATTTTGTCTCACTCCCACTTTTATCCAATTTAGAAAAACTTTTTTAAAGTACCTACACTTCTCTACCCTACAACACATTCTATCACCTACAACACATTGTAGTCAACATATTGTCTACCCGTGCAGAGCCGGGACGGGCCGCTAGTGTAGATATAACTAGAATGGGAGTTATTCTACTATTATATGCAGTTAAAAATTATGCTTCAGTTCTCGTCTACATATTAAATATTGCATCAACTTTTATTTTTGTAAATATAACACAGGTGTTTGTGAATTTATAAATACCTGTGTACCCGCGCGAGGATTTCGCACTGCAGTCTAATATTTTTTTTTTAATGTAGGTTTAAATTTCTTAAGAAAAATTAAGGCTAAAAATATCTGCAAACAACATTAGTCAAGTCAGAATATCATCTCATTTATTATTACATACTTTCTGCTAACTTACATTTTTGTATGTATGTGGCCGTCAAATCTTGATACCCATATTTAACCCATTTCCTGTTGACATAGAGCTTTGAAATTTGGAATATATATGTATTCCTGAGGACAATACATGAATTGGACATTTTTTTTTTTTATTCGATCCCTAAGAGAAGTCAACGTCAGTCCAAAACTTGCATTTTTCCCATAGAAATATAACGTTACGATTGTTTAATTGAAAAAATAGCTCCATTGTTTGAACATTCAACCATTTTAACCACATTTTTGCCCGCATCATTATGGAGTCAGCATTGAGCGACGCACACGTTTGTGCTTTATAATATAAGTTGACTTTTTGTGACTTTTAAGGAAAGTATGTTTTAAAAAAAAAAATTTCTTTACATTTATTCAAAGTTACAATAAAATATACTGAAAAATAATTAGCTGCGATCGATCAATGGTGTTATTTTTTTCTTCGAAATATTTTAATTTCAATTTTGCTTTTTAACCATAAATATAAAATAAAGCCATGCGAAGAAATCATACTTTGTCTTTTTGTCCTATTTATTTTTTTATAGTATTGTTGAACATCATATAATGCTGTATTTTATTTTTGTCGAAACACTAATTTGGGGAAAACCTTTTATACATTTATGAAAGCATTGAAGATTTAATTTTTAATTTAAAGCAATTTTTAATGAAAAAATATATTTTAACAAAATGTCAGTGTACTATGTCAGACCATGTTTCGTAAATTCATAGAAAAAGGTATATTGACTACAGAAGTAATATAATGATACACTTTCCATAGATATATATTTGAAATACTTTCACAAAAAAATGAATTGTTACAGGATAATTTCAAATTTCTACCTACGCGAATGCATTGATTCTATATATTAATAGGAAATTCCTACAATAAAACAATTAAATAAACCAATTAAATAAATCATCAATTCCTACAATTAATAGAAAATTATTGCAATAAAACAATTAAATAAACCAATTAAATAAAACAATATTTCCTACAGTAGAAAATTCTTACTATTCTTGCGTAATAGAAACTTAAAAAAATGTAAATTTCAATTTTGATTGGAAAAATGTTTCATGCATGTTTAACGATTCATAAAATAATAGATGTGTAAAGAATTGGTATGAGGATTTAATCACCTTACATATCTATATTTCTTATGCACTGGAAAAATTTGCATTAATATAAAATTTTTGGTAATTCAGCCTTTGAATTCAAAATTTACGTGACTGAAAAACACTGTTAGGACGCTTAAAGGGTGTTAATAACAGCTATATTTTTCTTAGTTTGTGCCTCAGAAATCGTCCGAGGCATCGATTGATTTTTGACTCCGGAGGAAAATAATTTCGTTGACTTTAAAAATTGGTGAGGTTAAAATATCTGATCTTGTCAAGTGTGAAAAAAACACAACTGTTGGCTTTATTTTTTTTCTGCATCGTCCCGTCTACGGAATATTCAGCATTCTTTAAAATTAATTTCAGTTTAATTTAAAGTATATGTAGGGAAAATTGTGCATTTAAAAAATCGTTAGAAGAATTAAAAACAATATTTTTGCCGTAAATTTAAATTTTTATATTCAAAACATATTGATCCAAGGCATATCCGGAATGTAAGCCCCTTTTACAATTAGTTTTGTAACTTCTGTAATCAAAAGAAACTACATATGCGCCGAGTATTTGGAACGATCGGTTGGATATATCACGTAAAATTCGAAACGCCCTCCGCATGCGAAGTGTGCTTAATCATACGGTTTTTTATTACACAGCATGTATCTGCCTCTGAAATTATATTTGGAATCAATTTGGTAGTTGGTTGGATATTGCACATAAAATTGCACTCTGCTTGCTGTGCTTAACATAAAATTTTCAATACACAGAATGTACCTCTGTCGGGAATTCTATTTGAAATACGCTTCGTAGTGATTGGCGATATTGCTCATAAAAATCGAAACGTCCGCCGCGTGCGAAGAATGCTCACCAGTAACTGAAATCCAACTTCTAATCCGTTAAATATTGGTGAACGTCACTGCTCATAAAAATCGAAAGTCCTGCAATGTTCAAATTGTGCTTAATCATACCGTTTTTTAATACACAAAATATACCAGTAGCTTAAATCCAACTTCACACTTGTGAAATATATTAGGAACAAATAATAAGGGATTCGATGGTAGGAAGATGGGTACGCCAGTTTATAAAAGGATGAAACGATCTACACCAATTAGACCACAGTCTCTCGATATCTGGTGGATATCGATCGGTGCTGTGCAAGTGCAGGATTATTTTGTCCCACAGAGAGATTTTCATGCTCACCAGAGATTTCAGGGTGATGATACCATCAGACAGGCTATTATGAAATCGATATCGTAAAAGGCGGCATTGTTTTTCGGTATGAGGATATAAATGATAATATCTTGTAGGGATGCACCGAATAGTGATTTTGGCCGAATGCCGAATGTCAAATATTCGGTTAGCCTAATAGTAACTGTCAGGCCGAATACCGAATATTCGTCTGGCCGAGTATTTTTATTTCACAGTTTGAAGGTATTAAAAAGTTAAATTTAAAAAAATTTTACATGATATTTAACACAGATACTTCCATTTTGATTAAAATAACCTTTTTACAAGTACACTTTACACAAAACAAAATATGCTTTGAATTATTATTTAAGAAGAAAATAGTTTTAAAACTTTTTTAAATAATTTATAATTTCATTGATTCGTTTGTAAATTTAAACAAATAAATATTTTTTTCTATTTTAAAACAAATATTTTAAAATCAAAGAAAAAATTTGAAGGAATTGGAAGAAAAATTTTACAGTCATACTGTTTATTTTTTCAGGAAGGAACTAAAGTAAAAAAAAAAAAAATAATAAGTAATACAATCTATTCAAATGACGACAATTCCGCAAGAATAACATTCCTGTTCCTTTTTATTTATCAAGGAAGTTTTTAAATGCATCAAAGAACAGTGTCTGAAGTAGGCGATAATTTTCAGAGGTATGAAATATAGAAAGTGTTATATAAGAACTATACATGTCTTGTCAGAAACTATTAAGGTAGATAATGTGGTCAAGACAAGCATTTTTGAACAAGAAACAACATTCCAATCCACTTATTACACCAAAATTGAAATACATTCAATCAAAAATACAGGGTGTATCGCTACAAGGTGAGATTGAATTTTTGTTCACAACTTTAACAATAATGAAGATATTTTAGCGAGATTTGCATCATATTAATTTTGGTTGTATAAAATGTGATGATTTCATTGGAAGTGACTGAATTTTGGTCAGTAACATAGTATAAATACTGTCATCTGCAATCTGAAATTAAAAAATAGAGATTAAAATTCTGAGATTAAAAAATAATGCTTGAAATTTAATTTAAATGCTATAATAAATGAGTAAAATGCCATACACTTTTCAAACTAATTGCATTTGAAAGTAAATTTTTATCCCTATACAGTATGCCCACTATAGTCCCTTGCCACCCTCTTAACTTCGGAACGGCTGCTGCTATATTCATAAAAGTAGTGTCTAGGTATAGTAAAATAGCCATGCGCTACTCAATGAAACCGCCTACGGCGCCACCTGATGGAATGCTGCGGAGTTAGCCTTCCTATCTCGAAAACGGAAAGAGATAAAGACAAAAAGTGATTTACAAAGTTGTAGAGCATCATCGATTTCGTACGAAGAGACACATTGTGGACATTAATGCGAAGAATAGAACGGTTAAAACACGCATTTGTCTTTTCGTGATTTCCTACACTGTGACGTGACAAAACGATCTTAGAAAGAAAGTACGGAAGAATTCGGTAGGACGGCCGAATAGGCCGAACACCGAATGGATACCTTATATTCGATGTATCCCTAATATCTTGATAAAATGAGTATTTCGACAAGTGTCGTAATTATGGTAAAACATAGTACAAGGTGTACAGGTTGCGGAAAAAGTTTTGGATGGCTCAATCAACAATTCTATAAGGACGATATTTTGCATAAAGTGCTCAACCCTTTTGCTCAAAAATATTTTTCTGAACGAAATCAGGTGTTTCAGAAAAACTCTGCACCAGCCCATCGCGCGCGCAAAAATCTTGACTGCCTTAGGGCGGAGAACATTGACTTCATTTCTCCCGATGAATAGCCCGACATCATTCGAATGGACTTTTCCTTTTGGGGAATTTTGAAGGGAAATGTCTCTGCTACTTCCCATCAAAGTTTGGATGGTCTGAAAACAAAATTGACTAAGCCATGGACCAATTTTCCCTGACCGATTTTCGTGCCTCTGTCAATGCCTCAGTCGTGCCTCAGTCACGCCATGCATCAAAGAAAAAGGCAGATACTTTCATATCTAATCTACTTTTCCATTATTTACATGTTAAATTTAATATATTTGTTAATACATTGTCGACATTTAAGTTTTTCTGGAAAATAATATGTTTTATGCACATACAAAACATTATTCCGCACCCTGTGTACTGTGGTGTAAAATAAGTTATTTTGATCCATTAAATTTCAATATATTAGAGCTTTTTTTATATTATCAAATAGAACATACTTCTTAACGCTATATATATATATATACAGTATATATATATAGCTATATATATATATATATATATATATATAAATATATATATATATATAGCTATAGGTATATATATATAGCTATATATATATATATATATATAGCACTATATATATATATATATATATATATATATATATATATATATATATATATATATATATATATATATATATATATATATATATATATATATATATATATATATATAGATTTTTTACTTAATTATCTGACCCACCCGGCCGTTACCCATGATAAATATCTTAAAAACAAAAACTCTGGCACGAGTCCCCGCTGCCTTCGGCATCGTATACCGGGCGCATTGCTCCGAAAAATCTTTTAGTTTCCCCTTAAACCACCAAGGGGTGCACTCTGTTCTAAACGAACTTCTTCCGAAAGAATCACCGTCTCGAATCACCGCTGACTATGGCAATGTGTGGTAAGCTTGCTGCTCACGCCCTGGAAAATCTTATAGTTCCACTTTCGCCAAATATATATCTTAATTAGTTATCGATATCTTAATTAATTCATGTTAAGTTGAATGAACGAATTCCCGTTGAAATCGGGCACATAGAACTCGAGAAAAGAAATCTCCTCCCCCTTCCTCACGTTCAAGTTATAAAAATGCCAAATTAGCATATGATATTTACTATTTTAAGTCATTATTTTCAATATTACGATTAAAAAAACATATTTCTTTTCAAATTATTGCTTTTATCGATTTCGGAAAGTAAATGGGGACATGGGTCCCGGAAGAGATCACAGTTGAATACGACCACTATCTGTTTTGTTCATTAACTGATTATTTTTTATTGAACTGTCGCCGTCAATTTCTTTCAGATTTTTGCAAACATTAAGAAAACTTATCAGCCGATTTTCACAAAAATTGGATATTCTGATGCAAAGAAGTTTTTGGCATATAGATCCAGAGTTATATATAATAATAGCCCGCTACACTGGTCAATTTCTCTTAACGAACTTTTAATCAAACAAAATAGTGACATTTCATAATTCACTTTTATATTTTAACAGAATAATAAGGCTACTATAATTTGTGACTCGTGCTATAGCCAATATACACGTCAGGACACGTAGCCCTTATCATTATCTTTTTACGCATGGAGGTTTCGCTATGGTACTCCATAGTGAAATTTGGTAATTTTTCAAATTCAATATTTGAAAAACGGCATAATCATTAGATTTGAAATTTATATCAAGAAAAATACAATTTTTTACTTTTCGAGCTATTATTTTTTTTTCAGTAACTTCAAATGTTTCATTTTCCGAGAATAATCTTTGGCAACAATTAGGGAAAAACCCAGTCGTCAGCAAAGCATAAATTTTTTTAAAGTGGCTGTCGGAGCAGGGATTGTCACCACAAATTTGCATCCATCACTTTTGAAATCGGTTCTGTAGTTTCAGAGATTCCATAGAAATTGTAATTTAGAACGATTTTAGAACGCTTTTGGCTCATTTCACCATTTTAAATTTCGATTTTTTTTAAAATTTATTCTTAGAGAGCATTTACATCTTCTAAGTAACTACAATGCCAAATTTCAAATTTCTTGCTTCTTCAGTATAAAAAAATCGCAATTTTCGAACATTTTTCGCTCCTGCTCCCGATTGGTGTTAGAGGCAACTACATAAAATATAGCCTATGTTGGAGTAGGGATTGTCACCATCAATTTGCCACCATTGCTTTTGAAATCTGTTCGGTAGTTCCAGAGATTCCATTGAAATTGTAATTTAGAATGTTTTTAGAACGCTTTTCCTTCATTTCACTCTTTTAAATTTCGAAATTTTTTTTTATTTTGTTCTTAGAGAGCATTTACAACTTATAAGTAACTACAATGCCAAATTTAAAATTTCTAGCTCCTTCAGTATAAACAAAATCGCAATTTTAGAACGTTTTTCGCTCTTGTACCCCCCTGGGGTTAGTGGCACCGACATAAAATATAGCATATGTTGGAGCAGGGGTTGTCACCATCAATTTGTCACCATCACTTTTGAAATCGGTTCTGTAGTTCCAGAGATTCCATAGAAATTGTAATTTAGAATGTTTTTAGAACGTATTTCGCTAATTTTGCCCTTTTAAATTTCGAATTTTTTGTTTATGTTGTTCTTAGAGAGCATTTACAACTTATAAGTAACTACAATGCCAAATTTAAAATTTCTAGCTCCTTCATTATTAAAAAAAAAAAAATCGCAATTTTAGAACGTTTTTCGCTTCTGCACCCCCCTGGGGTTAGTGGCACCAACATAAAATATAGCCTGTGTTGGAGCAGGGGTTGTCACCATCAATTTGCCACAATCACTTTTGTAATCGGTTCGGTAGTTCCAGAGATTACCCCCTACAAACAAACAAAAACAATCTTTACTCCTTTATAATATTAGTATAGATGTATATACATATAAATTCCGACCAAGGCAGGTAATACTATACTGCTTCGTAGATGTATTTCCTATAGTAAAATATTATGGAACGTGTGACGTCATAAAAAATATAAATAAAACATAATATATATATATATATATATATAATACCTCCCTACCCAGCCTTTATAAATTTGTCTGCCATCTTTTGACACTGTGAGGACCGAGGCAGGTAATACTACACTGCTTCATAGATGAATTTCGATAGGAAAACATTATGGGACGTGTGACGTCAAAAAAATAATATATATATATATATATATATATATATTTATATATATAAAATATAAAAATATACATAAATAAAAATATCTAAATTTAAATATTGGTCTTAAAAACTTGTTGACGTCGTCTTGTTAATGATTTTGTGATGTCATAAAAAACAAAAATATATAAAAACAAAATCCCTCCATATAAAATTGTCTGTCATCTTGTGACACCGTGACGACCGATGCAGGTCATAGCTAAGATCATAGCAGGTCCTATGCCATCGGCAAAACAGAAATAAACGTTTTTTCGGTACCACGTATCTTAGCGTTATATATATATATATATATATATATATTATGGAATATGGGATATTTATTTAAATATAATATTAATTAAGATTACGATACAACATTTCATTTCTGCTAATCAATTGTATTTTGAATTTTAAACCTAGATGCATCCTATTATTAGAAAATACTTAAGAAAAAGGAAACATAAATACATTTTCTGTCTATGTCATTTGATAAAAATACAAAATAATACTCTTAAAATATTCTTTTATAAGAAAAAGATTCCAAACCTCATTTTTTTCTGCAAAATATATATTTAAATAAATGTTGACAAAGTCAGTAATTTATTTTTCCTTTTGGTACCACAGAATCCGATTTACAAATAAGGAAAACTTGCTCATAAAAATAAACAAATTCTTAAAATAGTGAAACATTTACTGAATTATTATTTTATCCATCTTATATTTTATTCGCAGACAAACTTTAATAAGCTATTAAAATGCAAATATTTAAAATGCCTCAAATATTGAAGCATATTTTATTTTGTTAAAAGCTGAACTCTGAAATAGAATGCGATTTAAAAATTTTGCGACCATTACTTTAATGATGAAAAACAAGAGTTTCATGTTTAAGCGGTAAATAGTAGATTTAACATTTATATATAAGAAAAAAATATATATATATCTGCGTACATCGGTAGCTAAAAATTAAGAAAACAGATATGCATAAATTACAAACATTAGAATTACTCTAAGTCACGTTAATTATTCTTTTTTAGGGTTTCATTTATCTCACGAAACCCTATTCGTCACTCTACGTTGTCTGTCCGTCACAGTGCCGGTTCTCAGAAACTATATAACTTACAGACTTGAAATTTTGTGTAATTATAGCTGAATACCTACTATAAAACTGAAAATCATAAAATTAAAAAAATTCGTATTATTTTAATATAGAGAGATAGAAAATCAAAAATCCCACAGCCTTTTTCTATTAAATTTAAATATTTTTCGTTATAGCAGTTGCCAACAATTAAAAATCCACAATAAAATTCTTTCTACAATATTTAATTTTCTATTGAAAGATTTCCACGTGAAAAATGAAAATGAAATAAAGTGTTTCAGCAATTGGAAAAAAGATTAATATGGCGTTATATTGGTAATGAAACGGGAATTTTCAAACATTCCTCAATAATACAAGGAGTATGAGTATGTGCAAGTACATAAAGCAGGTTAATATGATGTCATTAGGGAATTAAAAAGAAAATTGATCTGTCGTCCTATTGGAAATTTAACTTACTTATTCAAATGTATCAGAATGATACAAAGAGAGTATCAATATGACTAATAGAGAAAGCAAGTAGATATGATGTCAGCAAGTGATTATAACGTTATATGAGTTTAAGGAACGTATTGAATCATGATAATAACCCGATTATGGAAATATTGGCATTTTTTAACATTTTGAAGGTTTCTATAACACATGTTTAATTTTGAAATTGATTTTTTTTAAGATCACATTTAGTCCACATGACAGATATTATTATGAAAGCATAAAAAACAGGCCTCGCTCGCGATCGGACAGGTTCATATTTTCGAAAAAACGAGAAAATTAGACCGTTAAATATTTACTTTATAAAAAACATGATTTTTTTTTTAATGAAATTTATTTGGATTTATTAAAAAAAGGATATAGTGTTTTGAAAGGAATATTATACGAAACCCTTTGTGAGATCTTCGATCACACTTACCCACATTTTCATATTCCGTTAATCATATGCCGTTGATGATTATTAATATCGTTCCTTTCATTTCGACCTACCACTATTATATGTAGATTATAAACTTTCCTCACATGGAAAACAGCAAAGAAAATATTATGACTTTTGCTTTCACTGCATTGCTATACAATTATTTATGAAAGAACATGATCCGGTCGTGCACAATAAAAAAAATTACTCCAACAAAATACTCCGAAAATTATCATATGAAAATGTAACTAATACCAACCAATTAATAATACAGTCTATTAATTAATGCTATACTTAAATTATATGTCGACGGTTATTTGGTAGCTTTCATTATAAAAATCCATTTATTGCAGCCGTTCGGAGGAAAGCAGTTCCAAAAAATGTTGGTATATTTTCATCGATCATGACCCCACTGACCCCCAAACCATCGTCCGTTCAAATGTTGATATATATATATATATATATGGCATATGTCATGCTGTAACTCTCTTATTTATTAACCGATTCGGATATGACTCAGTATGTGTATAGGACATACCAAGGATTCTGGAACATTTTTTTGTTTTGGCTATATCTTAAAAAATGGCTTAGGTAGAAGAGAATGGCAGTTTGAAATTCTAGGGTGGCTGAGATTTTGAATCAATCTGGTATTTGTTATGCTGTAACTCTCGTATTTATGAACCGATATTAATGTAACTAATCATGTTTATAGGACATACCAAGGTCTCGAGCTCGACCGAAATCGTTGGCTAGCTTCTAGCTTCATGCGCCACCTTGTTTCAAAATGGCGGCCAGTTTAATTTTTTTAAATTTTTTAAAATTCAAAAAGATGTTCAAAAAATTATAAATTGAAAACATTGCTTCCTTAAGTGTTTCATCGTGATACAAGTATTGCGGAACATTTTTTGTTTTGACTTTATTTCAATAAATGGCTGAGATATGACAGTTTGAAATTCTAGGGTGGCTGACATTTTGAAACGATCTGATTTTTGTTATGCTGTAACTTTCATGCTGAAATTCAAATTCAGCATTAACGAAAACCGGGATTGAATCTCTATAATCGGGTTCCAAGCATTTTAGCTTCGGATGTTTGAGTAAAATGAGTTGAATTTTTAAAAACATGGACTACGAAAGCTACCTTTTCTTCCCGGTACAGGCCGGAAGGACTTTTTACGTATTGAAATTGTAAAACAATCTTTACATTTTTTAATACCCCTACATAATTTTAACATCATGTTTGGATTTTCTGGTAAAATGTACCTTTTAATATCAAACGGGAAATCATTTGATCATATTGGTTAGGAATTATGGAAGTTAAAAATTTAGAACTGGGAATGATAAACCGTTTTTAGCTGCGTTCGTAATTATGTAAATACGTAGCACCTATTGTCGTCGTCTGGTCCGTCCGTCTGTCTGTCTGTCTGTCCGTTCGTCCGCATATAACAACGCAAAAATTATCCAACCGAATTGTTTGAAATTTAAGATATATTATCTTTGCAGAATTTTGTCGAGACATTTCAAATTTTAGGAAAATCGAATCAAAACTTTAGAAAATATTAATAAAAATATTTATTAAGAAATTTGAATTTTTTTTTTAATCGGGGCTTTTTTGTTATAGGAGCTTCCGAAGTTTAATCGTCAAGAGATCGAGATACTTATTTTATTACAGAAATTAATCTGCATACAATATAATTCGTTTCACAGAGTTAAAAATCATCAAGATCTGAATATTTATATAACTAGTTATGGTACGAACGCACCTCATTTGTCACGTTTGACGTACGATTTTCAACTTGTTAATCGTTGCAGAACAGGTTGCAGTGGCGGTAAGTTTTTAAGTATAACTCAAGAACTATTGACTGAATCAGCTTTAATTTTAGATTTACATATTTAAAGATTCTAAGAAAAAAAAATCGGTTAATTTTTTATTGGTTACAATACAGTGTTTTAGAATATTAATTTCGTATTATATGTAATTAATATTCGAAACAAACATGTATTGAAACCAAAATAGAAATCAATTTTTAAACGCTTCAAGTTTGTGATACCTAAATTACAACTCTTTTGACTAAATAGTTTTTGAGTCATATTTAAAATACTACATGCAGTGCATCCTTTTTCAAACGATTAAAAGTTAAATTAACATTACGAATTCCAAGCCTTAATCTCTTCTAATTCCTCCTTTACTTGACAAATGATTTCCCGTTTAGTGTTCAAAGGTAAAATTTACCGAAGAATAAAATATAATATCAGAATTAGGTGTCTAAGATTTCACACATTACAACATGTTTGAAAAGTTTTTATGAACTGGATTTGTCTGTCTGTATGCCGTCTGTCTGTCTGTCTGCCATCTGTCCATGCTCTAACTCACGTAAATATGCTCGGATTGTCATGCAATGGTTATATGTTATTAAGGTTTATTATGACAAGTTCGGTATTGAAAATAAAGTGTGTAGAACTTATTGTTCCTTTACAGGGACACTCAAAAGTATTCCGCTACATTACAGTTTATGGGAGAAAATCATTTGCGGTTTATTATAATAATGTTTCATTCTTTAAAACATACCGAATTTGACATATATCATTGAGGTTTATTAATAGAGGTTTCCTATAGAATATTTTGTCTATAGCATTCACCGTTCATTTACAGAGACGCACAAAAGAATTCGGATAAACCACGGTCTCTTAATAATAATTGCTCGAAATGCGTTTTCATTTACGTTACACGTTTTTAAATGTCACTAATTTTTCTCCTATTACTTGGTATGCATAAATTCTATAGATTATGTACAGTGGAGCACAAAACATCTCGAGCACATTTCCGTTTATTGATGCAAATTGCTGAAGGGGACTTTTCAACTGTGCTATCTGTTTTCTAACTGAACTAAACTTTTGCATACTATATAGTATGCATACAAAACTATATATCATATACAAGGCTGCGCAAAAGAATTCGGATATTTTTCCGGATACTGTTGGCAATTCCTGCAATGGTGTTTTTAAACGTATTATGAGTTTTCAAAATTGTTTATTTAAACATCATCTTTCACCTTATTAAATAATTAAGATTGCTAAAAGAATTTTGGAAGTGTTGGAAAGTGTTACATAATCTATACTTAATGCATGATTTTTCGTTCTTTTTATAGATTGTGGAAGTTTTAAATTTGTAGTCGAAGTCTGAAGCATTATTAAAATATTTGATTAATTATTAGACGTTATTACTAATTGTTTGCGCAAAATTATGTTTTTATATGATGATTTCTAGCAGGGTTAGTACGGGAAAAAAGGAAGGGGAGTATTGTTTTTCCACATCTCTACATTAAGCTCTGTTCAAGTATCCAAACAATATTTTGGTAATAAGAGAAATCATTAAATAAATATTAAGATTTATTTTTTGTTTGTTTTCGTGAATAAAATTTCTACTAATATTTAAAAGTAAAATACTGATATTTAAAAAATATATATTCATTAACTTGTGGAAGGATGATTTCGGAATATTTTATAAAACAAACGCAGAAACACATGACATATTAAAACTAGTTTGCAAACATTTTATTATTGCATATGATAAGTATCTAGTCTAATACTTTCATGTGACATAAAACCTATTTATTCAATTTGTTTTCGTTCGTATACTGTAAACATTTATCTAAATTTATATTATAAAGCAAAAACATGTCCGTGAGTAACGTAGACGTCATATGGTCGGTGGACGTCGGCCAAATTATTGGCATTTAGTATATCAATAAGTAATGTATCAATTATCTATTAATTTCTATAGCTAATGTACCAATAGATAAAAATAATTGGTATTGGTATGTCTCGCATGGATTATTTTCATATGTACGCAGGTGGCAACATCTGACCAATAAATTTCTCTTTTCCAGTATTTTTTTAAATTCTAAAAATAACACAACTTCATTTTTTTTATACCGTACAATAGAAATGCAATTTGTTTGAAAACTATATCTCAATTTACTGACTTTTTATGGTTTTAAAAATAATTTTTAGGCATGATTTTTTAAAAAAATTATCTCTACCGCGTGCAGTCCGATGATGAAAGATTAACTCGTTTCCACTTGAAACAATATAACTAGTTCAGAGTTTAATTCTGGCTAATATTCCATTACGAAATGAACATTTCATAAATAAGTAAATAAAATAATAAAATAATATAAATGACAAACCAATTTAATAGACATGTAATAGAAATATGTGCTGAAACCACTGAACTAATCAGAATCGAAAAGGCAGCTGTAAGTAGCGAACTATTTGTCGATTTCTTCTTCTATTAATTTCTGGCGTGTGCCTAATACTAAAGCATCGCTTTTTCCAAATTTCCAAATTTTATTTGAATACATTATTGATATTTTTTACTAAAAATTTTTTTTCGTGTTGTCGTTGTCTAAAAAGTATAATGTGTAAAATGTCGATGTGAGTTTTCAACTTTAAAAAAAAATTGTTCTCGCCTATGTTCTGTAACCCGAGAAGCTCGGATTGGATATCCTATTATTTTTTTAATTAATATTTAAATATGACTGAAACAGATAATATCTTTTATTTATGAAATTAGTATTTTTGCTATTTTAATTATAGAATTAAACAATTGCCATGGAACTACAAACTTAGTTCATCATTAATTTTATCTCAATATTTAAACCAAAAAAAAAAAAAAAAAAAAAAAAAAAAAAAAAGAAAATGAAGCGACAAAGCACTTATAGTAGAAGTAAAAAGCCCACGTTTTTCTCTCTTCTTTATTTCAGTTTAAAAATAAGACTTTCACGATATCCTTTTGAACTTTTCTCATTTGAAGAACTTAATAAAACTACTTTTTATTGAGACTCTTTCTGCGTTCAGACAATATTGTGTCCAAGAAGGTAGAAAATGAACTTTAGCATTTATTTGGATTATTTTAGAAATAGTATTTTTATTCTCCAAAATGCCTGAAGCATGTTTTTGATCATGATTACAATCCTAAAACTTTAATCATTTTGAAGTATTTTTAGAAAAAACATAATATTTAATTCTTAACTTTAGTAAGCTTATTTTATGTCTCTTGAAAAAAAAAAAACATATCGAAATAAAGAATAAATAAACAGAAATGCGAAACTATCTTGAGCTTGTAAATTAAATATTGAAAAAAAAATATTTTTGCTTTTTTTAAGTAGATCGTGAATGTTCAAACTGAAAAATAATTAATTTATAGCTCAAAGTTTATAAGTTGTGGTGGACATAAAGTAAGTATATGACATTCATGCGTATAGACAAGTTTTCAAAAAAGGCAAAACACTTTTACTAATTAATCGTGTACTTTCTTTATAGACCGGGAGGCGGCAGCACAGACAATCACCTCATCGAGTTCACGGCTGAAATTCCAGAATTAGTTAAAACTCGATTTGCATATTAAAACGCAATCGGTCTGCCAAGTCATATCTTGGTGGAAAACACGTGAAAACCCGATTTTAGCGGTTGACTCGTAGGTTTACCATTGTGTTTTCCTGCACCCAAAAGTATGAAAACATGGAGAACTGGGTGCAGGAAAACACAATGGTAAACCTACGAGTCAACCGCTACAATCGGGTTTTCGGGTGTTTTGCACCAAGATATGACTTGGCAGACCGATTGCGTTTTAATATGCGAATCGAGATTTAACTAATTCTGGAATTTCAGCCATGAACTCGATGAGGTGATTGTTTGTGCTGCCGCCTCCCGGTCTATTAACCTCTTCAGACCTGAGGTACACTGATGTTGACCTCTATTATTTTCGTCATAAAAACTAAACGGTTTGATTTTTTTTTTTTGCATTTTAACTTTAATTTTATATAGCTAAATGCTTTTTACTTTAAAGCAATAGCAATAAATGACAGCACTGGTGTTTATTTCCTCATGAAATAAATGTTACTTTCATCTGAGCTTGCAAAATGCCTTCAAGACAGTGTGGCCAAGAAGGTAATTAATTTCCATTATGATTTAACTTAAACGCTTTAACTTAAACACTTCAATTTGTTATATCGTTATGATGTCGCATCATATATTATTAAATTTTTGCACTTATTCCCCTCTCATTTAATTCCCTTTTCTAAATTTGTTCTCCTTTGTCATTATTTTAACGCTCACTGTTCTACAAAATACTTTTTTTTTCATTTTCCTTTCCCACCCTTTGTAAAATTCGTGGAAGAAATTTAATTCCGTTTATTCTAATATCCTTTTAATTCATTTACACTAAAAATATTTCTATTCTGTGCTGATAATGTAAATGAAAACCATCACATCTACCCTTTCAAATAGCTAGCATAAGATGCCCATCTGCTATCTTTGGGCACAAAGATCTAATGGTAACTGATTTCTTCATACACACCCTTTTAATTACAATGATTCCAAAGCGCATCTGAATAACTTAGGTCCAAAAATATCTAACGTACATATCGAAGTCATAACAAATTCTAAGGGTCACGCGTTCAAGAATGCCAAAACTCTCTCGAGCCCCATTTGCGGTTTGTGCATACCACACACGTTGGCTACCACCGAAAAATTTGTTTGGGTGATTTATGCCAAAAATGGCTCTGTTCTCTAAATTTTTAATTGTCTTTATGCTCTGTTTGGAGAAATGATCGCCATATTGTAACCTTTTGGCGAAATGTAATTTCATTCGAGTTCAAGTCATGATACGATAAACATGTAATTCTATCTCTGACCATCAACCCACCAACATGTAGTTTTCTCACGAATTGTGCTACGGGTCCGGGAGCCCCTGCACTGCCGTGGGCAGCCGTAGCCATGGAACGTTTCCTGTACTTGTGCAATTATATATAGAACCTAGGATAATTAAAATACCTTCATCTACTCATGTCTGCCTGTTCTTCCAAATGTGCCTATCCTTATTTCTTCTGAATTTCTAGATTTCTTAGAAGGTAATGATGATTTTAGTCATCGAAGCACTCATCGTATCAAATCAACTTTACCACGACCAAGAACCTATAGTACATGCGTGGATTTGGTTATTGATATTTAAACTGATATTTTAAGGGGACAAGCAATTTTAGATCCATATTTATTAACCTAAATTACCAGTTCCCTAAAGTATCAATTTCAGAAAAAGGACTCTGTTTGTCATCTATGGTGTTATTTTGCCTGGGTAAAAGCAATAGCAATAAATGAAGCAATATTTTAAGGAATTGAAGCAATTTATTATTGAAGCAATAGCAATAAATGATAGCACTGATGCTTATTTCTTCATAAAAGAAATGTTACTTTCATCTGAGTTTACAAAATGCCTTCAAGAGAGTATGGCCAAGAAGGTAATTAATTTTCATTATTATTTAACTTAAACCCTTCAATTCGTTATTGCGTGGATTTTGGTTATTGATAATTAAACTGATATTTTAAGGAGGCAAACAATTTTAGATCTATATTTTATTATACTAAATTACCAGTTCCCTAAAGTACCAATTTCAGGAAAATGACTATTTTCGTCATCTATGGTGTTATTTTGTCTGGGTAAAAGCAATAACAATAAATGAAGCAATATTTTAAGGAATTGAAGCAATAGCAATAAATGATAGCACTGATGCTTATTTCTTCATAAAAGAAATGTTACTTTCATCTGAGTTTACAAAATGCCTTCAAGGGAGTATGGCCAAGAAGGTAATTAATTTTCATTATTATTTAACTTAAACCCTTCAATTCGTTATTGCGTGGATTTTGGTTATTGATAATTAAACTGATATTTTAAGGAGGCAAACAATTTTAGATCTATATTTTATTATATTAAATTACCAGTTCCCTAAAGTACCAATTTCAGGAAAATGACTATTTTCGTCATCTATGGTGTTATTTTGTCTGGGTAAAAGCAATAACAATAAATGAAGCAATATTTTAAGGAATTGAAGCAATAGCAATAAATGATAGCACTGATGCTTATTTCTTCATAAAAGAAATGTTACTTTCATCTGAGTTTACAAAATGCCTTCAAGGGAGTATGGCCAAGAAGGTAATTAATTTTCATTATTATTTAACTTAAACCCTTCAATTCGTTATTGCGTGGATTTTGGTTATTGATAATTAAACTGATACTTTAAGGGGGTTAGTAATTTTAGATCCATATTTATGAATCTAAATTACCAGTTCCCTAAAGTATCAATTTCAGAAAAAGGACGTTTTTGGTCATCTATGGTGTTATATTGTTTGGCTAAAAGCATTGAATGTGTATTTGCAGTATTATTTTATTCTCGGGTCTCAAGAGGTTAAAATATTTATGTATACGTGACAAATGCACATCGCTTTAACTTCTACAAGGAACGATGTTCAAATTAGCATAAGGGCGTGAATTTATTTTTCTGTAAATGTACATGTACATGGCTGCCAATATGCATTTCAAAAGTTCTCGCTTTTTTTTACCTGCTATATTTAAAAAAATCAAAGCAACTGCGATTAGGGATCGCACACTGAGTGTTTCGTACCGTTAAGTTAATCTGTTTCAATTTTCAATGCGTCAATTTGATATTAGTACCGATTATGGAATTTCATGAGTTTCTCACGAAGTAAATTTTCATAGCTTTAGAAATTAATGAATTTTATTTTATTTTATTTATTAATTTTTGTACGTGTGATATAAGATTTTTCTTCGTACTAAATTTCAAAATTCTAGGTCAACAGGAGGTAGCCTATAGGTTTCGAGAGTAAAACCTACAGGGCACTTTCGGTTGAACTAGAATCTTGAAATTTGGCACGAAGGAATATCTTATAGCGCATGTAAAGGAAAAAATCCGAAAATCATAATCATTAATTTATAATTTTATGTTGTAGTTTTTTTTATCTGATCAGTATTACCGATTATATAAATTCGCGAGTTAGTCACGTAATAATTCGACATAAATTTATAAATTAACGCGGTTTTTTTTTTACATGTCTTATAAAACCTTACTTCATGCCAAATTTCAAGCTTCTAGATTAACCGGAAGTACTCTATAGATTTCACTCTGAACATCTATTTGGTTCTTCGCATTCACCCAGATGCTTGAATTTTGGCACGGAGAAATGTCTTATAGCGTATATAAAGGAAAAAATCCGAACCCTTAATTTATAATTCTATGTCGATTTATTACGTCATTTGCCATAATTGGGATTTCCAAAGCCAGACTATAAGGGTTCTGTTTTTTTTTCTTTTTCAGGTACACAGCCTACAACCAACAGAGTGAAAAAATGTCCAGACCAGGGATCGAACCCGGAACCCTTGGTATCACGCACCAATACTCTACCATTTGAGCTATACGGACAACATCCAGTCTGCATTTCTTACTCTTATATGTTGACAAGACTGAAACTTTGCAGCACAAGATGAAAAGTTAATCATGAACAGACATTTTCAATTTAGGGCTAAAATTACGCTGGAAATTAATTAATATAACAAAATATGCGAATTATCACATACTACACAGCGTGCAATAAACAAAGTGAAAAAATAAAAATACCGGACAATCATGAACGCACTCGATTTCCATCTTGTGCTGCAAAGTTGCAGTCTTCCAACATATAACAGTGAGAAATGCTAGACTGCGTGTCTTCCGGATAGCTCGAAATGGTAGAGCATTGGTGCGTGATACTGAGTTCCGGGTTCAATCCCCGGTATGGACATTTTTTTTTCACTTTCTTGGTTGTACGGTGTGTAATAAGTGATAATTCGCACCTATTGTTATGTTCATATTGTTTTACATTTCTTGGAATTTCTTTGTTTTCACTCAAACACTTTATTCTTTGAAACAAAAGCTATCTTGATTACAAAAAATACAAACTACAAAAAATTTCAACATTCTAGTGTATCAAATAGTAATTTCTAATTTAATCTATTAACTGTTTTAAGAATTTCTTACTAAAATATTCCAGAAATCCTTCTTTTATGACATTTTTTGTTGCAATACATAAATTAATGGATTTGCTACGTTAGTAGAAAAAGTATTTTTTTTTTTTTAATAAAACTCTTTTATACGCATTGAATGTTTATCTAAAAATAACTCCTAATTTCATGAGTGTAAGTCATTATTTTTCAAAACTATTTCTGTTGCAATAAATTAAGGGAGAGCAGGTAACACGATTATGGAAAATTCATCGCTTTTTTTACGCATGGTAGAAAGCGTAAGCTAGTAAATTTATTATTATTACTTTTTTTTTAAATTTTTACTCTGCTTCTTTTTTAAGATAAAGTAACAGGAAAGAAAAACAAACATTCTTTAAACTATCTTTTTATGATTTATTTAATTTTTTACGCATGGTAGAAAGCGTAAGCTAATAAATTTGATATTATTATTTTTTTAATTTTTGCCCTGCGTCTTTTTTTTTTTAAGATAAAGTTAACAGGAAAGAAAAACAAACATTCTTTAAACTATATTTTTATGATTTTTAAATTTATTTCTCACCGTATAATCATAATTTTATTACAATGAAACTTTTAATTCAGTAAAGTGTATTTGTATTACATGCTTTTTTTTACTTTACAATTATGTATGTATGTGGCCGTCAAATCTTGTCACTCAGTCTTCACTCACTTCCTGTTTACACAGATCTTTCAAATTTGGAATATAAATTATTCCTGAGAGCAATTCATGAATTGGACATTGATTTTTTAAAATTCGATACCAAAGGGGGAAGGGCAACGTCGGCCCAAAACTTGCATTTTCTCTATAGAAATAACGTTTCATTTGTTTAATAGTAATTAAAAAAAATTGCTCCATTGTTGCAACATTTATCCATTTTAATCACATTGTTGCCTACATCATTACGACGTCAGCATTTATGTGAAATATATATGAACCAGAAGGACCCGTGCGAAGCTTTCGCACTGCAATCTTTGAGATTATTTTCTGGTACGTTTTAGCGCTAATTTTTAATTAACTGATATTTTTTTTTAATTTAATCACCGCGTTTTAACGAAATGCAGTTGTACTTTCTCAGAAACTTGTTCAAAAACTTTTCGAATACCTCATTCATCGTTGTATGTTTTGTATGTGCATAGAAAAAAAGATGTTGACAAAGAAATATATATAATGATTGCTTGTGCGAATAGATTGCCAGAAAATATTTTGCCAAATTTTCTTATCTCGCCAAGGTTATTTCTCTAGATTGCCAAGACCCCTATACTGAAAAAAAGACGAATTATAAAAAAAATGTAGACACTGAATCAGATGTTTGGGGAATTTATATGCCAGCATGGCAGATGTCATATACTCACCACATTGGCACGATTTCCCCCCCGCCAATTTGACGAAAATTTTGTTTTTGAATATTAGTTACAAATAGCCTACAATAATAGCACGTGATATTTTATTTACATATAAAACTAAAATAACGTAATAAATGAAATAGCTTCTATTATTTTAAAAAAGATAATACAAATAAATAAATGATAGTTTGATATAAATAAATGTGGATATACATAATAACAATAATTTATAGAATTAAAATACGAAATGAAGTAAATAAACAACGTTTACAAAGTAAATAAACAAAGTAAACAAACAAAAGTAAATAAACAAAGTTTTCGCCAAATTAGCGGGGGGGGGGGGGTATCGCGCCAATGTGGTGCGTGTATGACATCTGTGCCGAAAGAATTTCCTCAGATTTTGCAAAACTGTTAAAGAAATGTCTTAAATACGTAAATCAATATTTGGTACACCACTTTTTTGAAAGCCTATGGGAACTTAAACATGGGGCGTTCAAACTTTGTGGCCCAGCTGCCATTTAAGTGACATCAGACTTCGCTGGCATATTAACAGCTTAATAAAATATTAAAAAATAAATATTTACAATTTTTGTAAATCCTAATGATATGTATATTTGGAAGTTAATTCTTAAATTACGTAATCTACTGGTACTCCGATTCCGATATAGTACGCATATAAACAGCCATGATTAAACAAAGAAAACAAATAAACAATAGGTGACGCACGCGTAAAAATTAAATTAAAAACCCGATTAAAAGCTCTATATTTTTTCAAAAAGCACGTGCAAGAAATAAATTAACAATCATATTTTAATTGCATTAGAGGATGACGTCATACGATAATGCAGTATTTTATTTTTTGTGGCAACACTGATTTCAGAAAACCTTTCATTTCATTTATTAAATCAATGTTGATTTAATTTTTAATTAACAGCAATTTTTAATCCAAAAACATGTTTAAAAAAATGTATGTGTACTATGTCAGAAGCCGGTTCAAAAACCTTTCATATGGTATCTCATTCGTTGTTCTGTGTTTCATATTTTCTTAGAAAAAGGGATATTGACAGGAGAAATAATATATATGATGAGTACGTATTGATGAATACAAATGAATGCAGTGAGTATTTGTTGAAAAGTACTAATGGCAGGGTTACCATAATAGCGCCACAATTTGGCAAATTTGGCGATATATTGCCAAATTTGGCAATAAAAATAGTTGCCAACTTGGCGATAAGAGTCTAGTTTGGTGAAAATCCCATTTAAATCCATTAATCTACCATAAACTTTTTCCATTGTCATAGCCCACTATTTCTATAAAGTGCTATAAGACAAAAGAAAAATTAAGTGTGTATATATGTATTTTTTTAAAGGGCAGTATAGTTATTTACAGCTATATTATACTTTTAATTTTTTTATTTATATTCCTATTTTTGAATGTTTCAAATATTTCATTGCTGGAGTTTCACAAGGAGTTGGCCTATTTTGGAGAGCGTGGTTTCGCGAATAATTAAATCCATTCTTGTTGTAACACGTATACAATTGTGACCATAATGTATATTTGGTGATTTATCGCTTTCGGTGGGCTAACGGAAAAAATCGTTAAAATGAATGTATTAATTTATATTTCAGTTCTAAAAATATTAAAATACTGTGTTGTTATCGGAAACACACCTGTGAACATAATTTTAATAATTCTAGGAAGTGAGTGGGAAATCGATTACAAAACTCCATCTTTACATACAAAAACCAAGCTGAGTTAAATAAAAAAAGTGAGAAATTGTACATTAAATGTGGCGAGCGCGTTTGTTTTATAACTAGTTTCACATTGTAAAAAAAAAAAAAAAAAAAAAAAAAAAAAAAATCATCCTTATTATTTCAGTGCAATGAATTATATCGTCTGCTATGAGCGAAATGAGCATGCCTTTTTTTCCGTATTAGATATGCCACGTTTACAAATGCGATTTTTTTTTCTGCCCGAGACAGTGCTGCAAAATTCACCATGGTGATCTTTCTTTGCGAAAGATTACCTCCATGGTTTAATGTTTTTATGATTCACGATGAACGAATCTCTTGTGTTCATCTACTTTAATGGATATTGGGATAAATATTGGACTGTTAACATAATTTTAACTGAAGTTATGTCAGAATCTATACATTTCTTAATGTAACTCATTTCTCAAGCAAACAGTTTTTTTGAAAGATCTTTCTAAAAATGTAACTCTTATGCAATTTTATTCGAAAAAATAATTTTGAATAAAAATGGCCACCTGCCGTATGAAAAAAGAAGTGATTTGCCCATATTTGTTTTCCTCAGTCGCATGACTTGCACTTCTATTGTATAGATTACGTACGATAGGATTTAATAAAATAGAGAACACTTTTATTAATATCTTTTTATATTTTGATTGAATTTCATAAAATTTGAAATGACTCGGCAAAATTCTGCAAAGATAATATATATTAAATTTCAAACCATTCGGTTGAGTAGTTTTTGCGCTAGTATGTGCGGACAGACGGGCGGATCAAACGACGACTATAGGTGCTACGTCTTTATATCATTACAAACACACCTAAAAAGTATAAAAAATATTTTTTAATGCAAAACTATCAGGTAGCAAAAACAAACGAAGTAAATCTTAAGAATAATTTTGCTTCTGTTTAAAACGAAAACATTCTTTCTCTCATTTAAATAAATCAATTATTCTGCAAAAAATAGAAAAATAAAATGCGCTTTGTGGTTTTGGAACTTCTGAACCTAATCAGAAAACTGCCGTAAAATTCATTGTGAAATATCGATTGCAAGGAATGATTACCGACGAACGGAAACAAAAACTTTAGTGCCAGGAAAGGAGAGAACATTTAGAACTACTTTATTTTTTTACACAGGTTTAGATGCAAGAGAATAAAATTTATTGAAATAAATAAATACATGTATACAAGAATAGGAAAACAAACGTTTTATATTGAAAAAAATAGAATTTGTTTATGATTAAATAATATAGAATGATAAACATTTTTTAGAGTATTTAATTAATTTGATTATACAGTAAATAAAAGTCGCATTTTAAACGAATTATTTTATAAATTTAAGAAACATAAAAAAATTTGTATGGACATGTCTAGTTTAGGGTTTTATGATAAAGCTTCTAATTATGCCCCACCCCCTCTTTTTTTCGCTCGATCAATATGATACTAAGTAGTTACTTCCGTAGATTTATATTTCAAAATTAAAGCCTAATAAAAACAGTTTAAACCGAATAACTTATATACTAATATCACAATTAAAACAAACGTATTACCTATTTTATAATAACAGCGAGTTTTTTCTCCTAAAAATTTTTAGAGAATTTATTCGGGCATTGAATTATTAAGCATTAATAAAGAAGCAAAAAAGCAAGTAATTAGGTTTAAACGTTATAACTGTATTATAAGAAAAAAAAATTCTGTTTAATTTTTTGTTTGTTTTAATGTATGTAAATGCCTTTCAGAAAATAAAGAAAAAATAAATAAAATATACAAATAGAATAATTCTTGTACGAACTTCTTGTATGTTTAGAAAATGTTGTCTATGTCATGATATTTTTTAAATATCTTTTTAAAAATAGCAATTGTTACTGGTTTCATTTTTCTTTATCCCAAAGAAAGAAACAAAACTTTCATTTCAGATGTTATTCCTTTAAACACTTAATATTGTCCGTATTCAGACATGCGACCGAGAATTGGTTTGTGAAATCGGCTTCACGCGCGGATGTTTTATGCATGCTCAAATATTTAGTAAAAACATGATAGTTCTTAAACTAAACAAATTATTGTTGTTCAAAAAGCATTATTGCTGATCAAAAAAATTATATCCCACGAAAGATTTTCATCAGTTTTTGTAAGCTGAATTAAACGGACTCATTTGTCTCATTTACATCAATGTTCTTTGACCACGAGCCGTGGTTATTTCCAGCAATGATCGGTATGTTACCAAGTTTCATAGAACGCACTGCAAGTCTGTTGGAAATATTGCTACTGAATCTTCAGTATTGTTGATGTTATCATCAAAATTTCGGGTTCGGTTTTGTAAGAAATACTCTGTGTTTATGGCTGAATAAGGGATTTCTGATACCGAAGATATTTCGTGTAGTTTATCCATCACTTCTTAAAGTTTGTACAGAACTCATTAATACACTTTGTATAAAATTCTACATAAAATCAATGAAGATTTATCATTTATCATTATTTAGAACACATCGACTAACATTTTGATAATTGTTTATGTAAACATTTTAAGAAGTAATATGATGTTATGATTTCAAATAGTTAGTTTTCTACTCATGATATAATGACAAATGTAATAAGTTTCAACAACCTTTGTATTATGCATAAAATGTTTTCGTATTGATCACAATTTGTAAAGTAACTTCATGATTTTACGAGCGTACATAAGCAATATTGAGATTTTTCAAATCTCCAAGCAAGTATTGGCAGTAAGAAGTTAATTTTTTAATATTTTCACTAGTATTGCCTTCGAAACAAAATCATTAATTTGAAAATAGTTTGACAATTATCTTTCACGTAACCCTAAAAAAAAAACATTGATAATCAGAATTTACTATGATCCTAGCTTATTTTATTAAACATGAGAAAAGAAGCAAATGGAATAAGTTTATGTTATATTCCTTTTAGGTAATTTTTAAAGGCATCTAATTTGGTGTTAGCACCTGCAGTAAATTCTTTCGAAATTTGCGCTGAAAAATGTATTTAAAATAATAAAACGCTGATAAGTATTAAGGTATACATGCAATTATAATACTATTTCTGAAATGAATTTTATAAAACTAATCATACATATATTTTTAAACACATGGTCTCAAATTCTGAACTAAGCTTTTACTTTATTTTTATTTGAAATCTATTTTTCACTTAATGTAAGAGGTAAATGTATTTCAAAACAAATATAGCTCTTTCTTTTACGATCGAAAAAGGTTTATATTTAATTTTTGCTTATACACACACCTTTTTAAACCGTTTCAAACGACATTCTTAAAGTTTGATATTTACATTTAACTTTCATCATACATATGTATTTATGCAAAGGATTGGAAAATACGTTTGATATATACTTCTAAAGCTCTCAAAACTGCATTTTGAATTGCTTTGCAAAGATTGTCTTCCAAGCACGTTAAAAGAGTTAAGTTGTTTCGTACTGATTTCTGTAAACGGAAATTCAACAATCGATATATATCTTGTGATACTTTTCTTGTTTACCATAATAAGTCTCTGTGTTAATTATATTTTTATATTACATTTTTCAAAAGTGTAAATATTTTTTAATATATATAACGAAGAAAAGGTTTCATTTTATTTCTTAACCCCTTAACTGTGAGAGGTTTTTTGACACCATAAACTAAAAATAGGCACAATACACCACTTTTTCAGTACTAAAATATTTGCTTTGTGTAATCGAAAATGGTCTGCCGATTGATAAAGCGAAGGTTGCATTTAAAAAGTACTGGTGTGCAAGAGCTTTTAATAACAAAACAAGCAAACTCTTCTTGCCCGAACTGAGTTCGGGCTACACAGTTAAGGGGTTAATGTCTATTAAAGTAAAAAAAAAATTAAGAAACAGCAAATTTCCATCTTTTTACAATGCCTTAACTTCAAATATGCAATAGATTTCCGAAGAAAATCCTTTTAAAATGAATATATTTTTATATAAAACTATTTAAATTAATCGTATGATTAAATAGTGAACAAAAGTCTGTAAAAAGAAAATCAATGAAAATAAACTTATGATTAGTTCTCCGATAACATTAAATACCCCAACAGTAATATATATATATATAAGTACTCTGTGAAATGTTTTTATATAAAAGGAACAAATGACATCTTGAAAGTTCGAGCAAAGCAGATTTATTGTGATACGTGTAGTCATGTAAATTCGATTTACCTAAATGTGATTACAAATAAATGCTACAATATTATTGTACCTAAACTTCTATTGCAAGAACCTTACATAAATTTGACATAATCAAACATCCACCTTTCTGAAACATAACGCAAAAAATTTCACCACTGTATCTAAAGCATTTTTTATAAATGAATTTTCCATTTCAGTACACATTATCAATTATCGAAAACTAAGACGTTCACGAGAAAGTTTTCTTTATTCAGGACATTTCGATACATCTGGAAAGTCGAGGGTGGTCCTCTTACACCTCTAAATAATCGACCTTCTTGTTCAAAAGTTAGAGAAGATCTGATCTAATTTTTCAGATGCATTATCACCAACACATAAATGAAAATTTGCCAAACACTACATTTCTCGCCAGGCACAAACCGTCAAATTTTGACTGTTGGAGATAAACCAAGATTGAGATTTTTGAATACGAAATGGGATAGGAATGCCATAATTGGCGGATATCAATTTTGTGATTTTTTTTTAACGTACAACCCGAGATTGTTTTTAGAAAGCCAGAACTGTGCATAGCAGCGAACAAACAAATGTTGATATTGCATATCTTATGCAGTAGTCAGTTTATGAAAACGTCGCCTGCATTTAGCACAAGATACGAAAGAAAGAAAAAGCATATGTTAAAATAATATGGAAAGTACATTAATATTCCGAATTGAAACCAAAGAAAAGTAACTTACATTTAATGTTACGGTGAAGATATCTGGGAATATTTTTAGATAGGAAGAACTGATTACTTTTCTGATTAAAGAATGAAAACATTTTGAATAAGAAAATTAATTCACAAAGAGAAACTTTTTAAAAAAGGAAATTAAATTTTGGAATGAAACATGAAATATATACGATTCTATATCATAGCATTGAAATTCTGTTTCATTTATCGGAAGTGAAAGCGGGAAAAGACGACACGTTTTGAAATAGAGTTGTTCTAAAATTTTCATCAAATTTTAATGTCTGATATTTTGAGGGATCTATTAGGAGCGAATTAGATCCTACAAATGTGGATAAATTTTGTGCAGTTGTACTAAGGCACGTTAATCGGTATTTCCAGATGTTTAATTAAAATGATGCTTAAAAGCCAAAATTGTAAATAGTTGAACTTTGTTGAATTAATATATTTAGGGATTTCCATATATTAACATTTTCCTATGGGTGAGTATTTCATTACGTATTTCAAATGGTCAAAATAGGAAAGATCTTTCCTTTATAAAGATTATATCAAAAGTTTTCTCAATAAAAGTAGTGCGTATTTCAGCAAAGAATAAAAAAATATTAACAATGGATAAAGTTTAGAATACAAGGGGTAGAGGGCACAGGCGTGCAGTCCATGAAAACAATGTAAACTTTGCTGGCACATCCCTGCTAGCCAGTTGGATTTGTCCATTGAAATTGCACACTATGAAATAATTTATATAATTTAGAGTCACATTATAAAAGAGAATGGAAATACGCATATAGCATGCACTGAGATTGGAAGAGGCCAAGCTCCTGGAGTTTTTCCAAGCAAAACCATAATCCTCTTGACCAATCACTAGCTGCGTTATTAATTATATAAATACTTAGTACCTCTAGTCGTCGTCTGGTCCGTCCGTCTGTACGCCTGTCCACATATAACAGCGCAAAAACTACCCAACTGAATGGTTTGAAATTTAATATAGATAATCGTTGCAGAATTTTGTCGAGTCATTTCAAATTTTATAAAAATCCAATCAAAACTTAAAAACATATTAATAAAAGTTTTCTTCATTCTATTAAATCCTATTCTACGTAATTTATCCAATGATATCCCATGATAGGTAATTACTCTAGGTTACCATGGTGAGTACGTCATATTTAAAATGGAAGCATATTTTTCAGTATTACTGAATTTAAAATAACGAATTTGTGTACTAAAAATGTTTAATTATAGCAATTATATAATCTACCGACAGTTTTTTGGATAGATGTTTCCGGAGAAATAGATAATAAATGGAAAAAGAGTCTAAATATGGATTTCAAGTTCTGAAATTTTCAAAGCTAGGCTTACTTTTCCCATTTGAATTTTCAGTAAATGTCTCCAAAAAAAAAAGGTTGCCAACGTAAAAACTACTTATTTTATTACGGAAATTAATTATGTCATAATAACAGACAATATAATTCATTACACTGAAATAATAACGATGATTTTTGTACATTGTCTTGTATTGGTTAGTTGCGCATAGTATAATTTTGATATAACAGAATTGTAATTAATTATTTGTAAACGTGTATTGAAACATAATTTCATAAAATAAAATTAATATGTATAATATGAAAATCTGCACATAAAATATAAATTTTGTATTCATGCATTTTTGCATAAGAAAGCAACAACTATTGCACCAAGATCTGAATATTTATAAAACTAGTTATAGTACGAACGAAACCTCATTGTCACGTTTGACGTTACAATTTCAAACTTTTTGTTTTGTTGTTGTTGTTTACCCGTATGTCGCCTTTTTAGCTCACAGGCTATCAAAGCCTGAGAGCTTATGTGCCCGCCGGTTCTGTATGTACGTATGTATGTATGTATGTATATATGTATGTACGTAACGCGATAACTCTTGATAGAACTAACCGTTTTACTTTAAATTTTGTTTATAGGTTCCTTGTGATAAGTCGCTTCCCTGATTAGTTTTGGAGGTTCATTGGTTAAGCATAAAGGGGGGAAACGGGGGGGCTAACCCCCCATAATTTAGATAAATGGGTTTTTCATGCAGAATTATCCCATTTTCTTCAAATTTTGTATATAGGTTCATTTTTATAATGTGCTTCTGTCAATAGTTTTGGGGTTTCATTGGATTGGTTAAGTATAAAGGGAGAAAGAGGGGATAACCCCCCCCCCTAATTTAGATAAATGAGTTTTTCATGCAGATTTATCCGATTTTTTTCAAATTTTGTATATAGGTTCATTGTGATAATGCGCTTCTCTGAATAGTTTTGGGGGTTCATTGGTTAAGTATAAAGGGGGAAAGGGGGGGCTAATCCCCCCTTAATTTAGATAAATGGGTTTTTCATGCAGAATTATCCCATTTTCTTCGAATTTTGTATATAGGTTCATTTTGATAATGCGCTTCTGTCAATAGTTTTGGGAGTTCATTGGTTAAGTATAAAGGGGGAAAGGGGGGGGGATAACACCCCTAATTTAGATAAATGGGTTTTTCATGCAGAATTATCCGATTTTCTTCAAATTTTGTATATAGGTTAATTGTGATAATGCGCTTCTCTGAATAGTTTTGGGGGTACATTGGTTAAGTATAAAGGGGGAAAGGGGGGCTAATCCCCCTTAATTTAGATAAATGGGTTTTTCATGCAGAATTATCCAATTTTCTTCAACTTTTGTATATATATTCATTGTAATTAGAGACTTCCCTGGTTAGTTTAAGGGGTTCATTAGTTAACTATGAGGGGGTGACGGGGGGATGACCCCCATTAATATATTGTTGATTTCTTTATTTTTCGAGGGGCATATTTCAAATTCTTTGAAATAAGAGTATAATATACAATTAGTGTGAATAGGCTGTGAGCTCAATGCCCTCACTTTAACTGGGCAGTTTTCTTTTTATTTATAAATATACTGTACTATACTGTATCAAAATTACGTAATTTGCAAAACGTAAATTTCCAAAATTTCAGCTTAATTATAATACGTTTAATTATAATTTTTAATTACAATAAGAAATTTAATAAAACTGTTATTAAAAGTATTTCTTAATGTAGAAAAAAATTGGAATTATTATTTTAACAAAAAATGGAAATATGTCATACAATGCAAATGCAACAATCCGGATTGCTAAGCATCTGTATGTAATATGTAAAGCCTGTATGCAGAAAGTGATTCATTTGCAGTAATAATAACACAAGCGAATAAATCTATCTTTTCTATATTATTTAATGTGTTTTATTAAATTGCTAATTAAAATACAATAAATATATATATAATATATATTATATATTCAATTATTAATATATATTATATATTCAATATGCGTATTATATAAATAATATAATACGCAAATATTAAAAGTTACGTTCTTATAATTTCTAAATATCCTGAATAGAGATAAGAAATGTAAAACTGTATAACCTGAAAAACCCCGCATAAATCAGATTTCAATCAATTAGAAAATCTCCGTAGCGGTTAATGGGTGAAATACCGGGTGCGTCATATATAAATTCGTGCAAACTTTAAAAAATCATAATAAAAGAAGTAATGCTCGGAAAAAATTTCGGTTTACGCGAGTATGTTCCGAAAGATTTTGGATTTTTTCCATGTATAATAAAAATGATTCCAAAAGTAACCGGTAGAGGGCGCTCACATGTCTACTGAGACGTTTTATGCAAATCAGGCTCGCAATAAAACACCTGGCTGGAAAAGGATTCGTCATTCGATCTCGGCAGCATACTATCGTTACCAGATCGCGCGCTGGTGGTTAAAGTTTTCTACAAGAATGGTGAATCCACAACTATAGCATTGCGAAAGTTTCGCACGGAGAAAGGACTTGAGGCGCAAAAAATCCCTATTTCGTTGAATGGGATACTCAATTTAGTAGGACGTTTTGAGAAAACAGGGAGTTTGGAGGATCGTCCACGTAGTGGCAGACCATCTTTGAGCGCGGATCGCGTCCATGTTGTAAAAAGGGTCATGGATGAATTGGCAGCCGAGACATCAACGGGAAGTAGAAGTGCTCGTGAAGATGGGAGAATAACGGGGAATCCGGAATTGTCGATTCAACGTATTCTGCACGGTATCATAGATCTGTATCCGTACAAGATACAGACACTTCACCAGTTATTACCGGCAGATACAGATAAAAGATTACAGTTTGCTACATGGGCGCTGGTACAAATGTATCGTGACCCACAATAGTTGCTGAACGTCATGTGGTCGGATGAAGCACACTTTCCACTGCACGGTGACGTCAATGCACAAAACAGTCGTATCTGGGCGACGTCAAACCCTCGTGGGTACCTGGCCATGGCTAAGCCACTGCATGCTCCTCATGTGACTGTTTGGTGTGGTGGCACCGCGTCTTTCATTCTTGGTCCTTTCTTTTTTGAAGAGCCTTGTCCTGAATCCGGCTGGAAAACTTGTACAGTCACTGGAGATCGGTATCTTACGCTTTTGCATGGCCACGTTGTGTTTGCATTTCATAAAGACATGCGTTACCTGTCGTCACCTTCATGCAGGAAGGTGTCCCGCCCCACTTTGCACGTAAAGTCAAGACGTTCCTGATTAAAAGAAGTGTTGCTGATAAATACCAGATGTTAGCATACTATTACCATTTCCTAGTACTTAATATTGTTTTTCAGCCATTTGTGTTCATATGAAACTAGTCGGATGTGCCAATCCCAAAATTTATTTTATCTGATACATCTCAATACTTCAAAATTAGCTATCACAGTGCCAAAATTAAATGACAATCTATGCCCATCATGAGGATTCTAAAAATATAAGTTCGTTAAATTGTGTGGATTTAAAAAGCAGATATAAGCATCACATTTTTCGAAAAAAGCATTGAATTTGGGCACTTATCCTCTTAGATATCTGCAACCAAAATTCCTAAACCAAAGAGCATAAAAGCGATACCTATTGGGCAGTATAAATCAACAACTAACCACCGGTGTCCATTCACCCAGAAAAAGAAATTGATTAAAACTGCAAAACATGTTTTGTTGAGTACATTTTGGTTGTTTTAGCAAAATTCAAGTAAAATTGAACCTTTTTACTTGAATTAACAAAACATTTTTTGCTGATGATACAATTTTTTTTTTTTTTTTTGGAATTGCAAAAAAAAAAAAAAAAAAAAAAAAAAAAAAAAAAAAAAAACTTGTTGATTCAAAGAAAATTTCCATTGACCTATATTTAAACAAAAAGTTTTGTTGGGTCAACCACATTTTTGTTGATTCAACAAAACTTTTTTCTGGGTGTTTATGTGAACGTGTAACCGTATCTGAAATTTGTTAAATTCCGTGCATTAGTTCTAGAGATAGAGCACTCAATTTTTTTTGTTTCATACAGATACACAGTCAGACAGACAGACAAATTCACAGACGGACATTTTTTAAAAACAGTCAACTCGTGTTTCAAACCTTCTAAAAGTTATAAATCCGTCAGAAACCGGAAGTCAAAAATTTTCACGAATCCAATACGTTGTTCTTGTAAACATAGAAGAAAGTAAAAATTAAAGTGGGATTTTTACCCCCCCCCCCCCCCCACTAACAATAAATAAATAAATAAATAAAGGAAATTTTTCACTTCCTAATTATTAGCTCCTATGATTTTTGTAAATAAAGTTAAAGAAGATGTGTTTGATTTATAGTTTATTTTAAATTAATGATATAAGCGATTGGATAGCTAAAAACAACTTCGTGCAAAATAGAACTTTTGGCAAGTCCGTTTATACTTCCTTTAAAAAGTACAAGATTTTACTTAGAAGAACCCACGGCATCTAGGGATGTTTGACCCTGGTAAAATCTACCATTTTTCATCTAGTGTAATTGAACATATTTGAATAATTAGGTTTTATGTTTAAAAAAACATATTATTTAACTTATTTCAGGAATTAATATTATATTTTTTATAAATATTTCTAAATAAGGTCTTTTATTCAAGATTGCAATTGAAAATGAACGGAAAAATAGCTATAAAAAGGATGCGAGGCATACATTCAAACGAAAGTGTTTTACAATTCGAAACACATTATTCAGATTACGGCACCATAAATATTAAAAATCTATATTTTATGCGTAACATACATATAGCACAGCCCGTTCTACAGATATTGAGTTATTTTCTGCTGAGTTTCTGCTTAAGCCTCCACATCAAATCATTATTTGTGATTTAAAAATAACAGCTTTAAGAAACATATCTGAGTTTCTTGGTTATGAAAATATTCATTGATTCGCAAATTTGCAAATGTGGTATATTAACATACTGAGAAACATTTACTTTACCCAGCGGCCAGTATCCGTTACAAGAAGGAACCGTGGTTACCTTTGTCGGTCTGCACATCCCTCGAGTTCTGGTAAAGCAAGTGCGGGTCGGGAAAATCTGACTTAAGGCCCAGGCCCTGGCTCCCTTTTGGGTGTTCAGTTCCGAAGATGTTGGGGGACTCCGGCCCGTCCCAAAGTACTTTCGCGGTGGTCTCCCCTGATAATGGGATACACCGCGTATCGCAAAGACCTATGTCGTCAATACATGGATTCAATCGGGGTGATGCGCAGGTGGCGGTGCCCCGACCGATTGCAGCGCATACGGGAGGTAGATCCTGGTCATGCGCATTATATGTCTCTCAGGACATGGGTGCGACGATTGACGTGCTGACGGACACCCCTCAAGCGCCTGGGGGCGCAGCTCTGTTTGACCCGGCGGCCAACTTAAATATATATTTTTTCGCACCAAAAAATTAATTTATTAAAAAAATTAAATTACATGTTTCTTTCTTTTTTTCTTTTCTTTTCTTTTTTTCTTTTTTTTAAGGATTTCGATTTTTGTGTCTTTAAAAAAGCACGGGATTTTTAAAAGTACGGTTGAAATTTTTTTTTAAATAATTCTTAAATTCAGAGAATCTTTCTTCATCTGAGCGGTTTTTTTTTCTTTTTTACTATAAGTCTATATAAGTTCTTAGAATTTTATCAAAGGGACCAAGTCGAATTCATATCCAGGTTATGAAAACTTAGGGCATGATGTCTAGAGTAATCCTGTAGAAAACTGCAAATCTACAAATAAACAATAATTATTTCTCCAAAATAAAAATTTTATATATTATTTTTACATGTTTAAAAATATCTCTAAATGAATTATTTTATTACATTTTGTAATGTTTAGTATGTTTCGTGCTTTATAATAAAAATAATTTACTCATAAAAAAGCATACATTTTATATTGTCGCTATAAGTGGATTAACAAAAGAAGCAGTAATCGTATACCAGTATAAGGTTATAAGTCCTCTCATCCAATTTTGTACATAGAAAAGTAATATGAATCTGATATGTTCACGATATTTTTGTGTAAATATGATGGATATCAGGAGTTGGGCTCTAATATTTTCTTTCAACAATTATCGTGACAATAATGTAAGTTATATATGTACGGCATTTATTTAATTTATTTACAAAATGAAATTTTTTGTGCGAAACATATATATGTATTCTGATCACTGGGTAAAGTGAATTATTCTCAATATGTTAATATCTGCATTCAATTGTAGTTTATAGAATATTCCTGAAAGAAAATCTGTTTTATAATACATCTACGAATATTCTTTAATGGACGTACGAGGGTAGTTTTATAAGTTTTCGGCCTGACAAAGACATGGAACAACTATAACCAATGACAATGATGTTTGTAAAGTATGATCCTTTAGATGACATGCTGCCGAGTTTAAGACGCGTGCGTTTATTGGTTATTGCTGAGCGATAAAGTAAAGTAAACAAGTTTTGACATTTTCTAAAAATGGAAAATATTGAAGTTGGAGCTGTCATAAAATAATTTGTTAAAAAAGGTTAAACCCCCACAGACATACAAAAAGAGTTACATTCCACCTTAAAGGATTCTTGTCCGTAATATTCGACGATAAAATGTGGGCTGCTGAATTTAAACATGGTAAGAAGTCAATTCAGGATGATGAGTGTTCAGAACGCCAAAAAGCCTCTACGAACGATGAAATCGTCTCAAAAATTCACAATGCCGTATTGAATGATCACCGACTGAAGGTACGCGAACTTGCTGACATTGCAAAAATCTCGATAGAACATATCCACTACATTTTTCACGATGTTTTGGGTATGAAAAAGCTTTCCGCTCGATGCATGCCGCGTTTGTTGAACGTCGACCAAAAACGCCAAAGAATGAATATTTCTCAAGAGTCCCCAGAAATGTATTGTGTTGCATGTTGAAAAATAAAATGAAATACTGTTAAAAATCTTTTTTTTTTTCAGGTCGAGAACTTTTCGAATCACCCTTGTACAGGGCTGCACTAAAGAATTCGCACACAAGAGTGTGCCTTAAATGTAATAAGTTGCAAGGAGATTACATTAAAACATAATATGGAATTATGTGAAAAATCTTGTGCTTACACTGTGATGAGTAAACTTATCAAACCACACTCGCATCTTTAACATTACTGATAATCATTGTGTTTATAGATGTTGAAGATATAAATAATTTTCATAACTTGCAGTACGTTTTATGATACAAAAAAGAAATTATTTTGCAAAAGTATCATACAATTTGTAATGGCGTGATAAGGGAAATGTCGTGATAAGCGAGCGATGTCTTTTTTTGCCATTCTGTTCACAAAAAAGTATTTGAATCTGATGTGTTCGAGAGATTTATCTGAAACGGTGATTGGTATCAAGAAATCCAACATTTTCTTTCAATAATGTAAGGTGAGCTGAGGTAGCTGGACCAAGAGAGTAACTGGGCCATAGGGTATTTTATAATAAACCGTTGGTGTCTTTTAGTAGTTGGCAGTATTACTGCATCATCTGAACTTCTTAAAACAACGCGTGTGAGCTCAATTGTAACTCGGCCTTTGCTGCGATAGGTTGCCGAAAATTTAGGAGTTTTTTTCATGAACAACGTCGATTTTGTTGAACTTCCTCGGCTTTTTATAAAAATACAGAAAATACTCTTATTAAATAATCATTTTTTAAAGATTATGCATAAATACATTAATATTATTTGGTATCTATACGTATTTACTTCATGTTTCAAATGTCAGGCTGGTGTTCCAGTTACTTCATAAATTTTTCAAGAATGGGGTAACTGGATCCCACAGGCCGAGTTACCCCAACAGTTATAAATTAATTTTTCGAGTTGCTCTTACTACAAGAAATTAAATTCCCCATTGTTTCTCCAAGAAAATTATATAATACCTAAATTTTTTTAACCGAACAGAGGTTTATGTATATAACTTAAGTTCTTGTTTATAAAAAACTAGTAATTAAATAATGCTTACTTAGTAGCTGCTAGGGGAGATATTAGACACATAATTAATTTGGATTATGTTTTTTTATTAGAAGATATGGCGCGAACATATATTAGGAAGACATGCTGGTTCTTCTAAGACATAGTTTGGCCCTTCTTACAGAGTTGAGTTAAATAAAAAAGAAAATAATATACTTAAGTACTTACTTAACTGTTTGTTCACAGATTTTGCAGGCCTATCCCCCCCCCCCCTAAAATACCCATCTAACTTTTATACTTATTAGTTATATTACAGTATTTAAGTACTTACTAAATAACTATTTTTTTGTATAAACAAACATAATAACCACATATTTGATGCTTTTTTTTAAATATCTTGACAGAAAAAGTTTCCCTTACAACACTGTTTAGTTGATGTAAAATTTACATGATCTGCCTGGATTAAATATTTTAAAGCTATTTTCAATTTTAGATACCCCAACTTAAAAAAAAAAATGAACGAGTGTAGAACTCAGACCTACCTGGCTGATGGTAAACATGATTTTTTTTTAAATTCTTAAACAGTAGGGTGCAATTTTGAAAATTTTTGTTTGATAGAGTGAAGCTCAATGAACACATTTACAAAGGTTCCGACTTCAATTCAAAATGCACATTGGCTTCTGGAAGCGGAATTGCTAGAAATTCCAAAGGTACAATGTAAAATAAAGGGCCAGTTGCACCATTTAACCTTATATATTGTGTAATATATAAGGTTACCTTATATATTGTATAATTTTTTTCTAAGAAAAAATATCTCATCTATACTATTATAATAATTTCATATAGTTGTCGTATATGTCTATTTGATTCCTCTTTGAAAAGTTCAAATAATAACTAAATAAATACATAAAATCCTATAAAATATCTTTTAATATTTTAAAAAGAAGCAGTATTTAGTTTAATCATTTAAAATTTGGACACTCTTGTATAAAACTCATTCAGTTTATTTATTATTTTCTCAAATGTCAGCACAGCTGGATAGTGTATATGAGCCGTTTCTCTGTTTGTCTGTCCGATCTCTAATTTTCAAAAACATGCATCAGCAACATAGAAATTTCAGTATATGATTGGTATAACTACGGGATGTTTTCGACCAACAGTTGTGATTATAGCACTTATAACATTTACAGTGCTATACAAAATACTCAAATACATTAGAGGTTGATGGAAATATATTATTTGAATTACATTTTAATAATATGATTTTAAAAATAAAAATAACATTCAGAAGCATGGTTGCTAATAATAAATTTTGATGATGCTATACTATACAATTAATGACCCAAACTGGTTGAAAGTGTATAAAATGGTTTTTTAATGATGTTACAGCTGACAAATAATAGCTTAAACTTCTTGAAAGTGTATAAAATGGTTTTTTAAAGACGTTACAATACACAAATAATGGCTTAAACTGGTTGAGAGTGCATAAAATGTTTTTTTAATGATGTTATAGTATTTTATGTTCAGAAAAATGTATTTATAGTATCATCACATATTGCAGGATGTTCGTAACCAAAATTGGTTTAGGTAACCTATATTGCCCACATCAGGGATTTGTGCAGTTCCGCAACGCGGGAGATTTTATGGAGAAGCAAATTATAGCCAGCATTAAAAATATGTCGATTTATTTTTATTTATTCTGTTATTATGAATTTTTTCTGTACTTATAAATGTTATTCTAGACGTTTATCTGGGTTTCCAGGCTTTATTTCCTTTTGTGGGGATGATCAGGTATTTGGTTTGCTGCATAAAAAAATTTCATGATGCGTATGCAACTAATTAATGCATTCATGTATATTTTCCCTAAATTTAAGCTGTTAGATATTTCAGACAAAGTAAAAGAAATAGATAAATAAATAAATAATGTCTTTTATAAAATAATTACTACTTAAGTACTGTGAATAATTGTATATATATATGTTATATAAAAATTATTTCCTTCGCAAATCCTTCGTAAAAGTCCTTTAAATTAATCTAACTTCTGACATAGTCAGTATTTCATTAATTCTTAATAATATTTATTCCTATTTAATGTCCTTTTAAAAGTAAATACCCGTATATTAATAATTATCTTATTTCAAATCTTAATCTAAAATTTTAAGTTCATTCGTAGCTTTTATCAGCTCCCCAATCTATAAAATTCCGAGACACTTTCTCATTTCGAATGTTTTTTAAAAAGCCATTTTCTTTTTATTATTATTATTCCATGATCTGATTTCGCGCGTTGGGTAATTTTCACTTCAAAATTGATACGCGGGCAGTGGAGGAACTCTTTCCTGTTTTAGCTTCTCCCTCTCGCCTCATTCGCTGGTCTGGAAGTCGCCTCTCACTCATTTGTTTGTGCGCACGTGACGTCGTTTTTCTGTATATCTACGCTCAGGAACAAAACTCGTTCGCATCCTTCGGAGAGGAGGATTTTTGACGTGTTCGGAAGTATAAACAAATATGTATCTGGTGTTTTAGTCCCGTAGAATTTTCATATCAGCTATTTAACATCTTTAAACAATGTACTGATCCATCGTGGAGCCTGGGGGCGATAAGTTTATACCCGTGGGAATTGTTACGGCATCGCTCTTGTTCTAAATAAAAGATTTGTCTGCAAATTGGCTGGTTTTTATGGTAGAAACTCTTGTGGACTCTTTTCATTGCCTCAGCTCTTCGCCGTGATTGTTAATATCGACTGCAACTTGCTATATCTTTGACGGACTGCCATTTTCTCGTGGAGTATTGCATCTCGTAGTGTCTCATCTTAGTCAAAACGCCACATATATATATATACACTATATTTCCAATGATGACCGGTCACTTGCGATTTTAGACGTTTTGTTAAATATCTGGAAAGATACATGAGGAATTATCCAGAAACTTCAGGAGTGTAAACAACATGATAAATGTCATATATTTCTGCGAAGATTTTTTCCCGAAACCCCATAAGGGGCCGTCAACAAATTGAAGAAAAACGAATATATTTTGGATAACCCTGTAAAAACTAATATTGCAAAAGCATTCAAACTGTAGATTATGATTAAGTGGATTATTGTAATAAGTTTTTTTGCTTATAATTTGCAGAGTTTTTAATATAAAAACAAGTTTTTTTTTTCAGAAAATATGACAAACAAAATTATATACAATACCCTGTAATCAGAATTAAAAAATAATAAAAATTGTATGAAAAATGAGCAGGTTTACTAAATATTGTTTCACTGCGCATGCGCGAATTCAATCAAAATGTACTGTGCATAATATATTAGCTAAATGTATAGACCAACTTTTATGAAAGTCTCAAAAACATAGCTTGAAAATTCTGATAGTAATCGTCGATAGAATAAGCTCGAATTTCGCTGTTCCCAAAAGGAAGCAAAAAGATGAGGGGTTGTATCCATATGTACTAGCTTATCAAAGTTGACATATTAAGAATGAAGTGTCTCTCATTCTATATTAGATACAACCCCTCATCTTTTTGCTATATATATACAGGGTGTAACTGATTTGATGGTCAAAAATGTAAGGGTGGTAGTACATGTCAAGACAAGCAAATTTTGTATAGGAGACCAGTGTCGCAATCCACTTAATAAATCAATAATACCAAACACACACCAGTCTCACACCAAACACAATCCATATTTTCTTTCATAACTGTAGCAATATTGAAAATATTTCAAAGATACCTTCAACATAGTTAGTTTGCTTGCCATGGAACATGATAAAAACACATAGAGGAATAGAAACGGAAATCCTCCATGTCCAAGTAACACTGAGATAGACGCTTCAAAACTCGGAAGTTATGCATAGGATGCCACTCATCGAATTACAGTGAAATTCCTGCAATTCCCTTGGAGTCATGTCATTTTACAGAAAACAAACTTATTGTGTTGAAGAGTTTACTAAAATATTTTCATTAATGTTACAGTTATGAACGAAAATGTGGATTGGTCTTTGTGTGAGACACCCTGTATTATTCATTCATAAAGTGGATTGCGACACTGGTTTCCTATACAAAAGTCCTTCCGGCCTGTACCGGGAGGAAAAGGTAGCTTTCCTATATCTTCCTTTAAAAATTTTAGCTAATGTTACGCGAAAACAGCGAGTTAAAATGCAAAGAAAACGTTTACAAAAGATTCGTTAATACTGAATTTGAATAAGAAATTCGCCAAATTATTGAGCAATAGCCAAATTGGCTTCATTTATGAAGACTTATTTTGGTCGCCAAATTTGGCGATATTTCGCCAAATGTCGCCAAGTTTGGCGAGAATTTGGCGCTAACGGATATGAATATATAGTTTTATGCGTATGATTGGAAAAATTATTACAACAATGAAATTTTTTGTAATGTGCTGTCTTGTTTCAAAATGTCAGCCACCCTAGAATTTCAAACTGCTCTATCTCAGCCATTTTTTAAGATAGAAGTAAACCAAAAAATGCTCTGGAATCCTCGTATCAAGGCCTAACACTGAATTAAAAAATAAATTTGAATTTTTAACTTTTTTGTATATTTATTTCAGTTAATTTTTAAATGGCCGCCATCTTGAAACAAAATGGCGGACCAAGATGGCCAACGAACACGGTCGAGACATTTGTGAGCTTAATACACACAATTAGTTTCATCAAAATTGATTTATAAATACGAGCGTTATCGTATGACATAGGTCAGATATATATATATATATATATATATATATATATATAAATCAACATTTGAACGGATGGTGGTTTTGGGGTCTGGAGGTCATGATCGGTGAAAATATATCGAAATTTTCCGGAACTGCTTTCCTCCGAACGGCTGCAATAGGTAGCTTTATACTTTTTTGTATTGAAAGCTATCTAAAAGTCACATGTATTATCTTCCCTCACATTTCTGACCATCAATTCAGTTACACCCTGTATATACATACATAAGCTGATTTATCAGATGTAAATCTCAGAATCACAGATCGCATAAACTAGCTTATATATTAAAAACAATTTCTTATATGTATTATATTTTTACATTACATTAAGAAACTCACATTAAATATACTCCACAATTTATATCATATTACATTTAAAGAAATAAATTACGTGTAAAAAATTTTATATATACAATATTAACTTCAAGAGTGATTTATTACATTCAATGCTTAAAAAAGTGCTTAAATAATGAAAATCTCTTAATTAAATCTCACACACTTATATACATGTTATGCCAAAATTCCCTAAAATAAAGATAAATCAAATTTAGAGCAATTTTTTTTTCTTATAATTAATAACTGGCAAATAATTAAATATAGAAACATTTGTTTAATTCACATAATCCCACTGAGAATAATGATTTATTAATTGTTCTTTTTTTTGCGTGATTAAACCTAGAATAAAAGTTGATTTAGGAATGAAGTTAAATAGAATTTCTTTAGAAAAAAATAAATGTAATATTTTTATTCTGAAAACTGGATTAAAATATTAAATTTAAAAATCGTTGTGTAATTTATTTGTATATGATCATACAAATGTGTATATTCATTTACCTAATTTCTTTTTATTTTTGTAATTTCGTTATCAATATTTAAAAGTGTGTATTAGATTTTTAAACTGATTTTCTTATGGTAATATTTTTAAAAAAAAAGTTTAATGTTTCTAAATTCATAAAACGAACAAAATATAGCTTCTATTTTTTTACTGCTGGCAGTCGCAGTCAAGATATTATTCTTGTCTCCGTAAGGTGGGTACACTGTAAGGAGGGGAGTTTGAAAATTTCAAAAAATTGAAGCATTTTTAAACGCTTTTTGTTATAGATTATAGTGTCTAAAAGTTATCACAAATGCGGCTTTTTTAATTTCGAATTATTACAAAAGTTACAGCGACAGTTATGCCATTGCAATTAATTGCCAATAGAACAAAATTTATACTGAAAGCACGTTTTTCTGAAACGACATATTTTTTAACTGGCCATTTGGTTTTCCCGAAAACCGCTCGACCGATTTCCTTTTAAATTTTAATACTAACTTTAGAATTGAATTTTCTATGAGACGATGTAGGATATTTCTTTAGCATTCATTGTTCGATTTTTATAAGCAATGTAACGCCATTTTTATAGGGCCAAATTTATTTTTTTTAATGCCACAATTTTTCAAAATGTTTATAGTTTGAAAAATCCAATGCTACGTCATAGACAATATGCTAAAGATTAATTGCATTAAGATATATTTTTTTATTTTTATGTTTCAGGAATTCTGGGCGTAAGAGGCCAGCCGACTGCATCTTTGTTTACACCATAATTTACATGGATGGCAAGGTCTAAGTAAGATTTTTAAAATTTAAAATAAAATTACAAAAAAAAACTTTTTAAACATAGCTTAACATATAGCATTCTTCCTCCCCCACAGCAGTTAACAATTGTTATTGAAACCCACAAAAATTCGTCAAGTATGATCTTTTTTCGACTTTCAAATCAGTGTCCTTTTTACTTACCCATCATTCGTAGTATAGGGTAAGTCATGTAATCGTTTTGAAAATCGAAATTTTTTTTTTTTGACGGTTTTACATGTTTCAGACACTGGAGATTCCGAAAAACATATTTTAGAAAAAAAAAAAAATTGCCGTCCGTCTGTGTGTCTGTGTGTCTGTGTGTGTGTCTGTAAACGCTCTATCTCCCGAAAAAATTGAGATAGAGACTTGCAATTTGGTATGTACTTAGTATGTAATAATGGGAAGAAGCCTATTTCATTTCAATAACCTCGATTAACCGGAACAATTTTTTTCGGACTCTCGAAATATTCGTTCTAATGAAAGGTCTATAAAATTTTTCGAAATTGTTTATTTTAAGAAATGAATATAAAAGACAATAAAAAAACATAAATTTTGCATAAAGCATGAAGTCGATCGGATAATTAGTTGCCGAGATATTTGGAATCCTATTTTCCACACTCTTCGATTTTTCATGACCCTGTATTTCATCCAAATTTCACTTCAAAGATATATTTTAATTGGAAATTTGACGCTTAATCAGGTGCAATAAACAGCTAGTTAATAGGATTATTATTTTTGGAGTTATAAGGATGTGTCTTTCCAACAATTCAGTAATCGAGCCTTTAAAGTTTGTGACGTCATCAAGCCACGATTTTATTTGAATTGCAATGCACTTTATAAGTAGTTTACACATTTTTATTTTAATATTTTACATTATGCATATCCATGATGGGTAAGTATTGCGGTGGCCCCCAACGACTAGTTTAATCTAGCACTTAACTAGACTAGCAGGGTAAGGAAGTGAAACATTCAGAGATAAACCTACGTAGAATACAAAGTATAATATAGATTTTCAACATTTTTACTGGTAATATTACAGAATAATAATTATATATTTCTATAAAACATTAATGCTTTGAATTTACTTAGGTATCAAATACATGTTCTCTAATATTTAAAAGAAACTGTGATTAATATTGAATATTGAACAAATAGAACATTTAAATACATAAAAACAATGATAAAGTGAGATGCTATGAATCAATTTTATATTTTGTAATTTTGTAAGTGCTAAGCCTTATTAGAAAGATTCTTTAAAAATTTTATACTACATACATATTCTTTTTTCTTTTAGCGGGTTTTCTAGAAATACAAATTATTTTATATGTTCTTTTTTTTTCTCTTGTAGAAAGATTCTATTTTAAAATAATTTAAGAAGTAGCACATTTATATAACTTAATATAAATAATTTATATATTTAAAATATCTTTCTTATTAATGTTATACACTGAGTGGCCAAAAATGAGAGACACCCCTTATTTGAAAGTAAATCAGTCCCACAGTGACGTAGATTGACGTAACAACGCAGAATCCTAATAATATTATAAATCTGATTGTGTGCAAATATTAGGCTGAAGCCAGCGTCAAAATGGAGCATTTAATGAGCCTGTATCTTTGTATATAGGCTGATTATAACCCTCATATGAACATAGGCTGGGTTTTGTTTATTTTATTCAAATAATTTTTTTAACAATTCAAAGTTTCGTTATTTTCATTGAGAATAAATGGACATTTTTTCGTATAGCATTTTAAAATGGTTAAATTTACTTTACCGTTGCTAATACTTTATCGTTGCCAAAACTAATTCAAAACTCGAAAAAATGATTTTTACCCAACAATTTTGTTTCAATTGAAAAATTTTCACGGGAAAAATGAAAAAAAAAAAAAAAAAAAAAAAAAAAGAATTAGATTAAATAAAATTATTAGAAATAAAACGTACTTTTTTAGTTTTTGATAATAATACAAGGTTTCAATATGCGTAACCATAGGAAACAGCGAATATGACGTCATTTATCGAAAATAAAGCGGATATGCTTTGATTGGTGAAATAAAATGATCTTGGGTTTTTTCTTCACTTTTTTCTTTTTTTTTTCTTTTGTATGGTAACAATACTTGCTTGCCGTTTTACCGTCTGCGCACGGCTAATATAACTATACCGTATTTTTTATTTAAATTTTAAAAAAGTAAAAAGAAGTTTCAAAAGAAAATGGTTAGCAAATGTCAATAATATGCTCCGCAAAATTATCCATGTCGTAAATGATGTCATGGATAGCAAGAAATAGTGATTTTTCATTCTTAAAACTAAAAGAAATCACTCGATTACCTAAAAAAAATGACGAATGTTAATAGTTCCATTTTTGTTGATAAAACCTAATGATTTAATATTATTTCGTTAAAGTAACATAATTTTCCGTATGCCAGTATTAAAATTAATGGCCTGGAAAAGAAAATTAACAAGAATTATGTCATTAAAAAGGGATTTATCTGGGGAAAAAGGAGACGTCATATTTGAAATAAAACGGAAATTTTCCAATATGTTTTAAAATGAGTGTGAATCAATTCCTTACATTAATAATACAAAGATCAATAAGTATAGAAAGTAGATGAGTTTCACGCCATATTTATAACGAAAAATTTAAATGTTTTGTTATCTATACTGATTATTAAGCATGAGTATCCGCTATTTCGTTCCACATGAGTATCCGAGTTTTCTGCTAAAAATCACATCAGAATTTTAAGAAAAGGAAAATGAACACGAATCTATTATATTAAAATCTGATCGCGTGTTTGTATTTTGAAACTACTCCTAGACTATCGAACGCAATACGATTTACTACCGGTTTAGCGAATACCGGTTATAATTGATCCGAGGATGTCCCACAAACTCTCAGAATTAAAAAAAATTAAATTAAATGCCATTTTTTTTTAACGACGTTTCTCTAAAAACGGAAAGTAACTTACTCCATATTTGTGTATAAAAAAGGAGAAATAAAACATATCAGTATATTTTTTACACCATTTTCTCATTAAAACTGAAAAACAGAATTTATTTTCACTTTGAATAGATGGTGAAAATAAAATCTTGATTTCAGTAAATTATCCGAAAAATACAAACATATTTTCACATATTCAAACTGCATGAATTAATTTATTCTGGAGAACAAAAAATTGCCTGCCAATATACTTACTGTCATTTAGAAAACAAGATTTGTTTCAACTATATATTAAACCAAGGAGGCAGAATTTAATTTAAAGAAAAAGCATATACTATTTCTAATTAATGTTTTTTTTTTTGAAGGATGGCTGTTAAAACGTTTCTCAAAGGCGTTAAAAGTAAAATTGTTTATCAAGTAAAATTGACATTTTTATTTTTACCCAATTCGTCTATTTCCACGATTTTATTTGGCCCTCCTTTTTGCATTGGTTGCAATTTCATTTTTGCGATTATTTGGCACAAAATTTCACTTTTTTAAGAATGAGTTATGTCAAGGTCCCTATAATAAAAAATACCGTATTGTCTCCTATGAAATGTGATAAATAGTTAGTTAATTATTAACGTTTTTAATTATTGGGAGTAAAATATTTTGCTTAATTAATGTATTTATTCTTCTTTTAATGTGGCGTGAACGAAGTCACGGGTAACAGCTAGTTGCTTATATAAGGAACTCTCAGGTTCGAATGACGTAGTTAGCTTTAAAGTTACTGTAAAAATGGATAAGAAGGAAGATTTAAGTGACTTTGAAGGAGGGATGATCATCGGTGCAAGAAGAGGGGGTTGCCAGCTTCTCTGAAACGATGACTCTTTTAGGATCTTCTAGCCCAACAGTATCTTATATATTTAGAGAGTGTCAGTTGAGAAAAATTTCAAGCGATAAAGACCATTCTGGTCGAAAAAAGCTGGTGAACGAGAGAGGTGAAAGGTGAGTAGCACGCACAGTCCGCAACAATAGAAGTGTTACAACGCGAAAAATTACAGCTGAAAATCAATGCAGGTGCATCACAAAGCAAATCCCAACGCACAACAAGACGGACTTTGCAAAGAATGGGCTTTAATAACAGGAGACCATCAAGAGTGCCTTTAGTATCACAGAAAAATATATAAAGACGCCTGTTATGGGCAAAAGAACGCCAAAATTGGTTACGTGAGGACTGGAAAAAAGTAGCTTGGTCCGATGAATATCATTTCCAGCTCTATCATGCATATGTCAGGATCAGAATATGGCGCAAACAGTACAAATTCATGGACCCCTCCTGCCAAATGACAACTCTTCAGGTTAGTGATGGTGGAATTATGGTGTGGGGAATGCGTTCCTGAAGTACACTGGATCCTTGAGCATTTGTGGGACGAAGTCGAAAGAGTACTTTAAAGATTGGAAACACCCCCATCCAGGCTGATCCAACTTACAGCTGCCATTATGCCAGCATGGGTCAACATTCCTCAACAACAGTATCAACAACTTGTTGAGTCTATGCCAAGAAGAATCGGCCGTTATCAGAGACAAACTTTATACCTAAAACGAATTTTTCTGAAACGACAGATTTTTTAACTGGCCTTTTGGTTTTCTTGAAAACCGCTCGATCGATTTCCTATTAAATTCTCATATTAACTTTAGAATTGAATTTTCTATGATACGATGTAGGATATTTCTTTAGTATACATTTTACGACTTTTTACAAGCATTTTAACGCCATTTTTATAGGGCCAAATTGATTTTTTTCAATGCCACAATTTTCCCAAATGTTTATAGTTTGAAAAAATCCAGTGCTACGTCATAGACAATATGCTAAAGATTATCAGATATCGGCCGTTATCAGAACTAAAGGTGAATCAACTCGTTATTAGAAGGTGTCTTAAATTTTTTGGCCACTCAGTGTATAGCTTACACACATTTTTAAAAATAATTTTAAAAAACCTGCTTCTAAACCTGCTTTTGTAAAAATATTGCAGTTTTTTTTTTTTTTTTTTTTTTTTTTTCGAATAACGGGTATTTTCTTAAATAGATGCTATTCTGTTTATTTATAGTTTTAAAAAATATTTCGATCTATTTTATTACATGGCGTTTATTTTTTAATTAATTTGTATTTATAGATATTATTAATAGTAAATAGTAAATGCTTTAATAGTAAAAGTTATATCTGCTACTAACATGTTGAAATTTCTATCTTTGATTCAAAAAAATGCTATACAAAGACCTGAAGATCGTATATATATATATTTGCTTGACATTGATTCGGATTTAACAATAGGAACGTCTTGTTTTATTCATATGTACCTTTTTAAAACACATTTGAGGACACTACTATAATTTCAAATACTCAACTTACCGATAATATTATAAAACATTTGAGGTAACGAGGGAAAAAACCATGATAGTCCATTTTTGGGAAATCAACTATGTCAGTGCCATTTATTAGAATGAGGGGAATGAAGGACTTGGCAAACTTTTATCGAGGCAAAAAATTAGAATAATCTTTTGAAAAGGACAATTGTATAAAGAGGGGGGGGGGGGTGATAGTTTATTGAAAAAGCATAGTTGAAGTTTAGTATAAAGGGACAAAACCGATGAACGTCGACAATTATAAAAGTTAGAACGATTAATAATAACCATCTGACTATGTTTTAATGTTATCGTTTTTCTCTCTGACTCTTCAATTTTTTTGAAAAACACATTTTAATCTTTTTGAAATTATTATCAAAATGTTATTTGCTTTTATATTTGAAATATAAATTAGGCTATCCTTGAGTAAAAATAGTAATAAACAGGACAGTACGCGTCTTTAATTTTTAAAATTACTGAAAATTAAATAAATTTTTTTACTAATTACTGAAAACTTATAAGATTTAATGTATCATAAATCAGTAAGTTTTGTCATGAAAAAGGAATTTTTTAATTGCTGTTGTTTTACTTGGTTAATCGTAGAGTATGTATTTTCTAATTATTATTTATAGGGCCCGAAGAAACTTGCAAAAAATTTAGTTTCCTTTCAAATCGGTGCAATTCCTTCCAAACTTTTATAAACTGTAATTACTTTGATTTAAATGGCGTTTAATTTGACGGTTAAAGGCATTTGAAAAAAAAAATATAGTCATATACAGGGTTATCAGGAAAGAATCCTCCGATTACAAAATTTTATATTATCCATAATTACAAGCAGAAAATAATAATTAATATGTCATTGTAAAGAAACTATTTTTTTCCACAAGTGTTCGATATGACAGCCGTGTAATATCAAAGCAATATACCAATTCTTGCCAAACGCGTTGTAATGTTTCACTATTAACTGTTTGTAAAGCAACACAAATGCGTTGTTTAAGTTCGGGCAAGCTTGTAGGCAAATGTGGTATGGACACAAGATCTTTGACATATCCCCCAAAAAAGAATTCACAAAAATTAAGACAGGTGACTTAGGAGGGTAGCTGTGTAGGACCAACTTATCGGCTGCACTGCGACCAATCAAATGGTCACTGTTTCGAAGTTAGGTAGTTCGGTAGGTCACTGTTTCGAAATTTACGAACCTCCAAATTCCAATGGAGCGGTGCATCCTCTTGTTGAAAAATGAAATTTACCATATCTTCCTTCAACTGAGGGAAAAGCCAAATTTCCAAGATATCGAGGTAGATCGAGGTTCTCTGATTTTTCGGCAAAAAAGAACGGTCCGTAAACTTTTGGTAAAGTTACAATGCTACAAACTAAAAATGTAACATTTTTCCTTTACAATCACATGTTAATTATAATTTTCTCTTTGTAATTATGGAAAATATCAAATTTTGTAATCGGATGATTTTTTCTAATAACCCTGTATATTATTTCTGTTGTCAACATCCCTTTTTCTATGCATCTACAAAACGCAGAACAGTGAATGAGGTATCATTCGAAAGGTTTTTGAATGGGCTTCTGGCATAGTACACTCACGGTTCGTTAAAACATGTTTTTGAATAAAAATTGCAGTTAAATAAAATTTAAAGCAGTATTATTTTCATAAATGGATTGAAAGGTTTTTCGCAAATAAATGTTGCCACAAAAATGAAATACCCATTATATTATGCTCAGCAATGATTATAAAAACATAAATAGTACAATAAAGAAAAATTGTAACGCCTCCGCACGGATTTATTTTATATTTATGATTGCAAAATTGAAATGTTTAGAAAAATAGATACCATCGACCATCGATCGACCTAAGCAGTCGTATTTCGCGTGTAGGCTAAAAGCTATAATGCTTTGTTATATTAGATTACCTTGTATTTTATATGTATTCAATTTATTTTTATTTTTAACGCGTTTTTTCCAAAGCGATGACATCATCCTTTAATCCAGTTAAGATATGATTTTAAATTTTTTCCCGCGCGTGCCTTTTGCTATCTTCGATAAATTTTACTGTAACTTTGATGGAATAAATGAGATGAAATTATGGCTTGACTAATGTTGTTTTCCGATATTTTTATTCTTAATTTTTCTTTAAATGCTTAAACCTGCATCTAAAAAATATTTAATATGCGAAGCTCTCGAATAGGTCCACTGATATATATTTTATTTTTGATGTCCACTTCCCCTTTTTCATGCACATACAAACCGTACAACGATGTATGAGAAATCATGTTAATACTTCAAAAAGCGTATATATATTTTTTAATTATGCATTTTAGAAACCAAAAATTCAGCATTGTAGCGCCACCTGTTACAAGATTTACACGAAAATCTAATTATCTGCAAATTATGTCAAAGTCTAACAGAATGTTATGTGTGTTGAATTTCCGTACATTAATTCTTGAGATATGACTACGAATCCTGAAAAATGCAGCATAGAAGCCTCTCCTGTTGGTCTATTTACATCAAAACCATATCAATAACAACTTATGTCAACGTCTAACAAAATCCGAAGTTTGATGGAAACCCGTGCATTAGTTCTAGAGATAGGGATATTGTGGAAATCGTGAATAATGCATCATAGCAACACCACCTGTTGGGCGATTTACACCAAAAACAAATTAGTACCAATTTATATCAAGCTCTAACTGATTCCAAAGTTTTAATAAATTCCGTGCATGAGTCCTTGAGATAGAGCACCCACAAAATTTATGTCACAAACATACACAAACACAAACAGATTAACAGACTCACAGACAGACCTTTTCTAAAAACAATCATTTCGTGTTCATGATCTTCTAAAACGTGTAAATCCGTCGAAAACCGGAAGTTGAAATTTTTCAAAAATTCAATACTTTCTTCTTGTAAAGAAAGTGAAAATAATCTTCTTCCTTACTTCTGTTAACCTTACTCTGTAAAAAAAAAGGTACTTGATTCTTTCTGTTAGGAAAATATAACATAACCATACGAATATATACAACCTCTTCCAAGTTACACGCGATTCCAAAAAGCTTTCTTTATCTTTTATCTATAGGTTTTCGAGATTTAAAGAAGTATTTATAAAATAAAAAAATATTCCTGCTGGCACTGATTTTCGGAAGCATTTCAGAGTAGTTTTTATAGGGCATTAACCAGTTTTCTGAAACAGGAACATCAGTTTTTAGTATCCATTAATTTTCAAGTAAACATTTGTATGTTCAACAAAAATGTTTAAATTAACAGCATTAACATTAAACATTATCATTCAAATTAATATTATATTGAAACTCTTGCATGCATAAATTTAATTACGCAGCTGAAAATGTTAAATTGAGAATTAGTAAATGATTCTTTAAATGTCGTATATAAATAAAATACATAAAATATATCAGTTTCTGAAATTTTTTTAAATTCCTACTATTAGCTCACACTCTCTCTATATATATATCTTGTTGGAATTTTCAATCGTTAATAAAATATTTTCTATTCATTCTATCAAGTTCAAATAAATTTTTTTAGACTTGTCCTGGATGACAATTGATGTTAATACAGTTTTTTTAAATATTAATTCATTAATTAAATTAAATTAATTAATTTTAATTTTATATTTCATTTCTGTTCAAAAGTACTGACTCACTCCATATTTATAGTCTCACCTTCACACGTAAAAAGATAATGGGGCTGGCTGTTCACGGACGAAGATCAGGCGGCTCGCGGGCGAAGGAGACTATAAATGTGGCCTGAGTCTATACTTTTGAACAGAAATGAAGTATGAAACTAAAATTAAATAATAAAATTTAATTAATGAATTAATATTTGAAAAAAAAACTGTATTATCGTTAACTGTAACATCGCTATGGCACTTTATTGTGAAGTTTGGTAATTTTCGAAATTCAATATTTGAAAAACGGCATAATTATTAAATTTTAAATTTATATCAAGAAAAATACAATTTTTTTAACTTTCTAACGTAGTTTGTCTAACAATTTTGTGAGAAATACTTTTCGAGCTATTAATTTTTGGTATTTTAGCTATTTATTTTCATTTAATTTTTAATACATTTCAAAAATTTCTCTTATGTAAGATATTTATCAGGATATAAATTTAGGAATAAATACCGTCAGTGGCGAAGCGTGTAGATCGCTGGAAAAAAATTTCTATTTGACCTAAGTAGGAATTGACTTAAAAAAAAGTTTTTATACTACTTGTTAATGATGAAGAACGTTTTCTGGAATCATGCGTTACTCGTAACATGTTTCTATATACTTTTGTTCGTAGTGATATTATATTTTAGTAGATTAATAAAGAAAATGTCTTTTTTTTTGTACAATGTACTGTTCAGTATTGTTATGATTCTTGTTCAAAGCATATGTATTAGACAAAGATCTAATGATATCATATTGTATACCTTTATCAGCTACAACTTAAATACTAAAGCATTTTCTATCCACCTTCGATAAACACATTTAATACTTACTTCACGACTTCAAAAATATAAATAATTTATCATCCAGGTCTAAGAAGACCCTATTTCCCCGAGTTTTTTTTCTTGGACTATATATGCTGCAAAGTACTTTTGTCCCTCTTTCTGTAAATTCATAAAATTGTCAGAGTAAGCAGGAAAGGCATTATTTATTCATTCTATTCATTTCAAAGAGCTAAAAGTAGGCAAGCATTCATATTTCGTAAAGGCAGTTTCGTCACGTTTTAGCTCAAGTTATTTTTATCTATAGATAGACTAGAAAACTAATATTTTTTATTGCTTAAAGCGAAAATATGAATCGATATTATATGTACGCTATATATATTTTTAATACTTTCATTTTATGTTGCAGAAGTATATATAATAAAAATGTTAAAATAAAATATAGATATTGTTATAACATTAATGTGTTTGGAAAATGTATCAAAAACCTAAAGGTTTTAATAACATACATTAATTTGGCATCACATTTCTGCAGCGACTGACAAACCATGTTGATACAAATCAAAAATCAAGGTTCGTATGGTTCTTCATTACCAGTAGCACTATTTTTGAGTAGTAATTTTTAATAATTTTTTTGATACATTTGTACGATTTAATAAAAAGAAAGATTACTATTCGTAAAAAGTGTTGCTTGAAATAAAATACCATACAAACCCTCGAGATATATTTATATAAACTTTTATTTATTTATTAATAGTTTTATATTTAATACTCAAAACTCGTTGATGTATTCTATGATGTCCCTATTTAGTCTTGATTTTCCGCCCTAGCCTGTAAGTGATTTGATGACGACTGGAAATTAGAGCTATAGCATTCAGATATAAAGTTTAAAAATCCTAAAAATCAGCATAAAGTAAAGACTGTTTGGTCATTTTCATAAACTTTGAGGCCGCATATGAAGGGAAGATATTAATAATTATCTCGCGTTTGTATATATATTTTTTTTTTATATTCAATTTACAACTTTTGCGTGGTATATCAATGATAAACTAGTCGTTGGGGGCCACCGTAATACTTACTCATCATGGATATGCATAATATAAAATTTGAAAACAAAACATGTGTAAACTGTTTATAAAATGCATTGCAATTCGAATAAAATCCTGACTTGATGACGTCATAAACTTTAAATGCTCTATTACTGAATTGCGTGAAAGAAACATCCTTATAACTCTAAAATTGATAATCCTATTAACTAACAGTTTACTGCGTCGGATTAAACGTCTCATTTCCAATTTAAATATATCTTTGAATTGATATTTGAATGAAATACAGGGACATGAAAAATCGAATAGTCTGGAAAATAGGATTACAAATATCTCGGCAACTCATTATTCGATCAACTTAATTTTTATGTAAAATTTATGTTTTTTTATTTTCTTTTATATTCACTCCTTAAAATAAACAATTTCGAAAAAATCTGTATACCTTTTTTCAGAACGAATAGTTCGAGAGTCCGAAAAAAATAGTTCCGGATAATCGAGGTTACTGAATTTCCATAAGCTTTTTCCCATTACTACATACTAAGTACACACCACATTTCAAGTCTCTATCTCAATTTGTTCGGGAGGCGTTTACAGACACACAGATACCCGCACAGACAGACGGACAGCAATTTTTTTTTCTAAAAATATGTTGTTCGGAATCTCCAGTATCTGAAACGTGTAAATTCGTCAAAATTTTTGTTTCGATTTCCAAAACGATTACAAGACTTACCCTATACTACGTATGATGGGTAAGTTAAAAGGCTTGTTAATTTTTTCGTCCCACCTAATACACAGTATGCTCAAAAAATACACATACTGCAAGTAACCGCAATAAAGTATATTCAAAATAATAGGCTTTTGCACTCTAAAAAACCCCGATTAAAAGCATCAGAAAAAATGTTTATAAAATATTACAAAACAAGTATTACCGTCAACAGAATGAACCGTGAATGATGGCCATTTAAAGTGCATTTCTACCCTTACATGTATTGTAAATTGTTTAAACATCGCTGTACAATCGGAACACAGCTGAATAACAAAAGAATTGAATAACCGTATCATGTCAGTAATAAATGTAACTGTTCTTGCACGATGTATTTTCCTTATTAAGAAAAGCCGTGTTACACATGAAAAGCCATACACAAAACTTCTTTGACTTCGTCATCTAATGTAAATCTTTCCCCTTCTAACTCTTCTATAAAAGTATCCAAAGAAATATTCTTCCTTAGAAAAACAAGTACGAACTACATACTTTGTAAAAATTATAAGGACACTAAACAATGTAAAGTATCATTATTTTTATATGATTCTATGTATTAGTACCGTTGTATAATATGTATTTCTAATGACTGTCTTCTTCATTTTTATATACGATATACTTAAATAATATATGAAATATCAATGTTTTTTAATGTTTATAGTTATAAGGACAATGCTTATAAGTTCGAATAGATAGCATTTTAATAAAGAATGTTACCGCATTTATTCATATCGTACGGTCAACAGAGTGAATAAATAATGGGATACTATTATAATTTAACCGCATTTTCCCAGCTTTTGAGGTATAGCATGATGCATTAAATTATTGAAAATGAATTTTTAACCTCTTAAGCCACTATTTGCATAAATGTGTGTTAACGTAAATACAAAAGTACAATTTTGAGCTCATTTTTTAGAGACAACAACTAAATTAAATTTACCCTGAGATGATACTGCAACCGAAACCATGATTGATTTTCTTTTACATTGATGAAACTGGTCTCCATGAAACTGTCTGTTACACTTTAAATTGTGCCAATATTAGATAGAAGTTTATTTCCTTCAAGATTGAATAAATTTTTATCCGCCTGAATTTATGCGTTAAAAATGGTACGATTTGTGGGGAAATATAAACGTCACATGGTGCGGTCAAAATAAAGGAGAATCAGTCATCGTTTGGAGTCCTGTATCAGCACAAATAAAACTAATCAGGATATTCTTTGAATGAAAATGAACTTCAAAGCACACACTCTTATTTTAGATTAAAACATTTTCGTATATGATTTCTTTTGGTATGAAAAAAATTCAATTTTGGAAAAGATAATTCGCATTGACATGCCTCAAAAACCACTATTAAATTCAATGTCATGAACCGCCAACGAAAACGTTCATTTATGACAATGTCCCCTTAATTGACTGACCACCTCAATAGCAAGATATGAATGGTTGATATATAAATTGCATTGCAATGGCGAGCTTTTTTATGTAAACGGAAAGCAATATTCATGCTTTAGAGATCCCGAGGAAGAATTTTACAATCTCTGGGCAGCTAAACGGGCATGATAACTATCAAAATGTGTTACAAGCAAGTTGAATCGTAATACTCAACGTCACCCAAATGAAGGTTTTATTATTAAAATTGTGTCTATTCGAACTTATATTCAGTGTCCGTATAATTATCGCCATTAAAAAATTTTAATGATTTTCTTATTTAATATTTATGCAAAAAAAAACTATATTTTTTTCAAATAAAAATGAGCAATATTATTCTTTTTGGACGATAAATACATATTCTATAATGTTTCTTAATACTTAAAATATAAGATGTTTTACCTTTTTTTTTGTTTTTATAATTTTGTCCTGCGTTGTATAAGAAGGTTGTTTGTGTGATGTGCTGTGCAGTTTTTCTAATTTTTGATTTGTTACGCCAAATGAGTGCGATTTTGTATATTCTTGGAGAAGAAAAATCATTAGGATCGAAATGGAACATTTTAAAAACCGATTTGCTGCTTTAATATTTTCCAAATACTCACAGCAATATAATGCAATAATTGTACGTCATTCAGAATAAAAATATCGTTAAATAACAAGTTGGAAGACATTGATTTATTATATATAACGGTAGTTCTTTACCTACATAGCAATTCTTTTTCTTTATTGCTATGGACTTTACCCACAAATTGCAACAGCCACGTCTCTGCGGGTATTAGCACTCCAAAAAAGATTGTTTATTGGACGAAGGGGAAGCTGTGTTAAAATGTAATTCACGTCTATTGGTGATTTTCGTCTATATACCCGCAGATGAAGTGGCATGGGTAAAGCAATTATTTTAATTAAATATAACAGTCTGATACTTAAGTTTTATCCCATTGCTCAGAAAAATTACGTCGAATATTTGCGAAATTCTCTCGAACACAAGCTTGAAAAAGAATTGATTATTTTTCTTCTCTTTTAATTTTTTTAATATTGTCAAAAAAATGGTTGTGCTTGTCTTTGCCTTAGAAGTACTTACTACGCCAAATTTGAAGTTTCTACGTTTGAGAGTCTAAATATAATTGTAAAATGATTTCCTATCATTGCTTCTAGTAATAGAACATCTATTTCAAGTTCGATAATTTTTATTTTATTTTTTGGGAACATCAGGTTTTAATAGTAACCTACATATAAAAAGTAAAGATTCATGCCCCGACAGTTTCAGAGTAATCATGACTCTTTTGAAATGATGCTATTATATTTTAATTTCCGAATTTTTAACAAACGTTTTCAATTGGATTTTACGTCTTAAACGTAATCACGAAGTCAAAATTCATGTTTATCGCCATAAAAGTTTCATAGAATTTGTATTTTGACAGTGCTTTTTGTACCTCCACCCACATGATGAGGTAGAGATAATAAATAGCCTATGTTAGAGCAGAAACTGTCACCCCTTTTTGGCCACCATAAATTTTCAAATTGGTTCGATATTTCCACAAACGATACGTCCTACAAACAAAGAAACAAACGTTTCTTTATTAGTATAGACTCATTGAACTGTTTTGGATATCTTGAGGACCAGTGTAATTATACTTTCTGTGACCGCACACTGTTATTTACCGTTCACTCTTAATGCTAGTGACTATTTAAAATGAAAGTATGAAGAAAAAACTAAATCAAACGAATTTTTAAACCACAGACAACTTATCATGATTGACATGACAAAAACTATAAAAATTGTCTGCTAATGTTAAAAAAGTCTTGTTAATATTTGATTTACCCTTGTAGTCTTGAAAACTAGAACTTCAGAAAATGTAATATAATAAATAAAAAGGATTCAAGCATAAAATATCTGGAATTATGACACAAAAACAATTATTTTATTGCACAAAAGAGAATAATAAATCGGATTCTAATGTAATTTATGACGATGAAGAATAATACGTGCTCTTTAGAAAAAAAAACATACACACAAGAACTGGTGGAATTATGTAATTTATTATCTGTGTTTATAAATCCCAGAAGTAGCATATAAGAAGTTTAGGAAAAGAGAAAAATAAAACGTTACTTTAAAAACTTTATAGTTCCTAGGTGACCGGAAACTAAATCAATAAAATACTTATTTATTAATTTAACCGTTATTTAAATGTTACGATGTCTGAAATTAATTTTTTGTGAAAAATTTTATTTACAATAAAAACATAAATTATCTCAGAAATGGAAATATATAGAATATTTCAGGGTTTAAATTCATTTCAAATGGTTCACGAATATAAAATGTAATAACAAAAACATAAAAATAATCCTTTATTAACTTTAAATGCCATATCTTGCATGTAAATTACTTATTGCAAGTTCAATATGAATTGGAAAGTACAGAAAATTTCCCTGAATCCTGGATTGAAATTTTCATTAACACATTGACAGATTTACCTAAAGTTACCAATATGTGTTAAAATATCATCTAGAAGTTAGCTAGAAATATGTATAATAAAAAAGCACATGCACGACCTCCGAAAATTGAGCTGAGTGAAAAACTCATTCATTTGATGTCGCCCAGCAGGTATTACAAATTTCTAATTTTGAAATGAACATATGTAGTGACAGCAAAAATGAACTTTGCAACAGCTCTGGTAATGTTCTTGCCTGCCAAAAATTAAGGAAACCGTAATCTTTCAGTATTAATCAAATTTGTATTTTTAATTAAATTTTATTGTTGGCAATGACCTTTGTTGAATATTCCTTTCTCAAGATAGTGTCTTTTGTTTGATAACTAGCCATTTTTATAACAACCGTGTTCACCATAGTGGATTTCCAGATAAAATAAATGAAAATGCTATGTAATAAAAATACGGCGATCACAATAAAGCAGATCTGAGATATGTGCACTCGCACCGATAAATCGTTAAAACGACAATCAGAAATAATGACATTACTTTAATACAATCGTAGTAAAATTTTTCAGCTTTATAAATGAGAGTGCACATTTTCTTATACAAGTGCAAGAGCAAAATAAAATATTTTTCTGACAATCCGGGAAACAAATGCAAAATATTCTTCCAGATGACGTTGCATTTAGTGAAATACCATTTCGTATGGTTTCAAAATACTGCTTTTACTTTATGGCATCCACTGTTGATAAAGAATTATTTTTAAATGGAAACTTACATCTTCATTCATAAAAAAATAAATCTACAATAATTACATGAAAATGACATAATTTTTTATGACGGTCGTGACGTCAATTAGGAACTTTGCTTGAAAATAGAAAGCACTTATTATAAAAAAAAACTGTTGCGAAGTTTCCTTTCTTAGAAAATATAAATAAAATGTTACCACTGCATGTAAATTATTTTTAACCTTAGCTATAAGATATAGCAGTAATATGCAAACGAAATAGGATATAAAATATTGAAACCTTTTGTTTTTAGTTGGATAGTTTGCATCACATGGAACGCATCTTATTGACATTCATGTCATATTTAAAAAACAAAAAAAAAACATTTTACTAATTTTTCTTCCGGAAATATTTATTTTGAAATTAAAATATCTGTATTATAGTTGTTGTTTTAACTCAAAATACATTTAAATGAAGCTACTATGTCATTTTAACGCACTTATAGTAAACTGTTTTAATGTTATATACCAAAAATGCCCATTATATTCAATAAAATAAGCTGATTTCGAATACGAAAATAAAACAAGTAAATCTCAATTTGTAACATGTAGGCGAGTAATTATACTTGGATCCTAAAACGTATGTATACCAAGTTTCATGCAAATCAGTCACAATTGTATATTTATATAAGGAGCATATAGAGGACTAACAGAACCGTGTTAACCACTGTCACCGATTTAAAGAAGGGCTTTGCCATGTTAACCATAGGGAATCCTTCCACGTAAAATAAATGAAAATAAAATAATTCAGTGATCACAAAAATGGATTCGTGCCCATAAATCATTAAGACAATCAGAAGAAAATAACGCTGCTTTGCGCAATCACGGTAAAATCGCTCAGCTTTAAAAATTACAGTGCAGGGTTTTTTAGCGATTGTAACAGAAAAATAAAGGATTTCCTTGTCAGTACGGAAACAAATGTAAAAATGTAACCAAATGGCGTAGTATTTACTAAAATTCTATTCCGGTTTCCGTTATTTTTAAATTGTAACTTACATTTTCATGATAAAAACCAAATTTACAATGATTGCATGAAATTAACGTTCTTTTCTAGACACTCTGAATCTTTCAGATTTTAAGTTTTGTTTGAAAGGAGAAAGAACTGTCTCTAAAAAGTCAGTTGCTATGTGTAATTACCATTTCATATAAATTGTAGAGATTGTGACCACTACATCTAAAGTATTAAAACACTTAGCTATAAGATGTAGCTGTTGTATGCAAACAAAATATGAAATAAAACAAAGCAACCCTTCATTAGATTCGGTTTGACGTCACACTCAACGTGTCTCACAGAAAGTGACGTAATAAATAATAATTATTTTTTCCACCAGAGGGTTTTCTTAACATTGAAATGTGTGTATGATAATTTTCAAATTAATATTTTCTCTTGCTTAACTAGCTAAATAGAATAAACGGTAATAATTCAAAAACTTTTGATGCAGTTTTACAGGTTAATACGATACACTTTGAAACAAATCAACGCCATCTAAAGACGAAATTTTCAACATTTCCTTTTCAAGTATTCACTTTTTCAAATATTTCACTTTTATATATATTATCATTAATGAATAGTTGAATGTGAAAGTTCAAGTGTCTATCTCTGAGCACGCAGTTTACGTACTATTAAATATATATATATATATATATATATATATTTTAATTTGAAATTCCTGAAACAATAAAATGGGATTATTAAAATATTGAAAATGCAAACTAATAATTTCGATTATGATACAGCTGCCGTAGTCCGGTGCATCATAAGGCCTGCTAATAGTATTTAGCAAAAGTGATTTTATGTTAAGTAACTGATTGCGTCACATTGTAACTTACTCTTTATGTATTTTATTAATATTATTTTATTAAAGCATAGGTTTTTATAATTATACACGGATGAGGGCCGCAAACAGAAACACTTAAAACATTGCATTAAAATATAATTTTTTATTAAAATATATACAAAATATAGTTTTTCTTTTTCTTTTTATATCTTTATATTTAAGTCTAATACTGAAGTCAATAAATTCTGAACAAACCTTTAATCCAATCTTTTCGCTGATACCTTAAATTAATCTTATAATATACTTTGATTCCGAATTGTTTTGTGAAGTCTTAAAAGTGAACGATACGCTATGCTCTGTAACGAATTTGAAGTTGAGTAGAATACATAATATTAGATAAATAAAAAGGGACTGCGGCGAAACAAAATAGCTAATATGTAACCCCTTTTTAAAAAATTTTCAACAAACAAATATTAAAATGAACCGCAACACAGGAAAATCAATGACCACTTGTACATTTTATGCAATTTTGTGAAATTTGAGAAAAAGAGAAAATTTTAATTACCTCGCAAAATTTTGACTGAATATTTTAAAAATTTAAATTAGTTAACTTTCGCACAATTTAATGCATTTTTGAAAATAACAACATTATCACTGTACAGTTTATAATTTTGCAAAGCCCAACCACTGACATTCCATTTCCTTAATTTAACACAATTAGTAAATTAGTAAATAATTTGTACGAGTTGTAATTTTCGAACTAAGTGAAAAAGTGCTCATGCCGAGTTTTGAACTTAAGACCTTTGGGTTAAGCTTCAAACTCTATACCAATTACGCTGTTCTAGACAAATCTGGTGAACAAAATTCACTCAGACAACCATTTGAGAAAGTAATCTGGACTGTTATCTGAAACAGCACAACAGAATAAACCAAAAATAATGGATCTCAAAGTAAACGTTGCATACGTAATTACAATTCATTAAAGTAACACATTTATTAAATTGTTTACATACGTTACACGCTACTACTTTCGTGAACTGTTTAAATAGCTGGTAATACTTCCACTTCGTTTAACTCTGCTCTGGTTCTAGTGTAACTCTCGTATCTCTGTTTATACACTGGCCTCAAAAAGCTACGTTTTTCGAGGCGCACTATTGAAAGAATGATAATAAAGGTACAAAATATGGTTAATATGAATGATCATAAGCAACTTCAATAAAATCTTGTGAAATATTTATACCCAATTCTATTTGTTTAAATAATTGGGCATTTATATGACTATCAAAAGGACACTGCGAATATGCCAATTTTGTAATTTGTGACGATTTTTTTTTATGGGATTGTTTTTATTGTCCATGTCTAGGAAATGTCGTTTACTTGATTCGTGAAGATGGCGGGCAATCGGATGGATGAAAATAGGATTACCACAAGCTGGTATTGCTAGACAATGCGTCTCGTAGTGACTATGGGATCAATTTGAATCCTAAAATTCAGTATCAAGAAGACATGTTTCACACCACTCACGGGTTCTAACCCCTGTACAAGATCGATTCATAGGCTCATTTCGCTCGAAGGAGGAGGATAGTGATCCAGTTCGTATACTGATCTGGAGAGAACAATCCTTCAGATTCTACCTATGTAACATTGTTGAAATACCCAGTTATTGAAGAGGTGCGATCATGATCTGGGCTAAATCTCTCTGGTGGTCACAGTAACCTCCATGTGTGCCATGGAAGAACTCTGACTGCTGTGAAATATCGGAACAAGAACCTTGCCTCGTTTGTCCCATCGTATGTAGTACATAAATTTTAATGAATAATAAAGTCCGATCGCATTGAGATAGAGTTGTTGATGGATTTCATAAGGATCAAGGGTTTGAGCGAATGGAATTGTCAGCTCAATCTTTGGGCCTTAATCCGATAGAGCATAATTGATACAATATTAGCAGACAAATGGCTGCCGTAAATTCTCCTCCGAAGTCTTTAAATGAACTGGAACAAGCATTGCTCCATGTATGGCGTTGTTTCCCATTCCAGTGACCGACAACATAATTGACAGTACGAAAAGACGATGCTACGAATGCTTTACAAGCAGTGCCGAACACATGGCTTATTAAAATCATATTTATTTATTTATTTTTACAAAAAACTGTCATTTTTTTTTTTTTTTTATCAATGGACTTTTGCAAAATATTCAATTTTTTATTTGTAAATCATGTTTGATGTTAAAATTAACTAACATTCGATAAACAACTGTTTAAAGCAGAATTCTTTTAAATTTCATGTTTTTATCTTCATTTGTTTTCAAATTAGAAATAAAAGACTTGTTGTACCTTAACATTTGGAGGCCTGTGTATATTATTGAATAAAGCTCAATAGGTCTAAATTTCATGTTTTTATCTTCATTTGTTTTAAAATTAGACGTAAAAGATTGGTTGTACCTTAACTTTTCGAAACCAGTGTATATTAAAATAAATGCTCAAGGTAAAAAATAGCAAATAAAATACATACAAAGTTGTATATTTATTATTTTCATACATTATATGTATTTTATTTGTGCTATTTTTTACGTTGATCATTTATTTTAATATAACGGCACAAAGTTCAATCCTCCCATTTTAAATAAACCAGTGTATATTGTTGAATATCTCTTACTTTAAGAATAATTTTATTTGTAGTGAATTATTGTCATAGATATTTTCACTTCATCTAGATTGTTATTTCTATTCTATTTTACTGCTTCGTATACTACAAAAGCTTCACCCTGAAATATATAATTTTTCTTTTTAAGTCTTTAAAAAAATTATAAATTTAAAAATTGTTATAATGTACTGTAAAAGAAAACTCTTTTCTTTGGGCATATGTAATCCGTCTGTGAATATTGTGTATATTAAATTATTATTAAGTTGTATATTTGATTTTTCATTTAATATTTGATTATCTATTGCAATAATGGAATCATTAATACATAATTTAGTATGAATTTCAAAATATGCTGCATGATATTTTAACTGTTCGTGAACTGCTAGTGAACGTTTTCGCATGTTTTATTTTGATGTAATATATAAGAGCAATCAGTATAGGATGAATATCAGTTACAATTGTTCGTGTACACATGTATGTACCTGCTACAGCTAATATAAGATATTTGTATTAAATTTAATTTTCTTAAGTCATGCATGCTTATACCGGAGAACCAAATAAGAACACCATATTCTATTAGCTTTTCTAGAACCGTTACATACCACAGTTTTTTTAGAACTCTGAAAATATCCCATCTAATATTTCTAATTTTTCATCTGTTTGAGTAAAAATAATATATTTTCTGTTGTAATTGTAATAAGTGTGGAAAACATTTAAATTTTAAATCGAAAATTATGCATAGATTGTTTAAATTCATTAACCATTTTAACTACATATCATGCAATTTAGAAATTAGACGCTTTTTAGGAATATGATTTTTTCGAAATAAAGTACAAATAGTTTTGTTTGTGAAATTTTTTAATTTAGCGAGATACATATGTCTTTAAAGTTCTTTATATATGTATTACCAAATTTCTCTAGATGCGATATGGTGTATGTTGAGCTGACATGAACAGTCTGATGAGTATGATATTTGAAAAGGCCCAATTTTTTCATAGATTTTATGGTGATCTTTTAAATTTTATTTGCAACTAATAAGCATAATACCTAGACATGATCATTCAGAGAAATTTCTATTCATTTATTTGCTGAAGTTTAGTTTTTGAATTAAAACTGATGTTTTCTTTCCGATGAATCTATAACTATAATAAAGACAGAGATGTTTATGTGTTTGTGTGTTTGCATTCTCTGTTCTGAAGAGACGGATGCACGCAGAGCTACAAAATGTGGTGGGAAGGTACTTCTATGCATGTACTTCTGCACCTCGAAGCCCGATTTTGGAATTTTTGAAAATATATTTTTTTTAATTTAAATTTTTATGCGATTTTTAAAGTGTTTTTACGTTTCGCTGCAATTTTTTCGCATTAGTAACAGGGATAAGGTTTCAATTTTTTAGCCCAATACAGTAAATTTTATCCTGCTTTCAATAAAGTTTATTCGGAATTCGTACAGCATTTTTTGAGTTTTTTGCTGAATTTTTTTCCTTCGACACTAAGAACATTTTCCCAGAATGCTTCTTTGATTCGTTGGTTGCTTCAATTTTGACCTCAGAACTTTATTCTTATTTCTACTTTACGCACAGAATCGTCATTCTTTTTTTTTTTCTCTTTTTATCTTGGAGAGAGTTGATAACTCTTTACGAATAAAAAAATTTTCATTTTTAAAGGGAAGGGAGGGTTATTAATCATAACGATTTGGATTTATTGACTAGATTTTTTAAATTTCATTTTTGCTCACTATAGAAAAGTTTCTCCTGTTTTCAATAAAATTTATGCGGAATTCGTACAGCGATGGTTGAAGTTTTGGAGAATTGTTCCCTTCAACACTAAGAAATTTTTCCCAGAATACTTGATTGGTTCGTTGGTTGCTTCCATATCAGCCTCAGTTATGCTCAGACTCTTTTTTTTTTTTTTGAGAGAGAGAGAGTGTTGATAATTCTTTACAGATTAGAAAAAAAATCAAGATTTTAAAACGGAAGGGCAGGTTATTAATTATCCCGATTTACATTTTTTACTAGATTTTTTCATTTCATTTTTTTATGCTTTTTTAACGTTTTTTTTTTTACATGTTTTGCTGCGTTTTTTGTTTGAGATGACGTCATAAATCTTCCATTGAAAGCCAAAGACTGTTGGAGGGCAATTGTGATGGGTAGCTGGGAGAATTGTAGGTACAGCTGAAAACTCAACCTAGCAATTGTGATTGGAAGATGAAAAGGTTATCAATTGATTGAAATTCGAACAGCGATATCTGTGGATTTTTTTAGATTTGTTTTATGAGATTTTTAGAGTTTTTTCATGTACGTGACGACATTTATGTATCTGGTTTCAGAAATTTGCAACGATAGCTTACTGTATTTGTATATCAAAACAAAAAAAAGAAAAAAAAAACATCATTTTGTTTCTGTTTCAAAAGTTAATGATAATTCCTAATTTTTTAAGGTTTTTTGTTTAATTCTGATTGGAGAGGAGAGTGTTTGGTTCTAATTTAAATATCGCATTAATGCTCTGATCGAAACTCCCTCCTTCCCCCTGGCCTCGAAAATTATAACTTTTTTTTTGTCGGATTCAAACGGAAACTTTTCTTTGATTCTTCTCAGGTACGAGATAAACTTCGGTATCATTTTTCAGCCCTGTGTTACCACTATTTCTGAACATTAATCACCAGGGAGGGGTGTTTTCTCCAGTTCTATGGGCCCAATTTCAACGAGAATTAGGTTATTCAACTTAACACGAACTAATTAAGATACAGATAGCTATTTAAGATACAGATTTGGCGTCCCATGACAGTAGAAGTGGAACTAAAAGATTTTGCAGCGCGTGCGCATCATGTTTCCTATACTGTGTCGTAGGCAGCAGGCACACGGGCTGGAGTTTCGATCGGAAAGAGTTTTATTTAGAACAGAGTGCGCCTCCTAGCAGTGGAAAATGGAACTAAAAAATTGCATTTAAAATGGGTCTTTCTCAAACAAGGGGCCAATTTCAACGAGAATATATTCATTCAACTTAACATGAACTAAATCAGATACAGATAACTAATTAAGACATAGATTTGGTACCCCCTGGCGGTGGAAAATATAACTAAAATATGTTCAGCGCGCGCACAACATGCCTTCTATACGGTGCCATAAGCAGCGCCAGCGGAGACACGTGCCGGAGTTTCGTTCGGAAAAAGGTTTGTTTAGAACAGAGTGCACTCCCTGGCTGTGGAAAATGTAACTAAAAGATTTTGCTATTAATACTGGTCCAATTCAAACGAAGTATTTTCTAACATTCTTCGGAGGTCTCCCAGGTACTAAATAAACTTCGGTATAATTTTTTCACGTCTTGGTTACCACCATTTATAAATATTAAACCCCTGGGGGATGATTTATTTTCTCGAGTTCTATGGGCCCGATTTCAACGGGAATCAGTTTATTCAACTTAACATGAAATAATTAAGATATAGTTAACTAATTAAGACATAGATTTGGTACGTTCTGGCGGCGGAAAGTGGAACTAAGAGATTTTCCGCGCTTGCACAAAACGCTGTCTATACGGTGCCGTAAGCAGCGGGAATGAGTGAAGGAGTTTAGTTCGGAAAGAGGTTTATTTAGAGCAGAATGCTCCACCTCGGGGTGGAAACTGAAACTGAAATATTTTGCAGCGTGTGCGCATCACGTCTGCTATACACGGTATAGTAAGTAGCGGGGACACGTGTCGGAAATTTGTTTAGAACAGAATGCACCCCCTGGCGTTGGAACTAAAAGATTTTCATGCGCGTGCGCCAAAAATGTCTATTTTAATTGAAACCGCAAAAGAAAGTTACCGCATTGATAATCCCAGACAACGAAATATTCTAATTTTTACACATTCTCGAGCATTAAGAAAGGTATTGATTCGAAGCTCACAGTCTTCACGTTTTTTTTTTTTTCTAATTTCCAAAATGCAAACTTTGTGAAAATCCGACGGTTTTTTTTTGACCAAATACTGTTTGTTTTGAATCATATGATACAGAGATTTGAGGATGTAGTATTGAATTTACTTCCGCATCGGGCGCCATCTCTCTATTTAATTTCTGAAAGACAAATAATTTCCAGAGGAACGGTTTCGTGCAGCGAGTTCTGTTGTGATTTCGCATATCGTATTATTTTTTGACAGGGCCGGACAACGCCGGGCGGATCAACTAGTAATATTAATATGAGTGTTAGGTAATCCCCTTCTATAATATTATTTCATTTAAATGCTATAAAAAGAAATAAGTGACATACGTATCATATAGCTTATCGGGTATCTTATAAACTATGTATAAAAAATATAAATTGTTCAAATGTTCGTCAATAGACGGCGTTGTATCATCACAACCTCTATTGTCTCTGAATGTAAAGGATAAAAAGCTCAATAAAAAAATTGACATTGAAGTACATTTTTGTATTTACCTCTGACTATTTATGAACGTACTTTCTTAACCTCTTTCAAAACATTCATCTACTTCCTTAGTATTTAATCTACTTACAATAAGATTCGAAATATCCTCTAGTTGAGCCAAATAAATATAATGCATTTTAAAGAATTCCTAGTCACTAAAGTGAAAGCAAGTGTATATTTATGTTCTGTATGTATTTCTGAATCGATATAAAACCCTTTTTGTATGATTTTAATATATCGAAAAGTGCCGAACGCTTGAAATTGCATCGTGTTCAACAGCGATCTGTCGATTTTGGAACTAAAATGTCGGACATTTCGTCAATGTCCAATCTCTCTCTTATGCAAAATCTCTAACAAACTATAGAAACGCTCAAACTGACTTTAAATTTTCAAAACGCAAAACATTTTTTGCGTAACAATAACTAAATAGAATAAAGAGTAAAAATCGATAGACTTTTGATGCAATTTTACACTTTAATTTGATTATTATTACAGTTTGTGAGAGCGCTTCACTAAAAATTTTAATATTTTTTTAAATTACAGTATACACAACATTTTAGAGACGTTATAAATGTATCACTTATTTCTTCTTTATATTTATTATAGTTAATGAATAACTGAATTTTAAAATTCAGGAGTCATCACATATACTCTTTGTATATTATTTTCATCATATAACTATTTCTAAAATTGTTGTATCGTCTTTTTTGGTGAATTCAAGTAAATACGCAATATTTTTATGTTCCACTGATTATAAGCAACACTTTAACTTCTTTCAAACAAGTAAAAGGGAATTCCACTATAAGCTCTTTCTAAATCGCACCTTCGAGGACTGGGGATTTTAGCTAAAAGAAGAACTTATTTTCTTAATACTGTTATACTTAGTGGCATAGAGTTTAATCTGCTCTTGATATATTTCATCTAGCAAATCCTTTTTCAAACGAAGGAACTGTGAAAAGAAACTTGTAATAGTTTGAAAAACGTGGAGAAAATTTTTTCGGACCTAAAAATTTAAAATGATTAATAGACATTCAGATACAGAATTTGATTTGATTTTACATTATGGAAACAATACAGAATTTTAAAATATTTTGATTTTCGAGAATATTATTCATGGAATTATGTGTTATTTAAGAAAATATCTGTGAAATAATTAGATGAATACAGCTAAAAAAAAAAAAACTACCAAATTTTGAAAACGAACTTTTTTTTGTCAAATATTTTAATAAATAAAATAAATGGATTAAAGTATATTCTGCATTAGAAATATCTAATGAACAAAAAAAATCTAAATAATGGAGAAATATCTTCTCTGCGTAAATTTATAGAAATGCTGTCCATGAAATAATTTTGCACACAATGAGAAAATGACACTTTCAAATCTGAGTAAATCGTTGTTTTCATTTTGTCAAGAAACATTTTGTTTCAAACATGACACAACCCAGTACGTGAAATATTGTGTACGCTATCTTGGCACTAATCAACAGATATTTGATACAACCCCGCATCTTTTTGCTTCTTTTTGGGAACAACGGATTTCGAGCTTATTCTATCGACGATAATTTTCAGAATTTTCAAGCTATGATTTTGAGACTTTCACAAAAGTTGCTCTATATACTTAGCTAATACATTATGCATTTTATATTTTGATTGCATTCGCGCATGCGCAGTGAAAAATGTTTTAGTAAGCTGCTCATTTTTCATCTAATTTTTATTATTTTTTAATTCTGATTGCAGAGTTATATGTACACTGTTATTTGCCATATTTTATGAAAATAACTTTTTTTTATGTTAAGAACTTTGCAAATTATAAGTAAAAAACTTGGCGAAATTTGTTACTGTTTTTATAAAAACCTTAATTTCTCTACGAGTATACATGCTATCCTCATACAAATGATCATAGTATATTACAATAAGCCACTTATTAATAATCTCGAGTTTGAACGCCTTTGCTACATTAGTTTTTACAGGGTTATCCAAAAGATATTCGTTGTTTTTCAATTTGTTTCCTATGGGGTTTCGTAAAAAAATCTTCGCGGAAATATATAACCTATACTATACTGTTTACACATCTACAGTTTCAGGTTAATTCTTTATGTATTTTTCTAGGTAGTTAACAAAACGTCTAAAATCGCAAGTGACCAATCAAGTTTGGCAATATAGTGTATGTCCCATATTGATTGTCATTCCGTGAGTATTTTAGATTTCAATGAACGTTTTATGTAGCCTGTGTTATGAAGTGGGAGATGGATATCTATATCTGATTTTGCGAGTGCGGGCACAGCTTCTTTATCTTGAAACTCCGTGGGAGCTGGGTCCACAGAGTTCTAGGCTGTTGCTCTAACCACTGAGCCACTCCGGCCAATTCCTGAGTCTGTAATTTTTCACTAATAAACCATGTTGGAGAGAAAGTCACCAGCCATCTAACAGACAGCCTTGGATAACTGGACAACGATGAATATATTTTTACTATTCCACCGATCTACGAATATATATATTCAAACACACATAAACAAAGACTGCATTCAACATTTTAAAGATAATCTTTAAAAATAAGTTTCGATTCCTGTCTCTGGCTAATTTTTCACTCCATGTTGGATTATTGTATTTAATGTATGTATGTCTTTATAATAATTGTATATCTTTAAACTGTTGAATGCAGTCCTTGTTTATGTGTGTTTTAATATATAATATTTAATAACATATGAGCTTTTATGTACTATAATATCTGTGCAAACGATATTGCAAATTTCTTTCATAATTTGGCTGTCAACGGCGTATGACAAGATATATAAAAATACAAATAATTATCGTGTAAATTCAGAATGCTATCAGCCATGTAGTGAGCTTTATCTTAGTTTTTTTTTGCTGTAATATATGCTGAATGCTTTGAATCGAGTACAGTAAACGCACAGGAGAAATTTAAACTTTAATAATCTCCTGAACTCTGTTTATCTTGTATTGTGCTGTTCAAAATATCATTTACAATATTTTAAAATGTCTGACTTGCCCTTCGGCATCTCCGCGTAAGATAAATATGACGTGCCTAATTGATAAAATGTACACAAGTGTTGAAGAGTGAACCTTTTATTTTATACGACAATAATACTCTCTATGAAATGACTGCACCAATTCATAAATAATGACGTAAATGCACAGATTTTCACTATTATTCTATTTTGTTTTAAATTTTAAAAGTTTTCAGTATAACATTAAGAGGATTAGAAATTTTCTACTCTCAAACATTTGACGTTTCCAAAATACATTGAAACGACCTTAAAGATGGATTAAAATGTGAAGCATGCTTTTGTAAAATTTAAAAAGGGCGTATAAGTAGATCAAATTGAATATAATGCTTGTGAACGTGGAAAAGAAAATAAATTATCGTATGCCTATTTGATAAAACACTACACTGTTAAAAATTTGCAGCAAACTGTCCAGTCGTTTGACCGTTTTTATAGACAAAGGTTACATAACCGTAATTTAATTATATTCTTGCCATAATATGATCAATAATAATTTGAGAATAGAGTTAATTTATGGTTACGTAACAGTTTTCTATAAAAACGCTCAAATGACTGGACAGTTTTCTGCAAATTTTTAACAGTTTGACCAAAAGCTACTTTTCATAGAAGGGACGGCAAAATTATCAGCAGCTTTGTAACAAAGAAAACTTTACTGCCAAACGTAGCAGATTGTTACCAAAATTGCACATGGGTCTCGCCAACTATTGACATGACTATGTAACATCGTTTTCACTGAATTTATGCATAAAATTTTTCTGAGACTATGATCCTTTGATAAAATTGCATTCTCTATAACTTACTAATTTTCTGGGGATATTAACCTTGATTTGTCTATGTTAAATTTGGGCTGATTCCATGGTGGAGAAGATGTTGAGTCTTTCGTAAACAGCATCTTCATAAATTAAAAAAATCATCTCACCATAGTGCGTCGGTCGCTTCGAATTCATCCTTGTTGTTTGTGTGAACTGCCATATACACTATAATGCCATAATTGATGGGAACTTTCAGTTTTAGACATTTTTTCGAATATTTTAAAATATACATGTCAGATTCTTTTGGGGTATTAGGATTAAAAAGAACAGGTTGACTTCATATTTATCAATGTTGATTTGATAAGTAGGACAATTAGGGGACCAACAAAAAATTAAAGAAGAAAAATAATACTTGGGATCACCCTGTAAAATAAAATGCACGAAATGATTTACCGCTACAGAATATACATAGGCAGACATTGTATAATATGTGTACTCATTTGTGTAAGAATAGCATGCATAGTAATTGAGATATAGCGATTTTGTTTAAAAATTAAAAAAAATTCTTGCATGTTGTTTGCTTATAAAATACAGGGTTTTTAACCAAATTTAACGTCAGTTTCAGAAAAATTGACAAAATGTAGTAGAAATCATATAGTGTGATTGAAATATAAATATATTAAATATTTAAAGAAATATGGGCAGTTGTATGAAAGAATTTTTATCTGCGCATGCGCGAACGATAACAAAAAACTTTTTGCCTAATTTAATACTCAACACTATGGAGCAACTTATAAAAAAAAGCAGTCAAATATCGTAAAAATTCAGAGAGATATCGGCGTTAGAGTGAGCTGTTTTTTAGTTTCTGACTAAAACTAATATTTTTTAACAATATCCAATATTTTTTAGACTCAGGTTTAATTTTCTAAAGGGAAATTAAGGACTAAAAATATCTGCAAACAACATTATTAAAGCCAGAATATCATCTAATTTATTACATCAAAGTTACTATTGAAACAGCCCATTGATTTCCAATACTGTGATATTATTATGGATGGTGGTTTCTTTCTTCACAAAGTCCCTTGGTCAAGAGGTTCCACTTTTATTTCAGTTTGTGAAGTATAAATCTCTACACATTATAAAGGAAAAGGCTGTTCAGTGGTTTTTGATGGCTACTCCGACATTGCCAACAGCACGAAATTAGCAGAGCAAAACCGAAGATGTGCACTGAAGAAGTCCGTGGATATTAATTTCAACGGGGAACACAGAGGTTTCCGTCAACCAAGAGCTTCCTTTCAAATGAAAAGAACAAATCAAGATTAACAGCTGTGCTTTCTTTCAAATTGAAGGAGAATGGAATATCTTGCCGGGAGAGTACTGGCAATGCAGATACCCTAATTGTAACAACAGCCATTGAAATATCTTCTTCTAGTGGCAGAGTGGCAATTGTTGATGAGGATGTTGATCTTGTTGTCCTCCTAATCGCCCTAACTCCGCTCGAACAAGAAATTTTCGTTAAGACAAGTAGTGGAAGAATTGAAAAAAATATTATTTTCTCACAACAGTTAATTCAAGAAACAAGACATCATTCTAGACCTTTATGCATTCACTGGATGTGATACGACGTCAGCCGAATTCAAAAAGTGGAAAACAAAAATTTTCCAGCTGTTTCAGCAAAGATGAAGAGGTACACAAAATTGCTGACCATGATGCTGTTGTAGAAGCAGGAAACCAACTTTTTTCTTTAGATTGTATGAAGCACCTCCCACATCTACATCTCTCAATACTTTCCGATACCATTCTTTCGCCAAATCTAAATCGAATGTCAAACCTGACTTTTCAATCCTTCCACCAACAGAAGTAGTGGCTAGAAAATATTCTATCCGGGTGTACCATCAGGTGCAGCTGTGGTTTGGCCAGTAACAACATGCCGAACTCTGGGGCTGGGAACAAAAGCAGAATCGTCTGGTTCTTATTACAACTAAGGAACTGATCGCACCTGAGGCTGTCTTAAATACCATCTTCTGCATATGCACCACTGGGTGTGGAGCTAAGTATGGGTACAGGAAAGCAGCCATTAACTGCAAACTCATCTGCAACATTTTCCATGGTCACTGTCTGAATGCTACACTTATAGCTATAAATACAGATCAACAGGACGAGGAAGACGATGAAGATGTGATTATGGATTCAGTCATGCTAAGAACGCCTTCTAATGTAGCGTCTACTTCAGTTGATGATAAGTCAAGAAAAAAAGAACATTATGACTTAGTAAGTATTTGCTTAATGATAAATTATTACTTTCATTGTTCTCAATTATGTTTTGTCGCGCTTACACAGTTTCACGTGAAATAACATTTTATTAATAATAAATATAAATATTTGTTTTCAGTACCAGGGTGATAACAACAGGACAAGGAAGAAGATGAGGTGATGATTATGAATCCTAACAATCCATCCACTTTCATAATTACACAATATTTACTTAATTATAAATTAATATGTACCTACTTTTAGTTTTCTCCAAGTTTTATATTCGCAATTATAATATTTCACATTCATAAACATTTCATTAATAATAAATATTTTTCTTTCATAAACAACTTACCTGGCATTATTTCATGCAATATTGCAGTATTGAAGTGTTTACTGTCTTCCTTTTTATTTTGCCACAATATTTAATAAATTTGAATAGACATTGAGTAAATAAATATCAAATTAAAGTAATTTTTTTTCCGGAAAATAAGTCAAGGCTCAGGTTTTCTGAATGACGGATAATCGAAGGTCTACTGTAAATACCTGTCATTTGTAATGAATTTTGTGTTCTTTAATGTCAGAGTGATTATTTGATGAAAGCCGACAGTTTCTGAGATATTTGTAAAAAACTAAAAAAGTATTTTGCCCCCCCCTTCCCTCCCGTCGTTCACTTCCTATCCATCAGGACTTTTTACATATTCATTAGTAGCCATCACGGGACAACTGTACTAATTTTTATCTCTGTAGCATTTATTATGGCGGCATTAAGTAAATAAAATTGAAATTAAAGTGAATTTTTTGCGGAAAATCCGTCAAATTTCCGGTTTACTGGCTGACGGATAATCGAGGTTCTACTGTATATAACTCTCATTTGTAGATAATTTTATGTTCTTTAATTTATATCGGAGTAAGTTTTTCATGAAAACCAACAGTTTCTGAGATTTTTGTAAAAAACTAAAAAAAGTAATTTATTTTAACCCCCTCCCCCCACTCACCTCCTATTCATCAGGACTTTTTACATAGTCATCAGTAGCCATCAATGAACAACTGTACTAATTTTTATCTCCTAGCATGTATTATGGCAAACTTTCCTAATTTTACTGGTCTAATACGCAAAACGTAATTTCTCGAAAATTTACTGTAGAGTGTTTTGCGTATTGGGCTAAATTTCACAAAATTTAACCATAAACGCCTCAATTTACCTAGATGTAATCAATGTATGGACTATATTTTCCTTTTCTTCGTAGTTTAGAGTCAAAATCTTCCTAAACATAAGCGTAAGTTATAATTAAATTGTTTTTTCTAAAAATTTTCTCCGAACGCTGCCAGATAACTTAAAAATATCAATTTGTGGACAATCCCCTATCATTCAGCGAGTTTTAGTCAGAAACTAAAAAACAGCTCACTCTAACGTCGATATCTCTCTGAATTTTTAGCTCACAGGCTATCAAAGCCTGAGAGCTTATGTGCCCGCCCGTTCTGTATGTATGTATGTATGTACGTATGTACGTACGTAACGCGATAACTCTTGACAGAAATAACCGTTTTGCTTCCAATTTTGTTTATCGGTTCCTTGTGATAAGGCGCTTCCCTGATTAGTTTTGGGGATTGATTGTTTAAATATAAAGGGGGTTTTTTTCATGCAGAATTCTCCAATTTTCTTCAAATTTTGTATATAGGTTCATTGTGATAAGGTTCTTTCCTGATTAGTTTTGGGGGTTCATAGGTTAAGTATAAAGGGGCTAACGGGGGGGGGAATCCTCCCCCTTAATTTAGATAAATGAATTTTTCATGCAGAGTTATCCGATTTTCTTCCACTTTTGTTTATAGGTTCCTTGTGATAAGGCGCTTCCCTGATTAGTTCTGAGGATTGATTGGTTAAATATAAAGAGGGGGGGACGGGGGGCTAACCCCCCTTAATTTGGATAAATGGTTTTTTCATGCAGAATTATCCAATTTTCTTCAAATTTTGTATACAGGTTCATTGTGATAAGGTTCTTTCCTGATTAGTTTTGGGGGTTCATAGGTTAAGTATAAAGGGGGTAAGGGGGGGTTAATCCTCCCCCCCTTATTTTAGATAAATTATTTTTTTCATGCAGAGTTATCCGATTTTCTTCAAATTTTGTATATAGGTTCATTGTGATAAGGTTCTTTCCTGATTAGTTTTGGGGGTTCATAGGTTAAGTATAAAGGGGGTAACGGGGGGGTTAATCCTCCCCCCTTATTTTAGATAAATGATTTTTTTCATGCAGAGTTATCCGATTTTCTTCAAACTTTCTATATGGGCTCATTGTGGTAAGGGGCTTCCCTGATTAGTTTTGGGGGTTCATTGGTGAAGTGTAAAGGAGGGAAACGGGGGCTACCCCCTTAATTTTGATAAATGGTTTTTTCATGCAGAATTATGCAATTTACTTCAAATTTTGTATATAGGCTCATTGTGGTAAGGCACATCCCTGATTAGTTTTGGGGATTCACTGGTAAAGTATAAAGGGGGGAACGGGGGGGTCTAACCCCCCTTGATATAGATAAATGGTTTTTTAAAGCAGAATTATCCGATTTTCTTCAAATTTTATATGTATGTTCATTGTGATAAGGCGCTTCTCTGATTAGTTTTGGGGGTTCTTTGGTTAAGTATAAAGGGGGGACGGGGGGCTAACCCCCCCCCCCCCTTAATTTAGATAAATGGATTTTTCATGCAGAATTATCCGATTTTTTCAAATTTTGTATATAGGTTCATTGTGGTAAAGTGCTTCTCTGATTAGTTTTATGGGTTCATTGGTTAATTATAAGAAGGAGAAACGGGGGATGGTTCCCCCCCTCTTAATATATTGTCGATTTCTTCATTTTCAGAAGGCTTATTTCAAATTCTTTGAAATAAGTATATAATTTACAGTTAGTGTGAATAGCCTGTGAGCTCAATGCCGTCAGTTTAAAGGGGCAGTTTTCTTTTATTACGATATTTGACTGCTTTTTAGCTCACAGGCTATCAAAGCCTGAGAGCTTATGTGCCCGCCCGTTCTGTATGTATGTATGTATGTATGTATGTATGTACGTATGTACGTACGTAACGCGATAACTCTTGACAGAAATAACCGTTTTGCTTCCAATTTTGTTTATAGGTTCCTTGTGATAAGGCGCTTCCCTGATTAGTTTTGGGGATTGATTGTTTAACTATAAAGGGGGGAACGGGGGGCTAACCCCCCTTAATTAAGATAAATGGTTTTTTCATGCAGAATTGTCCAATTTTCTTCAAATTTTGTATATAGGTTCATTGTGATAAGGTTCTTTCCTGATTAGTTTTGGGGGTTCATAGGTTAAGTATAAAAGGGCTAACGGGGGGGGGAATCCTCCCCCTTAATTTAGATAAATGATTTTTTCATGCAGAGTTATCCGATTTTCTTCCAATTTTGTTTATAGGTTCCTTGTGATAAGGCGCTTCGCTGATTAGTTTTGGGGATTGATTGTTTAACTATAAAGGATGGGGACGGGGGGCTAACCCCCCTTAATTTGGATAAATGGTTTTTTCATGCAGAATTATCCAATTTTCTTCAAATTTTGTATATAGGTTCATTGTGATAAGGTTCTTTCCTGATTAGTTTTGGGGGTTTATAGGTTAAGTATAAAGGGGGTAACGGGGGGGTTAATCCTCCCCCCTTATTTTACATAAATTATTTTTTTCATGCAGAGTTATCCGATTTTCTTCAAATTTTGTATATAGGTTCATTGTGATAAGGTTCTTTCCTGATTAGTTTTGGGGGTTCATAGTTTAAGTATAAAGGGGGTAACGGGGGGGTTAATCCTCCCCCTTATTTTAGATAAATGATTTTTTTCAAGCAGAGTTATCCGATTTTCTTCAAACTTTCTATATGGGCTCATTGTGGTAAGGGGCTTCCCTGATTAATTTTGGGGGTTCATTGGTGAAGTGTAAAGGAGGGAAACGGGGGCTACCCCCCACCCCCTTAATTTTGATAAATGGGTTTTTCATGCAGAATTATCCAATTTACTCCAAATTTTGTATATAGGCTCATTGTGGTAAGGCACTTCCCTGATTAGTTTTGGGGGTTCACTGGTAAAGTATAAAGGGGGGAACGGGGGGGACTAACCCCCCTTGATATAGATAAATGGGTTTTTAAAGCAGAATTATCCGATTTTCCTCAAATTTTATATATATGTTCATTGTGATAAGGCGCTTCTCTGATTAGTTTTGGGGGTTCTTTGGTTAAGTATAAAGGGGGGACGGGGGGCTAACCCCCCCTTAATTTAGATAAATGGATTTTTCATGCAGAATTATCCGATTTTTTCAAATTTTGTATATAGGTTCATTGTGGTAAGGGGCTTCTCTGATTAGTTTTATGGGTTCATTGGTTAATTATAAGAAGGAGAAACGGGGGATGGTTCCCCCCTCTTAATATATTGTTGATTTCTTCATTTTTCGAGGGCTTATTTCAAATTCTTTGAAATAAGAATATAATTTACAGTTAGTGTGAATAGCCTGTGAGCTCAATGCCGTCAGTTTAACTGGGCAGTTTTCTTTTTATTTAGCTCACAGGCTATCAAAGCCTGAGAGCTTATGTGCCCGCCCGTTCTGTATGTATGTATGTACGTATGTACGTACGTAACGCGATAACTCTTGACAGAAATTACCGTTTTGTTTCCAATTTTGTTTATAGGTTCCTTGTGATAAGGCGCTTCCCTGATTAGTTTTGGGGAATGATTGTTTAATTATATAGGGGGGAACGGGGGGGGGCTAACCCCCCTTAATTAAGATAAATGGTTTTTTCATGCAGAATTGTCCAATTTTCTTCAAATTTTGTATATAGGTTCATTGTGATAAGGTTCTTTCCTGATTAGTTTTGGGGGTTCATAGGTTAAGTATAAAGGGCCTAACGGGGGGGGGGAACCCTCCCCCTTAATTCAGATAAATGAATTTTTCATGCAGAGTTATCCGATTTTCTTCCAGTTTTGTTTATAGGTTCGATGTGATAAGGCGCTTCCCTGATTAGTTTTGGGGGTTCATAGGTTAAGTATAAAGGGGGTAACGGGGGGGGTTAATCCTCCCCCCTTATTTTAGATAAATTATTTTTTTCATGCAGAGTTATCCGATTTTCTTCAAATTTTGTATATAGGTTCTTTGTGATAAGGTTCTTTCCTGATTAGTTTTGGGGGTTCATTGGTGAAGTGTAAAGGAGGGAAACGGGGGCTACCCCCCCCTTAGTTTTGTAAATGGGTTTTTCATGCAGAATTATCCAATTTACTCCAAATTTTGTATATAGGCTCATTGTGGTAAGGCACTTCCCTGATTAGTTTTGGGGGTTCACTGGTAAAGTATAAACGGGGGAACGGGGGGGACTAACCCCCCTTGATATAGATAAATAGGTTTTTTTAGCAGAATTATCCGATTTTCTTCAAATTTTACATATATGTTCATTGTGATAAGGCGCTTCTCTGATTAGTTTTGGGGGTTCTTTGGTTAAGTATAAAGGGGGGATGGGGGGCTAACCCCCCCCCTTAATTTAGATAAATGGAATTTTCATGCAGAATTATCCGATTTTTTCAAATTTTGTATATAGGTTCATTGTGGTAAGGCGCTTCTCTGATAAGTTTTATGGGCTCATTGGTTAATTATAAGAAGGAGAAACGGGGGATGGTTCCCCCTCTTAATACATTGTCGATTTCTTCATTTTTCGAGGGCTTATTTCAAATTCTTTGAAATAAGAATATAATTTACAGTTAGTGTGAATAGCCTGTGAGCTCAATGCCGTCAGTTTAACTGGGCAGTTTTCTTTTATTTTATAAGTTGCTCCATAGTGTTGAGTATTAAATTAGGCAAAAAGTTTTTTGTTATCGTTCGCGCATGCGCAGATAAAAAATATTTCATACAACTGCCCATATTTCCTTAAATATTTAATATATTTATATTTCAATCACACTATATGATTTCTACTACATTTTGTCAATTTTTCTGAAACTGATGTTAAATTTGATTAAAAACCCTGTATTTTATAAGCAAAAAACATGCAAGATTTTTTTTAATTTTTTAAAACAATCGCTATATCTCAATTAATATGCATGCTATTCTTACATAAATGAGTACTCATATTATACAATGTCTGCCTATGTATATTCTATAGCGGTAAATCATTTCGTGCATTTTATTTTACAGGGTGATCCCAAGTATTATTTTTCTTCATTATTTTTTTGTTGGTCCCCTAATTGTCCTACTTATCCAATCAACATTGATAAATATGAAGTCAAACCTGTTCTTTTTAATCCTAATACCCCAAAAGAATCTGGCATGTATATTTTAAAATATTCTAAATAATGTCTAAAACTGAAAGTTCCCATCAATTATGGCATTATAGTGTATATCTATCTTTATATGTAAGGAATGTTCTAAGTTCCTTTTTCTAGTGTTAATAGGCAAAACAGTTGCGCAGCTCTTCCATCTACAAAAAAATATCGTCCCACTCATAATTTTGTATGGAGAGTAGTGTCGAATATCCTGGTAATCAACAAATTTGGTACTTAAGAACTGAATACACATATAAGAAAAAAACCATATATTTTATCTGGACAACTTAAATAACTTGGATATAGTATAATAGACTCAGAATTTTTTTTTTAAATCAGCATTTCGTTTTAGAGCTTTCTGAAACTGCAAATCACATTTTTATCCAGAAATAAATAACAAAATTTGGTGTTATTTCAAATACAGTATGAACGTAGAAAGACAACTATCGGGCCAAACTCGGTCACTCAAATAATGTATGAAGTCGGTAATTTCTTCAGTATGATTCCTTAAAATAGTACCAAATGTCAAGAAAAGATGGCGCTGTGCTTCTTGAATTGTAAAAGTGAAATTGCATTGATGCATTTTTTATTTCATTAGTACTTATAATTAATTTCGATTATTGATACGCCGAAAGAAATAATTTTGAAAACATATGATATAGTATATCAAATATTTTCGTCTCAATAGTTTAATTTATAGCAAATTAGCAGGTTTCGTCAGCTACGCTGGTCGATATAACATTGAATCAAACTATATATATGGATGGATTTGACGTTTTGTTTTACAGCAGTATCTGGAGGGATGGCAGTGCCTCCGCCAAGTCGAGAAAGCACAGCCGTAAGCATAAGCATCCTTTTCTGGAAGCAACTCAGGGCACTTTTGACCCCCCCCCCCTCATATCTCTGCGCTGTAGTTTCCCAAAAACCTGAAACTTCGTTTTTCTAGTGTATGTGGCAAATAAAACCAAAATTTAAAATTTCACTTTTCTGTCTTTTCTAGTTCAGACGACATATGAACTTTCAAAGTTTCGATTTTTTGTAACTCACTCACTCACTTACCCACGCGTCATAAAAAAGATTAGGTAGATCCCGTAGACCAAGAATTTTGAAATTTGGAATAAAGGTAGTATTTAGGATACAAAGAAAGAAAAAATTATAAAATCCAGAAAATTCGAAAAAAAAAAAAATACATTCGAAAATTCAAAAAATTCCAACAAAATTGAAGATTGAAAATAATAGGATCTGGTAGTCTTAGAAACTTCAAATTTGGTGTGAAGGTAGTGTCTAGAATTCAAAAAAAGAAAACATCAAAAACACACAAAGAAAATAGAAAATTAAATTTAAAAAAATCGAAAAAATCGAAAAAAAATCGAAAATTTGAAAATAATCCGATTTTGTTGCGCTAGTATCTGTAAATTTAGAATAAAGGTAGTATTTAAGATACAGAAAAAGCAAAAATTAAAAAAATCCAGAAAATTCGAAAAAAATTGAAAAAATTAAAATAATTTGATCTCTTAGCCTTAGAAACTTAAAATTCGGCGTAAAGGTGGTGTTTGGAATTCAGAATAAAAAAAAATAAAAACCCAATAAAAATTGAAAATTAAATTAAAAAATCGGAAAAATCGAAAAACATCGAAAATTTGAAAATAATACGATTTTGTAGCGCTACAAACTTGAAATTTGGAATAAAAGTAGTATTTAGGATACAAAAAAATAAAAGATAAATAAAAACATCCAGAAAATTCGAAAAAAAAATTAAAAATTCCAAAAGCATTGAAAAAATGAAAATAATTTCATCTTAAAACCTTACAAACTTAAAATTCGGCGTAAAGAAAAAATTCGGAAATCAGAATAAGGAAAAATGAAAAAACACACTAAAAATCGGAAATAAAATTAAAAAATTAGAAAGTAATTCGATTTTATAGAACTAGAAACTTGAAATTTGGAATATAAAAAAAATCAAAAATCATGAATCAAAAATCAAAAATCAAGAAAATTCGGAAAAAAAATCGAAAATTCTAAATAATTGAAAAGTAATTGATTTGTTGGAATTTTCCGGGATTTTTAATTTTGCATCTGGAGGCACGGCAGTGCCTCCTCCAAATCAAGAAAGCACAGCCGTAAGCATCTTTTTCTGGAAGTAACTAAGGGGATTTTTGCCCCCCCCCCATATCTTTGCGCTGGTGTATTTCAAAAACCTGAAACTGCGTTTTTCTAGAGTATGTGGCAAATAGGACCAAAATTTAAAATTTCATGTTTCTGTCGATATATGAACTCAGAGTTTCGAATTTTTGTCACTCACTCAATCACTCGTTCACGCGTCATCAAAATGATTAGGTAGATCCCGTAGCCATACAAACTTGGAATTTGAAATAAACTTAGTGTTTTTAACACTTTCCAACCTAGTTGAAAAGTGTTTATGACTTCGGTTTGTCTGGCCGTCTGCCGTCTGGCCGTCTGCCGTCTGTCCGTGCTCTAACTCCCGTAAATATGCTCGGATTGCCCTGCAATTTTTATATGTTATAATCATTATCTATAGCATGTTCCCTATTTCAACGGAAGTGTGTAGCACTTATAGTTTTTTTACAGGGACACTCAAAAGAATTCCGTTACATTGCGGTCTATGGGGAAAAATCATTTGCGGTTTATTTAAATAATGTTTCACTATTTTAAACGCATTGAAATTTATATATATCACTAAGGTGCATTAGAAGAAGCTTAATATGGAATAGGGTGTGCATAGCACTTATACTTACTTTACAGGGACAGTCAAAAGAATTCCGTTACATTACGTCTATGGAAAAAAATCGTCTGCGGTTTACTTAAATAATGTTTCCCTATTTTAAACGCATTGAAATTTATATCAGGTTCATTACAAGAGACTTAATTTACAGAATATTGTGTGTATAATACAGAATATTGTGTGTATAGCAGTCATCGTTCATTTAGAGGGACACACAAAAGAATTCTCTACTGTATGTTAACAATAATTCCTGGAACTTCGTTTTAAGTTACTGAACGCGATTTTAATTTTAATTCGCTTTTTGTCTATTACGTGGTGTGTATAAATTCTGTAGATCCTATACAGGGAAGCACAAAAGTTCGCGAACACATTTCCGTATTATTTAACTCCAGACGGAGAATTTTAAACTGTGCTACGTGTTTCCTAATTGAACTAAAATTTAGCATCCTATGTAGTATATATACAAATCTATAGATCCTATACAGGGCTGAATAAAAGTATTCGGATTACTTAGATGTTATCTTTTAGCTTATTAAAGAGTATGATTCTTAAAATTATTTTGGAAGCGTTGGAAAGTGTTACATAATCTATGCTTGACGCATGATTTTTCGTTCTTGTTTATACAAAGAAAGGAAAAATGATAAAATCCAGAGAATTCGAAAACAAACATTCAAAAATTAAACAAATTCTATCAAAATTGAAAATTGAAAATAATACGATGTTCCAGTCTTGAAACTTAAAATTTGGTGTGAAGGTAGTGTTTAGAATTCAGAAAAAGAAAACATAAAAAACACAATAAAAATCGAAAATAAAATGAAACAAGAACGAAAAATCATGCGTCAAGCACAGATAATGTAACACTTTCCAACGCTTCCAAAATAATTTTACAAATCATTACCGTTTAATAAGCAGAAAGATAACATCTATAATTTGGAAAACGCATAACATATTAAAAAACGCAATTTCAGGAATTTCCAACATATACAATATTCGGAAAAATATCCGAATACTTTTATTCAGCCTTGTGTAATATCTATAGATTTGTATATATACTACATAGGTTGCTAAATTTTAGTTTAGTTAGGAAACGCGTAGCACAGTTTAAAATTCTCCTTCTGTAGTTTCTGTCAATAAACGGAAATGTGTTCGCGAACTTTTGTGATACCCTGCATATGATCTACAGAATTTATACACACCTAGTAATAGACAAAAAGTGAGTTAAATTTAAAATCGTGTTCAGCAACTTAAAACGCGCTTCCAGGAATTACAGTTAATAGACAGTAGAGAATTCTTTTGTGTGTCCCTGTAAATGAACGATGACTGCTATACATACAATATTCTGTAGTAAGCTTCTTGTAATGCACCTTAGTGATATATATAAATTTCAATGTGTTTAAAATAGTGAAACATTATTTAATTAAGCCGCAAACGATTTTTCTCCATAGACGTAATGTAACAGAATTCTTTTGACTGTCCCTTTAAAGTAACTATAAGTGCTATGCACACCCTATTCCATATTAAGCTTCTTGTAATACACCTTAGTGATATATATCAATTACAATGTGTTTGAAATTGTGTAACATCATTAAAATAAACCGCAAATGATTTTTCCCCATAGACCGTAATGTAACGGAATTTTTTGAGTGTCCCTGTAAAAAAACTATAAGTGCTACACACTTCAGTTGAAATAGGAAACACGCTATAGATAACGACAATAACTTATAAAAATTGCAGGGCAATCCGAGCATATTTACGGGAGTTAGAGCACGGACAGACGGCAGACGGCCATACGACAGACAAACCGAAGTCATAAACACTTTTCAACTAGGTTGGAAAGTGTTAAAAATCGAAAAAATCGAAAATTTGAAAATAATACGTTTTTGTTGCGCTAGAAACTTGGAATTCGGAATAAAGGTAGTATTTAGGATACAGAATAAGAAAAAAATTAAAAAATCAGAAAAATTCGAAAAAGTTGAAAAAAAATTGAAAAAATGAAAAAAAAAAATATTTTTTAGCCTTAGAAACTTAAAATTCGGCTTGAAGATACTGTTTAGGATTCAGAATAAGGTAAAATGAATAAGGTAAATAAAATCATGGTGACACTAAGATTGTCATGATTTATCTCTATGTTGAACCTAAATGATCATCAGAAGATGGATCAAAGAATTACTATATTGGCATGACAATCACGAAACTTAGAAGTAAAATCGAAATATCAATAAATTTATAAAAAGTCGAAAGTTTGAAAATAATTCGATTTTGTAGTCCTAGAAGCTTGACATTTGGAAGAAAGGCAGGGTTTAGGATACAAAATACGGAAAAAATTAAAAATCCCGAAATAAAATAAAAAGACGAAATAAACGAAAAAGAAAACCTCGAAAAATCGAATATAGTTTGATTTATTGGAAATTTCCGGAAATATAAATTTTGGATTTCTTTTCATCTTAAATTGCACTTTTGTGTAAATATTCAAATTTTGGTACCTCCAAATAATAGGGACAGAGTGTGGGCTTAGCGATAATCAGTGGATGATCTCCAAAAGAGCCCAAAATCAAGAAAAAGTGACAAAAAGAAGTGAAATCCAATCAAAAATGTCACCTGTAAAAGATGCAGCCAAGTCGCGTGCCTCTTTTACAGTAAAAAGTTCTGAGATCGTGTAAAGCCAAGTTTAATTATCTTTTTAAATCTGAAATTTTCATTTACACATCACTCCTAAGCTCTACATCTTTAGTTAATTATTATTTTGTGACTTGCAATTACGTAGCACAAGAAAGTGATGTATATAATTAGTCTTAATCAAATAACACCATCCCATCCCATAACATATTAAGGTGTAATAATTTCCGTGTGCTGCGTAATTGCCAAGTCACAAAATAATAATTAACTAAAGATGTAGAGACTAGGAGTGATTTGTGAATGAAAATTTCAGAGTTAATAAGATAGTTAAACTTGGCTTTACACGATCTCAGAACTTTTTACGGTAAAAGAGTCACGAGACTTGGCTGCATTTTTTACAGGTGATGTTTTTGATGGGATCGACCTTTACCTGGAATGTCCTTGTGCATTGCTGAAAACGATACGAACGCTATTCCGCTATTATATTTTCCAATGTGCAAAACAAAATTGGAACTGCTAAGGACCAATTCTTTAATTGATCATTTATAGTAGGATTTGTTAAAGAACGACAGAACGAAAAAATATAAAAGTAACGATGCAAACAAACTAACTATTAAAATCCACCCGGCATAACTTTACAAAAATGCTAATATTTCATAATTGGCTTCACCTTATCTTCGTAACTTTCAAACATAATTTTATAACTAAATAAAGAAGAACGATATGCAATATACTAAAAATTCTCTAAAAAATATCTAACTAGCAATGCAAGTTTCATAAAATTCCACCTGTTAGAATTTTTATAGAGAATAACCTTTCATAATCGGGTTCACCTTAATATAGAACTTTCCCCATAACTGTATGACTAAGCAACGTAGAACAATATGCAATATACTAAAACCATTCCTGAAAGAGTATCTAAGTTACAATGCAATTCCCTTCAAACTCTACGCTGTAGAACTTTGTAGAATAGCTAATCTTTCGTAATCGGTTTCATCTAATTATTGAACTTTCCCCATAGCTCTATAACTAAGCAACGTAGAACAATATGTCATATGCTAAAAATTTCTCTGCAAATAGCATCTAAATAACATTGTATGTCCCATCCAAATCTATTCAGCGGAACTCAAGTTATAAGCAACTGGAACTAAATTCCCAATTGCATTTTATAAATGGAGTAGATAGATGTAAAAGTAAACTATCATCAAATATATTTCGTTGATAAATAAATTGTAAAATAAAAAGTATTCTGAGCTTAGTTACAATTATTTTTTTTATTTAACTATATTTCAGAATACGACTTTTGCATAGCTTTTGTTTTAATTCTACAACAATTTTTAAATGCACAAAATATAATGTTAGCACAGTAATTTATTATGTTATAGAAAATAAATATTAGTACATTCTAAAACTTAAATGAAGAAACATTGTAACTTTCTCTGCCAATTTATAAACACTACACTCATTAAAATAAATTTTGCTTTTAATTATCCTCATTGGAATCTCTCGCTTTGTTACAATTTTAAATTTACAAGTATACATTTTGAAACAGAAACATATGTTTCTTGATTAACAGAATTACAACCTCTTGCCATCAGAATAGACTTTTCCTGAAAAGTTAGATATATTATAACAACGCCGAACTATTTGATATTTGTGCATTGATAATACAAAAGTACCCCATTCAATATTCTTAATAATGGAAATGCTTAATGATGTCCACGAGCGACGTAACTAAGTGTGTATCTTCAAATTTATGGCGTACCATTTGATGAAATCGACTTAATTGGGAAACGTCCTTAACAATTTAGAAACTTCTTGGAATTTGAAAATATATTGAAATAGAAAGTTATTTAATCATACGTTCATATTATGTTCCCAAAATTCATTTTACAAATAAAATATATATTTGTATAATTCACTGCAGAATTCTCAAGAATATAAAACATTAATTTAATGCAACTTTTGTATCGGAATATATTAACTTAACGTGTGAGCTTTTCATATTAAAAATATAAATCCAATTAAAATAATATTTTATTCGAGAGAGATATTTTGACGCTTCAAATGAGTACGCATTACATAATGCACAATTTTGAAAAAATAATCATTAATCGAAACTCTTTATATGTTATGAAAATCAAGTATATATATAATGGGAAGAACTGGGCTCCTACTTAACCCTTAAATGCATAGTGTATTCAATTGGCAACACTTTTTATTTAACTTTTAATAAATAAATCAAGTTTTTCGGAACCACTATATTTATATAGAAATATTAATCCTGTAAAAATAACAGCGAAAACAGCGAAACAGAATATTGCTTCAATGGGATACCCAGTTAAAAATAACTCCACTGCCAGTATATGAGTAATTGTATATCACATCTTAAGAGAGCCATGTGAATAAAGTTTAAAATACTTTAAAGTAACAAAAAATGTAAAAGAGAGCATAAAATGCGTTAAATTAGTCTATTGCATGAACCTGTAAAAATAACATAAATGTGCTACTAAATAAAGTTAAAAATCTATCTTAAAATTTCTGGTGTCTGATTCTTAATATAAGTATAAAAAACACAATTCTAAAAGAAAAATTCATGCACTGTAGGGTTAATAGGGTACTTGTTACTTTCTTGAAAGTTCCTCCCACACAACATGTTAGGCCCTCTTACTCTCTTTTGATTAAGATACTGCTAAGACCATTTACTGATCGTATAAATATATATCTCTGGTCGGGGTTTAGAAGATTAAGACGTTAAAATTTTAGCTTCTATCTCGAAAACAATCATGTTTTTTTATTCTTTTAATTATTGATGTTAATCAGCAACTGTTTTTAGTAATGAAAACGCTCAAAATAGCTATTTGTAATATGTTCACAATAGCTATTTACAATAGCAAAAACAAAAATAAATATTACTAAAGTATTTCCAATGGTTACAGAGAAAAAAATAAACATAAATATTAACAGATTTTTTCATTGATTTCGAAGCTGTATTTGATACGTTAAACGAAAACTGTTTTAAATTGAAACCAGTACGCAAATGACGTAAAAACATTTTCTTAAATGCTATTTCGTATTCTTTTTAATTCAAAAAAAGTGATTATCTATGAAGTTATATTAGTTATGTGAGTAATGCAAATTTTTTCTGTAATATATTGTGTCATAATAATCTTGTGATATCGTGTGTTATAAAAATATCAAAAACAATTTAAAAATTCAAAAATTCAAGTGCATGTACTGTGTTATCATGGGGCTTTCACTTAAATCCACAAAAAGATGTGTGATGTTTTTAATAATAAAATTTTTATTTCCGAAAATCTTACATTTGTCATCAACGAATTGCGATTCAGTAATTTTTACTGTGCCTAGCACAGTTTCGAACACAACTACCCAGATTCCAAATACCAAGACTGGTAACTGCCATTAATAATAATGACTGTTGGACATGACACAACACCTGTAGTCTCAAGTACCACAAAATGGTTGGGCCAACGTTTGCTAAATATCGGATAATTGTGTTTCCGCGTTTGCCACAAGCTAGAAATGTACGCTTTGCCGTAACATTAACCAATTAATCATTTGTCAACAAAGGTCCAACATTCATCCTACACTCTAAAAACGACATTTTCAAAACAGCAAAAAATACTCAAATATGAGTATGTCGCATGGTCAAAATGGCTTCGAATCAAAATTATTCAACTTTGAAACATGTATATACTCATTTCTGAAAACATGCACACACTCAAGAATAAAACATCATGTGCTCATATCTGAGTATGTTCATGTTTCAAAAATGAGTATGAACTGACTTCTATGTGCTGATTTTTGAGTATGACCATGCTTCAAAAACGAGTTTGAAATGATCCTAATAATTTTTGAGTGTGTCCATGTTTCAAAATTGAGTATGAACTGGCCTCTATGTGCTCAGTTTTGAGTATCTCGATGTTACAATATTCTGACTATTTCTGGTATTTCAGAATTGAAAGTATTGGGTCGTCATATTTGAAACAAAAAGTTTCATAACAAAATGAAAACATCGAGTTACTCAGCTTTGAAAGTGTCATTTTCCTCAGTGTACCGCTTGTTGCTCAGAATCCTGCTCAGATACGCTCCAAAGTAGAGAACTCAGCACCTACCATTTGCGAACCATACCATTCCCAATCCCACTGGTTTCCACAAACTCCCAACGATAGGCCAAAAATGTGTGCTACTTGGGGTGGCTTTTGTTGTAAATCATGCGACGTTATAAAAACTGAGTTTAGACTTTACGCTATGTAGCATAAGTGAATAAATCATCGTTCAGATCACCCTACGATTCACCAAATATTAAGTACCCGTTTCGGTAGCGCTCTCACTGCCGTCATCAATAAAAAGATATTAAACACTTTGCATACATATATAGTGGAGGAACATATTATACTATACTCAAATAAAATACAATTCTAATATAAACTAAAGCTCAATTCTGAATTTTTATGTTTATTTTAAATTGCATTGGATTTCTATTTTTTTCTCTTTCCTTAGACTGATTGTTTTTATTAAAATGGCACGCATCCTAAAATGGAAAAATGAAATTAGCAAATAAAGGTACTATGTGGGTTAACTACCTCATTTTTGAAGTATTGAATTTCGCTGGTAACAAACAGAAATATTATCGTAATAAGGTTACTAAATTTCTCAGATTTTTTTTCTAATTAAATGCAAAATAATAAGAAATTGCAGAACATGAGAAAGATATTTGAAAATCTTGTAAATCTGATACATTTGTTCGATTAAAAATATTCTTAATTATACATCATTAACAATAACCTAAGGTGTTCAGCAGATTTCCTTAATTTTTCAATATTGTTTTTAGGTGGTTTCGTAATTATAAAAATACATAGCACCTATTGTCATCGTCTGATCCGCCCGTCTGTCCGCATATAATAACGCAAAAGCTACCCAACAGAATGGTTTGAAATTTAATATATATTATCTTTGCAGAATTTTGTCGAAACATTTCAAATTTTATGAAAATCGAATCAAAACTGTAGAAGATATTAATAAAAATATTTATTAAGAAATTTGATTTTAAAAAAAACGGTGTTTTTTTGTTATATGAGCTTCCGAAGTTTAATCGTCAAGCAACCGAGATGCTTATTTTATTACAGAAATTAATCTCCAGACGATATAATTCATTTCACAGAATTAAAAATCATCAAGATCTGAATATTTATATTACTAGCTATAGTACGAACGCACCTCATTTGTCACGTTTCACGTACAATTTCCAACTTGTTTTCTTTCGAGCCATAATAATGCTCATAATATGCATGAAACATAAAAATGCGTTTATTTTATAAACCATCCATGCCATAGAAATATTTATTTTGGAATAAAAATTTAAAAACCAAACTAGGTTGTCAATTTACATTCTATAGCGTACCACTTTATACCTTCCTTTCAAATAAACTATTGAAAGAAATAAACACAATGGCTTTAAACATATTTCACATTCTTACTAAATAAAACTTTTTCTGACACACTATGAAATTTAGCACCTAAAATTGGCCTGAATAAATGAACTCGTTTCTATGTATTTTAAAATATCGTAATATAAATTGCAATACATATAAGTTTAGTGAAACAGTGGCATACATATTTCTTTAATCAGCATCTTCTGAGTGGTTATTGAGCATTATCTAACAACTTATTCAGATAACCTAAAATTGCAGAATAAAATATTTAAATAGAGGAAGCTTTTTCTCAGGAAAGATAATTATCACTACTCACAATATAAGGGAATATAAATATATTTTTACAGTAATATTTAGATTTTATTTGATATGCCGAATGCGCCATAAATTCGTTGAAACATTATTTCACTTTTTTATTTTTTTTAATGGAACAAATGACACTAAAAAGTGTGATTTGCACGAGTAGGATCAGAGGGAGATCGGAATTTTTTAATAACAAAAAAAGTTGTGCCTCAAAAAAATCACCGATAGATGGCGCTGGTATGCATAATATGAAGCAGTTTTATTTAAATCAGGCTGTCAGTAAAACACCTCGATGTACATAGATTCTTCATTCGATGTCAGCAGTATGCTATCGTTACCAGATCAAGCGTTGTTGGTTAAGCTATTTTTTGAAAAACGGGGAATCAGCAACGAGCGCATTGCGAAATTTCTTCACGGCAAAATAACTCAAGACGAGGAAGGGCTCGTTTCATGTGCTGGGTTACAGAAGCTTGTCAGACGCTTCGAAGAAACGAGTCTTTTGATATACGCCTAATTTGCATAAATCTTCTTCATATTATGCATGGCAGCTCCATCTATCGGTATTTTTTCGAACCACAACTTTCTTTATTATTAAAAATCTTTGTAGAAGAACGGTGTATTGTAGGAGTGTTCGTAAATGTTTCATAATCTATGCTTGACGCATAATTTTTCGTTCTTATTAAAAATATACAGGATGAGGGTCCAAAAGACATATTTTGGCCCAAAATATGGTGTAAGATAAAATTATCTTCCACTTAAAGTCCTGCATCGGATCAGGTAATCCGATATTTTCCAAACTGTGCTAATTTTTGCACTATTTTTTGATTCATTGCTGTACAGATTCAGGTCCGAATGACATTAAATATTTCCGTTTCGGGTTGAGTTGTTATTTTTTCGGGTCGAGATTGCATTGACCCAAATTTTCAAAAGAAAGACCTAAATATATTTCAATAAAAATAAAAAATCCCTGACGGCTCGGCCTACAGGCACAGGTAGATTTCGAAGATGCAGAACGTGGGGTGCCTGTTTGTCGGGAATTGCGGAAGAAATGACCTTTTTGCGATGATGCTGCAGTTGGAACCGCCTACTTCGAAACGAAACTTGTTTGCAGGCGGAACCAGGAAGGGTTTTTTTTTTTGCTATAAGAGTTGTTCCTATAAAAAACATGTCAATATAAAAGTTTTAGATAATATTAAGAGGATTTATAATATATTTAAGCGGATTTGAAATATTGGGAAATGACGAAGTTATGAATTTTTTTCTTCTAAAACCCCCCTTCCCTCCCCCCCTTAAGGCAATTTTTAATTATATCAAAAATCTGTCATACATAAGTTTTTGGCCCTGTTCCTAGAAGTAATAATAACTTCAAACGGATTCGATACGTACCATAATTAAGAAATTATGGGTTTTTTTTTTGTTTTCACAAAAAGCCCCCCCCCCCTGGTTTGATTTTGCCCATTAACGAACTTGACCGAGATTTTATGTCCCTTGATTTTATGTATCAGTTTCGAAAAGATGCGGGAGTTGGAACCGCCTACTTCGAAAAATAACTTGTTTGCAGGCGGAGCCGGCAGGGATTTGTTTTGTTTTTAATTTTTTTTTTTGCTATAACGGTTGGTCCTATAAAAAACTTGTCAATATAAAAGTTTTAGATAATACTAAGAGGATTAATAATAAATTTACGCGGATTTGATATCTTGTGAATTGACGAAGCTATGATTTTTTTTCTTCTAAAACCCCCCCTTTCCCCCCCCCCTTGGGGCCATTTTTAATTATATCAAAAATCTGTCATACATACATTTTTGGCCCTTTTCCTAGAAGTAATAATAACTTTAAACGGATTCGATACGCATTATAATTAAGAAATTATGGGTTTTTTTCTGTTTTCACAAAAAGCCCCCCCATTCCCCCCCCCCTTGGTTCGATTTTGCCCATTAACGAACTTGACCGAGATTTTATGACCCTTGATTTTATGTATCAGTTTGGAAGAGATTTATGCAGAATTTTTCCAGTTATCGTTGTCAGAAAAAAGTGACATAGATAGATAGATAGATAGATAGATAGATAGATAGATAGATAGATAGATAAACTTTTGAACTGGGGGTGGTTTTGGGTTCTGGGAGTCATGATCGGCGTAGATATGCAAAAATTTTTCAAAATTTCCAACTTAGGTGAGAATGTAATAGGTAGTATTTCTTACGAAATCTACCTAAAAAACACATATTTCAATATTAATGACAGTATATATGTTCATGTTTATAGAGATAATTTATATTAGAGATATAATTGTAGAGTCCGTTTCTCTAATTACACTAAAATACAGGTGAATTTCCTTTCACTTTGTGTTGGGATTGGGTATCTCGTTGATGTTTTTTTGTAGGGTTCGGCCGGAATTCGGGTTGACTTTAAGCAGATTTTGCATGTTCGAGTAGGGTCTATCCCGATCCGTACTGGACGGAAATTTCACTTATGTAATAAATGTAATATTTTTAAATTATATATTGGTACTTCCAACTTTAAGCCATATTTCTGGATAATTAGATTAATTAAAATTTACAAATTTAAGTACGTGTTAAATTCTGACTTTTTTTTTTTTTTTTCAGATTTTCCTACATTTTTTAACATGAGCGCAATAATTCAAGAAATGTTTCTTTAAATATTTTATTAAGGACTTCACTTAACACCGATCGTTGCCACTATTATGATATATTTCTAAAAAATAGCTATTGATTTATGACAGCCTTCGAAAATTAGGCTAGGCATTTATAAAGATAAATGAAAAGTCCGTAGTAAAAAAACAGAATCGGTAATAAGAACATTATTGTGTTTGTTGTTTGAGTAAGTCAAAACAGTAAATTTTAGACGTTTGACAAATCCTTACTCTGTTCAGTATCTGATTAACGCTCTGTTATCCAAGTTCTTTTTAAAACAGGTTTACCTGTGGTGTATCTGATAGACACAACATTAATTTTCACTAATACAAAATTTAACCCATTAGGCGTCGCTGTATATATTAATATATTTTTTACGGAACGGTTGTTTTTTCTTGACTTCTGGTGGTCCGACCACTGTCAACTTTAACAAATTTTTCGGCCACTTTTTACCACTTTTTCAACCACATTCCATAGTTTATCATTGTGAAATCTTTTTTTTTTTTTTTTTACATTTTTAATGTAATTATTCTTTCCTATTGCTACACTTTATAAACGACACCATAATTAAAAAAATTATAACATGCGTATTTTGTTTTTATAAGTCAATGAAAAATTCACACTCATTGGCTGTATTTTTGCTCTTTCGAAATTGACGTCATTTTAAGCAGAAAATGTGCATTTTGCATATATAAATAGAAAACGAAAATTATAAGTTCTTCTTTTTGCATATTTTCTTACATTTTTTAACATGAAAGTAAAGCTCAAGAAAATTTCATTGAAATATTTATTAAGGACATCACTTAAGACCGATCATTGCAACTAATATGATACATTTCTAAAAATAGCTACTGGTTTTTGGCAGTCGTCGAAAAGTAGGATATGAATTTATGGAATCAACAGAAGAGTCCGTAGTGAAAAAAAACTAGGGTCGCTAATAAGAATAATGTTGTTTGAAGTGATTCAAAACAGTAAATTTTAGACTTGTGATAAATCCTTAAGCTGTTTAGTATCTGATTAAGCAATCCGTTACCCGAGTCCTTTTTAAAACAGGTTTACTTGTTGTGTGCCTGTTAGACCCAACACTTATTTTCAATAACACTACATTTAACTCATTAAGCGTCGCTGTATATATTAATATATATTATTTTTTACGGAACAGTTGTGTTTACTTGACTAATAGGAAGTCTTTAAAGTACTTCTGTAAATATATATACATAAATGTTCGAATATTTAGGAGAAACAGCATATTCCCAATAGGGATATTTATTTCTTAAATATTTACATATAAACGCACATGGATATTTATTTCTTAAATACTTACATATAAACGCACTTCTAACAATTATCGTCCATAGAGAGTACTTTAACCATTAATATACCAAGGGAGGGTCTACTGAGGACCTCAGAATGTTATTTTTGTGATCCTGCCGTACCTATAGAAATATTTTAATCCTGATTTTTCTATGTGTCCAGAATCGGATTGACATAAATAATGTGTAATTTTTCTTATAAAATGTTCTGTAAAATTAACGTAAAAAATGAAACGGTAGGATCCCACCAGCACCTCATTTGGTTTATTATCTCACAAATTCAGGATGTTGTTATTCTTATTATTTGCAAATTCTGAAAGTAGTAAATTTTGAAAAATGCCCTGTAAATGACTACCAAAGATCTAATTTGTCAGATGATGAATGACAGTAATTTGAGTGGAAGATGCTTTGAGCGAACCTGACGAGGAATATTTTACACCAGTACACTGTAAAAACAAACTCCTGTGAAAAAACGGAAAAGGTACTGGCAGCAGAGTTGCCGTAACTTTTCCGTTTTTTTTCACAGAAATTCCCTTTTGTGGTTTTTTTCCGTTTTCGAAACTGAGAAGTTCCGTTTTCGATACTGAAAAGTTCCTTTTTCGAAACTGAAAAGTTCCGTTTTAGGAACTGAAATGTTTTGTTTTAGAAACTGAAATTTTCAGTTTTAGGATTGAAATGTTCTGTTTTAGAAACTGACATTGTCAGTTTTCAGGACGGTTATTTTCCGTTTTACAAAGCTGATATTTTCAGTTTTTATTATCTGTTCGATATTTCTCCCATAAAGGGAAAAATGAGATCTCAAATTCCCCACACTTATGTTAAACTAAACCTATCTGTGGCGGTTATATTTTTTTTTTTTTTTTTTTTTTTTGCATTTTTATTCTTAGGAATTAAATATTTTTAACTTTTTTTTCTTTGTACTCTACTTAAAGGATGTCTCTTTTGTAGTGGTCAAAATATTTCTGAAATATATATTTTATTTGTAATTTTATGTGTTAAAATGCTAGCAAAACCAAGTAATATTTTAAAACTTCAGATAAAATTAAATGTATATTTTAGAAATATTTTGACAACAAAAAGAATAGAGACATTCTGTAAGAATTGTACACAGAAAAAAGAAGTTAAAAATGTTAATTTCTTAGGAGATATTATTAGGAGACTTATACTTAATATACAAACTTTTATAAAAGGTAATAAATGTGTTTTAATTTAGAAATGATAAAAAAAAATCTTTATTAAAGAATTATATTTATATGAAAAAATATTTTTAGAAAAAATCTGAAGCTTATTTATAACAATATTGCAATTTTTTCATAAAGTATGCTAAAATTTACAATTTTAATTATTATTTAAAATAACATTCAAACCCTGGAGCTAAATTCTTTAACATGACAAAAATTTGATGATCTAGAAATAAAAATCACGAGTCTGTCCAGATTTTTCTCGCAGTCCTGTTTTTATGAAATTGTAGAGGTTTTTTTATATTTGTGAAAATTCTAGTTATAATTTTGTAAATTTTAAAATTATCGTTATATACAGGTTCCTGTATATCCTTTACACGTGAAAAAGCTAAGTAATATGTTCTGTGATCAGATCAGATTTTATTTTTAAATGATTAAACTTGTGAAAGGTTCTGTTTGGAGGTGGAAAAAATTTGTGAAAAGTCCTTTTAAGTAGCCAAAATTTTCCTAAACTGATATCTGAAAATACAGAAAAAGAATGTACTAAAAAAATACATTGTGTGAGAAATTTTGAAAGAAGAAAGAAAAAATATGTAATCGCAGCATTTAAAAAAATATATATATAATTGTTTTTCAAAGATATCCATAGCTGTCATTTCCTAACAGTATAACTGTAAAATTTTTAGCACTTGTTATTAATATATATTTTTCAACTTTTACCCCCCCCCCTCACTGTTTATATGTTTTATTTTTATCTTATTTCATACTGACACATATTTTAAAGACTTGGGGCACTAAGTGTTATCTCTTATTTATTTATATAATTGTTTTAATATCATTAGCATGTATAATAAATTCTGTTATACACATGTAAGATAGAAATCTCGTTTTTTTAAGACAAAAACTGGACTAATTTGCCTAGAGAGAGAACGAAAATGTATTTCAGTAAATCATAAAAGAAAAATTTTACTTGTTTTTTAGCTATTAATTCGTTTATCCGTTAGTTTGTATTCGAAAATACTTGCTAATTTAAATCATATATATATATATATATATATATATATATATATGTGTGTTGTTTTTGTTTATTCATTGTAGTCATTATCCCCCCCCTCCACCCTTACGTGGATGAAAACACTTTCTGGTATTTAAATCATCAAATATAAATAATTAATAACGAGGCCTTATGGTACTCAAATTGTTCATATCAAAACTATTTATATATATATATATATAAAATATGCTAAAATAATTTTACAAGTCAACTTATAACTCTATAAATATCGCTAGGTGCTATTGAAAAATAAATGTGAGAAATATAAAAAAATATAACACTTACAAGATCAAACAACTATCAGCATTCTCTAATCATAAAGAGAATAAATAGTAATAATAATAATAATTTGCTCCCATAAAATCAACTTTAAAATTAAGAGTAAAAAAAAAAAAAAAAAAAAAAAAAAAAAAAAAAAAAAACAGTGCATCCAGATTACTTATAGTAAATGATTAGAAACTGTTAGAAAGTAAAATACTTATATGATTTAAAAAGTATATTCGAATACAAACGCATAAACTGTAATTTTGAAAAATATATAATAACGAAATAAAGCATAGCTAAAGAACGGGGATCTTTTTTTCCTTTTTAAATCTGCGTGAATAAAGACTATCTTTAGACACATATTACACATAAATTAATAACAAAGTCCGGTGAGGAAATAGTGAGTTGAAGTAAAATAATCAGATAAAATGCAAAATCATCCTTTTTTTATGACTTAAGACAAAATGCTTATTCTAGGCAAATGATTGAAAGCTATTGTCGTAATATACACATGGTTTAAAAACTAAATTTATATCTTACAAACATATAAAGAAATTATACATGTAACGTTATTAAAACAATGATATAAAAAACAAAGATAAAACTTACTTTTATTCTGCAAAATATGTCTACATCCAAAGTTGTACTTATTATTACAATTGTAAATTCTAAAAAGCACGTGCTATTGTGCAGGTAAAGGATAAACCAGAAGTTACTTCGGACTACCATATCGGCTATATTGCCTCTTCCGGAGTTCTATAGGGTGTTTTGATACAGGACACAGACTGACAAACTAATATATCCTCCAATCAGCGTCGGAACAGAACGTGTGTGGCCGGAAAAGCTCCGTTCTCCGAGACTTTACTGTCGCCTACGGAAACTTTCAGTTATATCTCTAGCAGTAAATTGAAAATTTCCGTTAATTCCAGGAAAAGTTACACTTTTTACCCAAAACGGAATTTTTCAGGTAAAAAAAGGAAAATTCACAGAATAACACCTGTTAATTTCAGGACATATTTTTACAGTGTACATGTGTCAGAATCTGAAGACAATCTCGAGGTGAATTCTGAAGAAAGTGCCATTGTCAGCGCATCCACTGAATATAATAAGGATGGAGATGAAGAGTTCCTTGCAAAATCAGGAAGAGTGTAGAGAAGTTCCGTGCCCCCAGTTACTCGTTGTCAACAATGTAACATTGCCAGAGGAACACCTGGGCAAACGCACTCAACTGATTGTGCGACCACAATATTCGAAGTTTTTAACTTGTTCTTGATGATTATATGCACTTTCGTCACGAATGCTTAAACGTCACGGGTTTTTTTAAGATTTCAATGCTAATGATGCTCTGAACAGAATAAGAATTTGGATAGATGTCGATCCTGTTGAAATAAGAGCTTTTTTGGTGTACTACTGACCTTCAAAAACCGAAAAAACATAACTTTGGTTATTTTCCCATCAAAAAGTTAGAATTTAGCGGTAAACATGGGGGTGTTTAGTTTTAGCTGGGATCTTCAGTAAACCGCAGCTTGATAAAGTATGTTGACTAGATAGGCTTGGTAAATTAAAGGTTAGCCAAATTCTCTTGTGTGCCTCTGTAAATAAACAAAAAATGTGATGCAACCATATTTTACCCTAAGAATCCTGTAGTTCACCTCAGAAATATATATCAAGTTTATCATGTTTGAAATAGTGTAACATCATTAAAATACATTGCAAGGGATTTTTCCTTGTAGTATATTAGGCAACTTAATATTGTGGGTGACTCTGAAAATGAATAAGTGTTTTGCACTTCATATTCTATAGAAAGCATGTTTTAGTGCACCTCAGAAATGCATAAAAATTTCATAATGTCTGAAACAGTGTAACAACATTAAAATACAATGCAGACGATTTTCTCCACATAGACAATAATGTAACGGAATTATTTTGAGTGTCCCTGTAAAAAAATCTATATACCTCGCATTTCATTTTCTGTAGCGAACATGCTATCGTAAACTTTGGTAACATATATCAATTACATGGCAATTCGAGTATATGTACGAGAGTTAGAGCATGCAAAGTCATCAGATAAATGACAGACAGATAAACCGAGGTGTTAACAAAATTCAACAATGTTAGAAAGCATTAATGAGGATAAAGAAATTTTTAATTAAAAATATGCTCACAACTATCTGCCAAAATATTTTGCTCACAAAAAAGAAAAGAATCTCTGTAAAAAACAAATCACTTACGTAGATCCGAAATCTATAATAATAAAATTATTATGTTATTCAGGAAATGTTTTAATTTGCGTGTAGAAATAATATATACAACGTCTTTTTTAAATAAAAAAATTCATGACCTTCCACTAGAGCCAAACACATAAAGAACTTAAATTGATTTTCTTATCACCAAATAAAATCATCTGGTCATACAAAATTGAATCAAATTAAACACACTTCACTTAAAAATAATTTTAAACAATTCATTTTGAGTTCTTTTTGCTATGTTAATTCAATTTTGAAATTTTCTGAGAGAAAAACTGAAATCATTTCAAAAAACCTACGTGCAATATACCTTACATTTTATTTCCATTTTTCTTTTCAGGGTTGATATTTTCATTTCAATTTGTAAAAAAATGGGTGAACAAAATACAATACAATATATTTAACGAGTTAAAGTAATAAATATATAATATAAATTATTAAAATGTGAAATAGTAATATCGAAATAGATAAATAGTAACCTTTACTCCATTTAAATTATAAATAACTAAAATTTAAGTTACAATTTTATTTCCATTTCTTTACAGATTTGATATTTTCATTTCAATTTGTAACAAATGATGGAAAAAGATACAATAAAATGCATTTGAAAAATAAAGTATTAAATATATAATTTATATTAGAGGAAAGAGGAAATAGTAATATCGAAATAGTTAAATATTAACCTTTACCATTTAAATTTTAAATAAATAAAATTTAAGTTTATATTTTACTACCATTTATTTTCAACGTTATATTTTCATTTCAATTTGTAACAAATGGTTGAAACAAATACAATAAAATGTATAAATATATAAAGTATAATACAAGAAACACATACAAATACAAATACAAATACAATAAAATGTATTTAACCAGTTAAAGTAAGAAATATATAATTTAATTTGGTGAAAACGTGAAATAGTAATATCGAAATCTATATCTGTATCTATATCTACATCTATATCTATATCTATCTCTCCCTAGATATAAATATGTATGTGTGTCCCTATATTCCACAACTACCCAGCGCAGACCACTGGTGCTTGCATGTGGTAGTAGCCTCTAGTCTCTCATCGTGCACTACAGGGGGTGCATTTCCGTAGCTTTGGGGATACAGAAGATATGGTGGTTGAAAGTGGTCAACCTAGGGCATTTTCATATTTCGAAAATAGACGTGTGTGTCCCTATATTTCACATTGCAGCCACAATTACCCAGCTCAGACCACTGGTGTTTGTGTGTAGTAGTAGCCTCGTGTCTCCCATTGTGCACTAGGGTGGTTGCATGTCGGTAGCTGTGTGGGTGTGGGCGATATGGTGCTTGAAAGTGTTTCGACTTAGGGCATTTTCATATTTCGAAAATAGACGTGTGTGTCCCTATATTTCACATTGCAGCCACAACTACCCAGCGCAGACCACTGCTGTTTGTGTGGGGTAGTAGCCTCGAGTCTCCCATTGTGCACTAGGGTGGTTGCATGTCAGTAGCTGTCTGGGTGTGGGCGATATGGTGCTTGAAAGTGTTTCGACTTAGGGCATTTCCAATTTCGACCAATGTGTTCAAAATAATGTTTGGAATATTTTTCAACGGGAATAGGTTAATTCAACTTAACATGGACTAATTAAGATATAGATAACTAAGTAAGATGATTTCGCATCACCTAGCGGTGGAAATTGAAACTAAACGATATTGCAGAGCGTGCGTAGCACGTCTGCTATACAATGCCATAGGCAGCATTGAAGAGTGCCGGTGCGTCGTTCAGAAATAAGTTTGTTTAGAACAGAATGTGCACCGAAAACGACTATTTTTATCGAAACCGCAAAATAAAGTTACTGATTTCCGGGCAACGGTGAATGGACCGTCTAGTAACTTTAAATTAAACTTTACCATTTAAATTTAAAATAAATAAAATTTTAGGATAAATTTTACTTCCATTTTGTATCAGCGATGACATTTTCATTTCATTTTGTAAATAAAATATATTTAATAAGTTAAAGTAATAAATTTATAATGTAAATTAGTGAACATGTGAAATAGTAACGTCGTAATAGTTAAATATAAACTTTTAATATTTATTGAACATTAAGCTTTCTAAATTTATGAAATTTTGTACATAAAATTATAGTAAAGGACAAAAATATTTGTAGGGAAAAAAATAATTATATATATATAGGGATAAATCAGACCATGAAAAATAATAATTAAGCATTTACAGAGAAATATTTAAACATTTCAGAGTTTTACAAATAAACAATAAATGTTCTTATTCTGTAAATTCTATCAAAGCCTTATTTTTGCAAGACGAAATAGAACATATTTTATCATAAGTTCTAGAAAATCTAACTGTATTACCTGTACTTTGGCAACGAAGTGCAAACTTATTTTTATGAAAGCGCTTATGAATTTGAACTGTAAATTTCGAATGCCATTTAATTGTCAAGATATGTGATGGTAATTAAAACACCATTAAACTAGTCTTTGGGGGCCACCGTAATACTTACCCATCATGGATATGTATGATGTAAAATATTAAAATAAAAATGTGTAAACTACTTATAAAATGCATTGCAATTCAAATAAAATCGTGGCTTGATGACGTCACAAACTTTAAAGGCTCGATTACTGAATTGCTTGAAAGAGGTTTTTCCTTATAACTCCAAAATTAATAATCCTATTAACTAGAGGTTTATTGCATCTGATTAAGCGTCAAATTTCGAATTAAAATATATCTTTGAAGTGAAATTTGGATGAAATACAGGGTCATGAAAAATCGAAGAGTGTAGAAAATAGGATTCCAAATATCTCGGCAACTAATTATCCGATCGACTTCATGCTTTATTCAAAATTTATGTTTTTTTATTGTCTTTTATATTCATTTCTTAAAATAAACAATTTCAAAAATTTTTATATACCTTTCATCAGAACGAATATTTCGAGAGTCCGAAAAAAATTGTTCCGGTTAATCGAGGTTGTTGAAATGAAATAGGCTTCTTCCCATTATTACATACTAAGTACATACCAAATTGCAAGTCTCTATCTCAATTTTTTCGGGAGATAGAGCGTTTACCGACACACACACACACAGACACACAGACACACAGACGGACGGCAAAATTTTTTTCTAAAAATATGTTTTTCGGAATCTCCAGTGTCTGAAACGTGTAAATCCGTCAAAAAAAATTTTCGATTTTCAAAACGATTACAAGACTTACCCTATACTACGTATGATGGGTAAGTAAAAACGAAATACGTTCAAAATGTTATGTAAAACTATCCTTTACCACTATTACACTATGATTTTGTTTAGCTACGTATAATCTCTCACGGAAAAAGGATTTCGTGCATTTTAACATAAGGTTAAGAACTTCACAGTAATAATAATTTTTATCTCCTTAATTTATAACAAAAGCACATGCGAGAATTAAAATTGAGTGAAATTGTGAAGACGGCAGCGATTGTAAAAATATTCCATGTTTTGCCATTATATGTTACTTAGCAATTCCAAAGTTTTTGAAATAAATGAAGTTACAAAAACAAAGAACAATTTAAAACCTACAATTTCAAATAGAATCGTTTACAGTACTATCAATAGTGTGATTAAAAAAAAATCCATATAGCAAAAACTGCTTAAAAGATATCACATTTTCTCAAGAGAGTGCAAAGCCACATTTTTGAACTTCTGAGATACACTATATGGCCAATGAAGACCGGTCACTTGCGATTTTAGACGTTTTGTGAAATATCTGGAAAGATACACGAGGAATTATCCTGAAACATCAGGAGTGTAAACAACATGATAGACGTCATATATCTCCGTGAAGATTTTTTCCCGAAACCCCAAAAGGAACCGTCAACAAATTGAAGAAACATGAATATCTTTTGGATAATCCTGTAAAAACTAATATAGCAAAAACGTTGAACTGTAGCACATGCTTAGGAGGCTTCTTTTAATAAATTATGTTCATTTTTGTGAGGATATCACGTATACTCGTGGAGAAATTAAGGTTTTTATAAAACCAATCCCAAATTTCACCAAGTGTTTTGCTTATATTTTTCAGAGTTCTTTATATAAAAGAATGTTATTTTCAGAAACGATGAAAAAAAAACATTATATACAATACCTTGCAATCAGAATTAAAAAATAATGAATATTGGATGAAAATGAGCAGGTTTACTAAATATTGTTTCACTGCGCATGCGCGAATTCAATCAAAACGTACTGAGCATAATATATTAGCTAAATGTATAGAGCAACTTTTGTGAAAGTTTCTAAAACATAGCTTGAAAATTCTGATAGTGCTAGTCGATAGAATAAGCTCGAAATTCGCTGTTCCCAAAAGGAAGCAAAAATATGAGGGGTTATATCCAAATATACTAGCTTATGAAAGTTGACGTAATAAGAATGAAGTCTCTCTCTTGTATATCTGGATACCGCCCCTCATCTTTTTGCTTCCTTTTGGGAACAGTGAATTTCAAGCTTATTCTATCGACTATCACTATCAGAATTTTCAAGCTCGTTTTTGATACTTTCACAAAAGTTGCTCTCTACATTTAGCTAATATGTTATGCACAGTATATTTTTATTGCATTCTCGCATGCTGAATGAAACAATATTTAGTGAACCTGCTCCTTTTTCATCCAATATTTATTATTTTTTAATTATGATTGCAGGGTATTGTATATAATGTTGTTTGTCATGGTTCCTGAAAAGAACATTCTTTTATATTAAGAACTTTGAAAATTATAAGCAAAACACTTGGGGAAATTTGGGATTGGTTTTATAAAAACCTTAATTTCTCCACGAGTATACGTGCTATCCTCATAAAAATGAACATGGTTTATTAAAGGAAGCCTCCTAAGCATGTGCTACCGTTGCAACGCTTTTGCTATATTAGTTTTTACAGGGTTACCCAAAAGATATTCGTTTTTCTTCAATTTATTGACGGCCCTCTATGAAGTTTCGGGAAAAAAAAATCTTCACCGACATATATGACGTCGACTAGGCTGTTTACACGCCTGAAGTTTCAGGATAATTCCTTATGTATTTTTCTAGATATTTAACAAAACGTCTAAAATCGCAAGTGACTGGTCATCATTGGCCATATAGTGTATTTCAATTTGGAAATTTGATCAAATACTCAAATCAAGATATATAATCTGAAGTTTTTTCGCCAATGTCTTAGTAACATTTGAGATATTCTGAGTAACAGTATGGCATTACTTTAATGATATTACTATTACGTTTTTTTTGTAATTTTGCTATCTTCATTGGGGGTATAAACATCTGGTGCAAAAACGAAACCTGTTACATATGCTGCCACCACGTAACATTAGAAACAAATTATATGTTGGATATTATAATTTACAATATTCAGCAACAGATTACAGCGTTAGATTTATTTCACCAAAAATGTGACTTGGCACTTTTTTGCCCCGACCCCCTCAATTGTTATAACATGGATTTTTATACATCGGTTTACACTGATGTGTTTTTATTTTTCGTTTGTAGTCTACTTCAATTATCAATAGACCAAAAAATATCTTTTGAAAAGACACTTCATGTTATAAAATTATTTTTAATGACATACATAATACTCGCATTTGCGTTGTTTAATTTATGTCAGTTTTAAACATTCGTACTTTGTCAAATGTATTTAATTAATAAAATAATTTTTAAAATTAATATTACGTTTTGTACGCTAATACGAGCAGGGAAGAGCGAGCTATGCTCGGTGAAAATTAGCTTTGAGTTCATCTGTCATGACCCATGACCAAAATGTCCCTATAATAAAATTTTCTCGAACATGTGATTAAGCCTTTTCGTGCCCAAAACCCGTAGGATATAAAATTTAGTCAAAATAGTCTGAGCCAATTTTTAGATAAAATTAGCTTGACGCACAGTGACTCAAAAATGACCCACTAATCAAAATTTCTCGATAATGTGACCTAGCCCAATAGTCTTCTCGTTCCCTTAAACTGTAGGATACTAAATTTAGTTCAAATCCTCTGAGCCGTTTTAAGATACAAATAGCTAAACCCATAAGATCCATGACCAAAATGACCCACTAATCGAATTTTCTCGAACATGTGACTTAGCCCAACAGTCTTGTCGTGTCCGGAAACCATATAACGCAAAATGTAGTCTAAATAGTCTGAGCCGTTTTTTAGATAATATTTATTAGCTTGACCCACAGTCACCCAAAAATGACTCACTAATCGAATTTCCTTGGACATGTGATCTAGCCCAATGATTTTCTCGTGTCCGAAACTCGTAGGATACAAAATTTAATCGAAATCGTTAAAGCCGTTTTTTAGATAAAATTAACTTGACCCGCGTTGACCCAAAAATGACCCACTAATCGAAATTTCTCGAACATGCGACCCAGCCCAATAGTCGTCCCGTGCCCGAAAATGGTAAGATACAGAATTTAGTCAAAATCGTTTGAACCGTTTTTTAAATACAATTAGCTTGACCCTGACACATGGTGACCCAAACTGACCCACTAATCAAATTTTTCTCAAACATGTGACCTAGCCCAATGGTTTTCTGGTGCCCCAAAAAGGTAGAATACAAAATTTCGTCAAAATCTTTAGAGTCGTTTTTAAGATAAAATTTGCATATATATATATATATATATATATATATATATATATATATATAACCACACACACACGCAACATTTGCTCGTATTCAAATATATTATATTTCATGTTTTCTACTTCATATTTAGTGATATAACACTGCGATATCCAAAAATCCCACAACTCATTTAACAAAAGTGCAAATTCGTGTAAGGATTCTTCTAAGAGCATATATGTTGGAAAATTTATTGATTTTTTAAAACTTTTATACGTATTAAAAACACTTATTAAAATAAATTTCGCTTCTAAATATCTCCTTTAAGATTGTTACTATATTTCATATTTTATAATTCAATATACAAATTTCTAAATCAAAACATTCCCGATTTGGTTAATGGAATTATCCTTCATTTACATTAATACTGACACTTTCAGTAGTCATGAAGCATCATTAGTTCGCTAAAGTATTTACTATTTGTACGTTAATAATACGAAAGTATTGCAACCAGTAGTCTAACTAAAGGAAATACTTAATGTTGTCCACGAGTGACCTGCATAAGTTACAATCGTATAATATACTTACGTTTTATTGAATGATACCGAATTTGATAATGAATTAGAATGAGATATTTATCGACTGGGAAAGCTTTGATAAACTATTGGAGTTTTAAAATCTATTCGAAATTATTTAATCATATGACATAATTAACTTTCTGATATTAAATGTGTGATATAAATGCGTGATAATCTGATATAACTGCTTTTTATTTATATTCTTCTTTAAAAAATATCTAATTCAATACTAGATTACATATACTAGAAACAATTGGATTTGAATTCAATATAATGTGCAATTATGAAATAAAATACTATTATGTCCTGATTATAATATAAATATTTTATTTTGTTGTTTTTTTTTCAATACTGGCTTATTAAATTGTATTATTTGGTTAATCAGTATTTGTAATATTCAAGCGAAATGCTTTGAATTGAACGGAAGACGAGTATACATGCGGAAATGAGACCATACATTTACAAACCCACATTTTTAAATATTCTATTTCTGTCACAAAATTATGTATTCAGCGCATATTTTAAGAGCAAAAAAGGACTATCGATTTTACTATTTTTATTTGTCCATTTTTGCTCTGTAAGTATGCATCGAATACAGTTATTTGAGGAAAATTTAAAAATGTAAAAATTTGAATAAGTCAACTTTTGCTCGCACTGTCTCGTATGTGAATTAATGTAAATTCAAAAAATGATAATTTTCAGAAATAGACATGTAGGAGACACGACAAATATGTAGCTTTGACATTACTTACACAAATTGTAAATAAATGAATAAATAAAATAAACTTTCTATAAAAATGAGTTTGGAACGTTTTTCAGAAAATTAAAATAATAAAATCTAACTATTTGAAGTTTAAAATATAGATTCTATATTTTATATATATAACTGTATATTTTAATTATAATTAGGGAACTTATTATGTGATTATATTGGAAGACTTTTAATGACTTTATACCTTGTCTTCTTAATAAATTTAAAATTCGTAGTTCACATTTTTATGATCCATTTGCGAAGATGCATATTTTTATGTTATAAAATATTCTAAATAACGAAATAAAAACCTATAAAACTTTGAAAAATCCTGGTTATATTGCAAAAGAGATTACTTAAAATACATTGTTGACCTTGAACAGTCTTTTATTGTATTTCTGTACGGTTGACGAATAAAGAATAAACGAATAACCGAATAAAAAATTAAAACCCCGACAAAAACTGTTAATAAATTTTGATTGGAAAGTATTAAAAGTTAAAATTTTAAAAATAACAATATATCGTTAAAATTCATGGCTACATTTTTTTAAAACTGCTTTTTGCATATTTTGATTTTACCTTGTTGAAACTTACGTTTCACAGAAAGTAAAATATATATATATCTGAACTATGCAGGGATCTGTTCAGGAAAAAATTGGGTCCTTTAAAGGACCCTTCACAATTTTTCTTATTTCAAAACCGGACATTTCACAAAACTATTTTCCCTAAAACAGGACCCTTCACAAAACTATTTTTCCTAAAACAGGACCCTTCACAAAACTATTTTTCCTAAAACAGGACCCTTCACAAAATTCTTTATCTTAAAAATAGGTTTTTCACAAAACTTTTCCATCTTTAAACTGAACATTTCACAAATTAATCATTTAAAAGTAAAATCTGACCTGTCACTTTTACAGATATAAAGAAAATATATGTATTTTACATCCATATATCTTCTTAAAAATGTATAAACAAGAACCTGAATATAACGATCCTTTCAAATTAACAAAATTATGACTAGATTTTTCACAAATATGAAAAGCTGTTCACAATTTCACAAAAACAGGACCCTGGGAAAAAAGTCTGGACAGACCCCTGCTATGGTTACAACTTCAGTTCAAGTGCAAGAAAAAAATATATACTTTGTAAAAGCCAAATATAATGCGCATGCAAATTTTTATACATATGTTTTTGCAATATATAATGTTTAGTTCGCACCCGTTAAAACTTGCCGGTTCATCCACTATTTTGTTTTAAATCTTCATGGCTACTAATAGCTGTTGTGTAAGATAGGCCACCTGAAAATCCTTATAAGACTCTCATTGATTCACAATTTTAGTCACAGATTATAACAGGATTTTGACCACTTTTATTATATATACAATATAAACAGTGTGAAATAGACACATTCTACCTCACTGTAAAAAATGACCAATGTTTCTTATTTTATGAAAATATGCTATAACCACGAACGAAAATATAATATAATCTTCTGAGTTATCCGAAATTTCAAATAGCATGTTACATTGTCTTTTGAATCCCCAGAAACGAATACATCTTCAAAATTTAAAGAATAATTTATAAAAACAAATTATTTTTAGCTGCCCGAATTTTTCAGAAACGTTTCCGAAGGGTTTTTATAGTGTATTAATGAGTGTCCTCAGCCTGTAATACCTGTTTTTCGAATGCTATCAATTCTGAAGTAAACATTTTCATGCTAAAAAAAATGTTTAACAGACAAACATGCAAAAGTAACAGCGTTAACAATAACATTAAAACTAAGATTATTTCTTTACTCTTTCATGTATAAATTAACTTATGCGGCTGAAAACGTGTACTTGAGAATGGATAACATTCGAAAAACAGGTATTCCAGCCTGAGGACACTAATTAATACACTATAAAAACCCTTCGGAAACGTTTCTGAAAAATTCGGGCAGCTAAAAATAATTTGTTTTCATAAATTATTCTTTAAATTTTGAAAATGTATTCGTTTCTGGGGATTCAAAGGCAATGTAGCATGCTATTTGACATTTCGGATAACTCAGAAGATTATATTATTTTTTCGTTCGTGGTTATAGCATATTTTCATAAAATAAGAAACATTGGTAATTTTTTACAGTGTACGTTGATAGGTATAATTCTACATTCCATTATTATTAATAATAAAAATAAACGCCAAATTCGCCAAAACGCTAAGTTCAAATTCGTAAACTGTTGGTCATTTTCGTTTCATTATCTGATAATATTTCTAAATATTTAATCTTAAAATTTAAGTCTTAAATATTTTTTTAACATATAACAAAAAATGTTTCATTTACATTTGAGGTTTTTCTTAAAAACATTTCAACTCATTACACTGTAAAAATACATATATATACTTACCTTCTAAGTAAAACTATATGCTTTAATGAAATCTTTTGTTGAATACTTTAACCCTTTTGTCTTCTTTTATGGTAAGATTATTTTAAACCGAAGTTCAATGCATTTTCAGTGGCTCATTCTTGTTGAAATTTAATATTAAATTATGTTTAATTTTATTTTAAAATTTCTAACAGATAACACAAATAGATATATGGAATAAGTTTTGGATTTTTAGTGCTATAAGTAGAGAAGAAATGGGGCTCCGACCCCAGGAGGTGGAGTGTGGAGTGAGGAGGGAGGAGGGCTCCTCCTCCCGAACTGTCCTCCTCCTCCTCCTCACGAAGTGCTCTCCTCCTCCCAAAGTGCAGCCCTCCTCCTCCCGAAGTGCCCTCCTCCTCCACCACCTAAGATAAGGGGATTAGTGTTAATTAATTTTAATTAGGGAACTTAGAAATTTTTTTGAAGCAAAATTTTTTTTTTTTTCGCGGAGAATTTCCTACTAGAGTACGAGGTGTGTTTCAAGGGATTTATTTTAGCGAATTAGAAATTTAATTAATTTTAATTTTAATTAATTTTAATTGGGGAACTTAGAAATTTTTCGTAGCAAAATTATTATTTTTTTTTTTTTTCAACGAGAGTATGTAGTTTGATTATGAGTGTATGCAGTAGAAGTGAATGATTAATTAATTAAAAATATTAATTAAAAATAGTAATTAATTAATTTTAATTGCAGAACTTAAAAATTTTCGCGAGATTTTTTCAACGAGAGTAGGGTATTCGATATACATGTTAGAGGAGAATTTTAAAAGTCAATAATGGTTTAATTAAAAAGGGTCATTCATTAATTTTAATTGAGGAACTTAGACATTTTTCGAAGCAAATATTTTTTCAACGAGATAGGCTATTTGTTATACATGTTAGAGTATATTACAGGTGAATTTTAAAAGTCAATAATGATTTAATTAAAAAGGGTCATTAATTAATTTTAATTGGAGAACTTAAGAAATTTTGGCAAGATTTTTTTTTCCCTCAACGAGAGTACGCAGTTTGCATGTGCAGTAGAATGGTAGATGCTAGTAATTAAAAAGGGTCATTAATTAATTTTAATTGGCGGACTTCAACATTTTTGAGGCAAACAGGCGCGTTTTAATGAATTCAATATAGGTTGTAGTAGGTCCCGCATGAATTATACTGTACTCAACTGAATAGCTCCCCCCTCCCCCTCCCTTTTTTACCCAGAGGGGGCCCTTCGATAGACTAACAATACACACTTCCAAAAGTATAGAGTACTATAAAAAGGATTTTAGCGTATATGTAAATAAACAAGTATGTAAAATCAGGCATAGTAGCATAATTCATGAATCACTTTCCAACATTATCGAAATGTTATGTGAACAAAATATAATTTTACAATCTAGTGCATTAGTTAATTAAAATAGTGAACAGTTACAGATCCCCTTTTTAATAAAAAGGCCCAAGGCCCTTCACAAAAAATCCAAAGAATTCAAGAAAAAGCTTTACCCAACTGATAGCCAAAACATATAGGATTCTTAAATGGATTGAAGTAAACAAATAAGTTCTACAGGAATACATTTATTTAAGTTAGCATGTAAAAATAGTTAAAAGTTATAGGGAAGCCTTCGAATGGAGTGATTATACGTTTTGGGGACCCTTCAAAAGAAACTGGAAACAGTTATAGATATTGAACCCTTCACAAAAAATTGGACAAATCCCCTTTTTAATAAAAAGGGCCCCTTCACAAAAATTCCAATGAATTCAAAATATGCATAAATACTAGAACCCTTCATACATTCAGTTCGTCGATCCCCCTTTTTTTTACCTTTCGAAGTGTGAACTCGCATTAGACTAAAGGAGCCCTTCATAAAATAAATGAGATACGTGCCCTATTCAAATAAAAACCACCCTTCGCAAAAACCGTAGGGGTTCCCTTTTGGAATAAAAAAGCATCCTTCACAAAAATTCCAATTATGCATAAGAACCCTTCATAAAATCAGATAATTTACACTTTAGCCTTTTTTTTTTCAATTCAAGTTAGGCTAAAAGTACAGCTTGCGCGTCGATATGTTCAAAACACATAGTTATAGATATTAAGCTACCTTCACAAAATAAATTCAATAGATTCATGTTATATTATGGCGACAGAAATACAAGGGATACTCACCTTCCATGAAAATGCAAGGTCCGCTGTTTGAATGAAAAGGCCTCCCTTCACAATATACCCTGTAAAAATATTATGATTCCACAGATATTTTAAGAAATAGAGTACTAATCTCAAATGAATACGAATTCATGCAATGTAAAAAATAGGTTTTACACGAACACATTTTTAGTATAACGTTCAAAATATAGTTTTTAGAAAAAAGATTCATGTTTCACCAAATTTATCATACAAGTCTGTAAAATAGGGTAGATCATTTCATGAAAAATAATTGAATTTTCGAATGATTATGCTTTAAAATACATATTTATAACTGCAACTAAGATTTGAATGTTACCCCCTCAACATGCATATCGCTGAATCATAATGAGTCATATTATCAGATAAGCGAAGATCTTGCTTTGATTTCACCCCGTATGCGATAATGAGTCACTCCGCGATAAGAAATACCTGAGACTCGTAATTTCTGACACGTTTTTTGTAGGTAAATGAACTATTTAAAACCGTCAATGTATACGAATTATTTCGTGTAGTTCTATATAGGTGCTACACTTCATATATACATATGGTGATATATACTAAAATCTGTTAAGTTTTAAAAGGCTTCACTGTGTATTCATTGTAAAATAAGAAATATCCCTTAAGAAATTTGAGTATAAGAGACGGGTTTAAAGGAATTTGAATCTGTTTAAATGTACCTGTGTTTAAATGAATTTGATACAGCTTAGGGTAAAAAATATACAGGAGTCCCTATAAAATATAGGAATTAAATTTTAAATAATATAAAACTAAATTACATTAGTCTATGCTTTTTTTGTATAGAAAAATTATACTAAATTGAGTTTTTAGTATTTTAACTTAAAAACTTCTTTTGAGGAATGAATAACTAACCTTTTGACTTTGTTTTTATAAAATATATATTGTACTATTTAGTTAGGGCATTATTTAAAAAATTTTTGTTTTTAATATTGAAAAAAAAAAATGTATCTTACCTAAATATTTAAACCATAATGTACTGGAATTCATCCAAATTTGATCGACTGCATGCATGTCTTAAAAGAACTAAACGTGTTCGCTTATCTCTTAAAACCACGGGATATTATAACGTTATGGATAAAGCATAGGGTAGAATACAGAATGAATAGGTATTATAAAGCAGAATCATAAATTTTGCATACTTTACACTTGTAGTATGTGAAATGATTGATACTATTGCCTATATGAGAAAATGAATCATCAACGAATCTTATTAGTGTATGTTATATTTAACCAACAGGCTTGAAATGCGTGAATTTTGACTAGAATTAATCATTGAATGTAAAAATGATTTATTTTTATATCTAATATTTATATCGTTTAACATTTTAAAATATATACATAAATTAATCTTACCTTATTCACAAACTTGCAATCCCGTCTTCAATATATGACTACAGCATGAAAAAACATGCGTGCTACTTGTATAGCAACAGACCAGAAATGATTTCAGTACAAGTCCATTATCTTATCGTTAATCTATAGATTAGTAATATCACGTGACTGATTGCGATAACATTCTATATAAGATTTACTGATATGAATACATTTCAATTCATTTCTCCCAAAAGCAAGTGTATGAGTTGGTTGTGAGATCTAGGTAAGTATCCTTACTTTATATGTTTAAAGTTATAATATATGAATAGATATAATATTAATGTATTTTTTCAATATGTATGGTAGGCAAAAAGGAATAGGTAGGTATTATTGCATGTTTCCTCTAATTTATTTTTAAAATAATTATTTTAAAAATACATACTAACAATTTATGCGATGAGTCACACAGCATGATGGGACGATATATGAAATTTATTTTTATATTATACAAGCTCCTATATACAATTCATATGGGTGAGCAAGATTATTTTTAGAATTTTTCACTCTTACCCTCTATAGGCTATACTTTTAAAATAGTAGTATTCGAATACTTGTAAAATGTAATTATAGCTTAGTAATTTTCTAGTCTTTTAACTATGCCGTTGAAGGAGTATTGTCATATTTAACTAACAGGCTCGAACATGCGTGAATTTTGACTAGAATTATTCACTGAATGTAAAAAAAAAAAAAAAAAAAAAAAAAAAAAATGATTTATATTTAGATCTAATATCGTTTAACATTTTAAAATCCTATTAAAAGTATATACATTAGTATGCTTGTGAAAGGCCTATTGTTAATACGAAACGTTGTGTGAAGTGTCCTGTTTTAGGGTTAAAAGTTTCGTGAAGGGGTCTGTTTGAAGGAGCCTGTTTCGAAATGACTTAAGAACGCACAATTTATTCCTAAACATTCAACTCGATTCGTTATATATGCTTTATTAAGTATTCAATAAAAAATAATAACTAAGAAATAAAATTAAAAATAGTAATTAAGAGATATCCTTAAGAATTCTTGCGATAGGAGATTGGTTTTAATTAAATAGGTTAATGAATCTAATTCGATACAAGTCTTGTTAAAACAGAGATTATAGTTAAAATACACATTAATTATACAGCATTACACTGTATTACACAATGCGCTACCTCACCTATATTATCACAGAAATACCTTCGATAAAATTTAGACTAACAATACGCACCTAAAAAATATATACAGAGTACCCAGAAAATGATAGGAATGAATGAAAAATTTTAACGTAAATTATAAAATAGGATCTACAATAAGTGACAATAAATAAATATGAAGGAAAAATCATGAGTCATGGTATACTTTATGAAACACTTTCCAATGCTATGTGACTATCGTTAAGAATTTGAAATAAGTGAATTAGATTTAATAATTCATACTGGAAATGTATTTTTAAAAAAATTAATAGCTTCGTCTACTTTTAAATCATTCAAGACATATGATGAAGATTTAACCGCTGCAGAACGACTAAAAACTAGTATCTTAATGAATCGACCTATTTACGTCGGGTTCACAATTTTAGAATTATCTAAATTAGTTATGCATGATTTTCATTACAATTTTATAAAGAAAACATACAAAGATCATGCAGTTTTACTCTTTATGGATATAGATTCCTTAACTTATCATATTCAAACACATAATATTTATAAGGATATGGAGCACCATCATGATTTTTTCGACTTTTATGAATACTCGAAATCCCATCGTCTAAACCGCACAAGTATCGAACCCACAAACATATAATCAGACTTGACATTTTATAACCAGGACGCTAACCACAGGGCTAAGTGAGCCCCCACTTATTTTATAGTCACCACGCTGACTATTGGACTTAGTTAGCCCCAGGCTAATTTATATCCACCACGCTAACTATTGGGCTTAGTGAGCCCCTGCTTATTTTATAGTCAACATGCTAACTATTGGGCTTAGTGAGCCCCAGGCTAACTTATACCAACCACGCTAACTGTGGGGCCTAGTGAACCCCCGCTTATTTTATAGCCACCATACTAACCACAGGGCTAAGTGAGCCCCCGCTTATTTCATAGTCACCATGCTAAGTATTAGGCTGAGTGAGCCCCAGGCTATTTTATACCCACTATGCTAACTAATGGGCTGAGTGAGCCCAAGGCTATTTTCTACCCACCACGTTTACTGGGCTTAGTATGCCCCCGCTTATTTTATAGCTACCACGATAACCACAGGGCTGAGTGAGCCCCCGCTTATTATATAGTCCACACGCTAACTACTGGGCTGATTAAGCCCCAGGTATTTTATACCCATCACGCTAACTACTGGGCTGAGTGAGCCCCAGGTTATTTAGTAGCATGAATATGATTTCCAAGGTATATGTCCTAACATGATTTAGACCATTGCCTATGGTAAGATAAAGCTAGGAAGTAAATTGGTAAACTATGTACCTCGAAAACTTACTTGTATTTTATTAAATATCTGCAGAAATTAGCATAGTTTATTAAAATTATGTACATTCTTATTAGTTTATGAATCTACTAACTTATAATATCTATATGGTAACTTGGATTATTAGTATTCCCACTTAAAAATTTCTTTTGTAGATTTAATATGATAAACACTAACATGAGACTGACTAAGCTTTTACCATTTTCATTTCAACTTAGTTTTAGGAAATTTATCTACATAGCTTTAAATTTTACTGTTTAGTAAGTCTATTATTTCAAAGTATTATTTTTTAGTTCTAATATTCAAAACATATTCATATCGTTTTACATAGCAGGTATCAAATTAATTTAAAGTCATATTAAAAAAAATATATATATATATATACAAATACTATTCTTACCTAACACGCCAGCTAGCTAAGCACCCAACCATCTCACACCAAGACTCTGAGAAAAGTGAATGCTTGTTCAGGGCCTTATCAGCTAATATAATCACTGATAAGACTTGATCACGTGACATGTGACGTCACTGTTTAAGTGATATCACGTGATCATGTGGTATCATTCAATACGTCACCAATGACGTCAGAGATCACGTGACTAGGTCATAAAAGAACCAATTGCTAATTGCAATTAACAATTTACCTTTAATTGATTTGTATAATATAGATAAATTAATACCTGATTTTTCTATGTATTATTTCGTAATACATAGCACATGTACCTTGTTTTACGAAATAATAGAAAAATCAGGTATTAATTTATCTATATTATACAAATCAATTAAAGGTAAATTGTTAATTGCAATTAGCAATTGGTTCTTTTATGACCTAGTCACGTGATCTCTGACGTCATTGGTGACGTATTGAATGATACCACATGATCACGTGATATCACTTAAACAGTGACGTCACATGTCACGTGATCAAGTCTTATCAGTGATTATATTAGCTGATAAGGCCCTGAACAAGCATTCACTTTTCTCAGAGTCTTGGTGTGAGATGGTTGGGTGCTTAGCTAGCTGGCGTGTTAGGTAAGAATAGTATTTGTATATATATATATATATTTTTTTTAATATGACTTTAAATTAATTTGATACCTGCTATGTAAAACGATATGAATATGTTTTGAATATTAGAACTAAAAAATAATACTTTGAAATAATAGACTTACTAAACAGTAAAATTTAAAGCTATGTAGATAAATTTCCTAAAACTAAGTTGAAATGAAAATGGTAAAAGCTTAGTCAGTCTCATGTTAGTGTTTATCATATTAAATCTACAAAAGAAATTTTTAAGTGGGAATACTAATAATCCAAGTTACCATATAGATATTATAAGTTAGTAGATTCATAAACTAATAAGAATGTACATAATTTTAATAAACTATGCTAATTTCTGCAGATATTTAATAAAATACAAGTAAGTTTTCGAGGTACATAGTTTACCAATTTACTTCCTAGCTTTATCTTACCATAGGCAATGGTCTAAATCATGTTAGGACATATACCTTGGAAATCATATTCATGCTACTAAATAACCTGGGGCTCACTCAGCCCAGTAGTTAGCGTGATGGGTATAAAATACCTGGGGCTTAATCAGCCCAGTAGTTAGCGTGTGGACTATATAATAAGCGGGGGCTCACTCAGCCCTGTGGTTATCGTGGTAGCTATAAAATAAGCGGGGGCATACTAAGCCCAGTAAACGTGGTGGGTAGAAAATAGCCTTGGGCTCACTCAGCCCATTAGTTAGCATAGTGGGTATAAAATAGCCTGGGGCTCACTCAGCCTAATACTTAGCATGGTGACTATGAAATAAGCGGGGGCTCACTTAGCCCTGTGGTTAGTATGGTGGCTATAAAATAAGCGGGGGTTCACTAGGCCCCACAGTTAGCGTGGTTGGTATAAGTTAGCCTGGGGCTCACTAAGCCCAATAGTTAGCATGTTGACTATAAAATAAGCAGGGGCTCACTAAGCCCAATAGTTAGCGTGGTGGATATAAATTAGCCTGGGGCTAACTAAGTCCAATAGTCAGCGTGGTGACTATAAAATAAGTGGGGGCTCACTTAGCCCTGTGGTTAGCGTCCTGGTTATAAAATGTCAAGTCTGATTATATGTTTGTGGGTTCGATACTTGTGCGGTTTAGACGATGGGATTTCGAGTATTCATAAAAGTCGAAAAAATCATGATGGTGCTCCATATCCTTATAAATATTATGTGTTTGAATATGATAAGTTAAGGAATCTATATCCATAAAGAGTAAAACTGCATGATCTTTGTATGTTTTCTTTATAAAATTGTAATGAAAATCATGCATAACTAATTTAGATAATTCTAAAATTGTGAACCCGACGTAAATAGGTCGATTCATTAAGATACTAGTTTTTAGTCGTTCTGCAGCGGTTAAATCTTCATCATATGTCTTGAATGATTTAAAAGTAGACGAAGCTATTAATTTTTTTAAAAATACATTTCCAGTATGAATTATTAAATCTAATTCACTTATTTCAAATTCTTAACGATAGTCACATAGCATTGGAAAGTGTTTCATAAAGTATACCATGACTCATGATTTTTCCTTCATATTTATTTATTGTCACTTATTGTAGATCCTATTTTATAATTTACGTTAAAATTTTTCATTCATTCCTATCATTTTCTGGGTACTCTGTATATATTTTTTAGGTGCGTATTGTTAGTCTAAATTTTATCGAAGGTATTTCTGTGATAATATAGGTGAGGTAGCGCATTGTGTAATACAGTGTAATGCTGTATAATTAATGTGTATTTTAACTATAATCTCTGTTTTAACAAGACTTGTATCGAATTAGATTCATTAACCTATTTAATTAAAACCAATCTCCTATCGCAAGAATTCTTAAGGATATCTCTTAATTACTATTTTTAATTTTATTTCTTAGTTATTATTTTTTATTGAATACTTAATAAAGCATATATAACGAATCGAGTTGAATGTTTAGGAATAAATTGTGCGTTCTTAAGTCATTTCGAAACAGGCTCCTTCAAACAGACCCCTTCACGAAACTTTTAACCCTAAAACAGGACACTTCACACAACGTTTCGTATTAACAATAGGCCTTTCACAAGCATACTAATGTATATACTTTTAATAGGATTTTAAAATGTTAAACGATATTAGATCTAAATATAAATCATTTTTTTTTTTTTTTTTTTTTTTTTTTTTACATTCAGTGAATAATTCTAGTCAAAATTCACGCATGTTCGAGCCTGTTAGTTAAATATGACAATACTCCTTCAACGGCATAGTTAAAAGACTAGAAAATTACTAAGCTATAATTACATTTTACAAGTATTCGAATACTACTATTTTAAAAGTATAGCCTATAGAGGGTAAGAGTGAAAAATTCTAAAAATAATCTTGCTCACCCATATGAATTGTATATAGGAGCTTGTATAATATAAAAATAAATTTCATATATCGTCCCATCATGCTGTGTGACTCATCGCATAAATTGTTAGTATGTATTTTTAAAATAATTATTTTAAAAATAAATTAGAGGAAACATGCAATAATACCTACCTATTCCTTTTTGCCTACCATACATATTGAAAAAATACATTAATATTATATCTATTCATATATTATAACTTTAAACATATAAAGTAAGGATACTTACCTAGATCTCACAACCAACTCATACACTTGCTTTTGGGAGAAATGAATTGAAATGTATTCATATCAGTAAATCTTATATAGAATGTTATCGCAATCAGTCACGTGATATTACTAATCTATAGATTAACGATAAGATAATGGACTTGTACTGAAATCATTTCTGGTCTGTTGCTATACAAGTAGCACGCATGTTTTTTCATGCTGTAGTCATATATTGAAGACGGGATTGCAAGTTTGTGAATAAGGTAAGATTAATTTATGTATATATTTTAAAATGTTAAACGATATAAATATTAGATATAAAAATAAATCATTTTTACATTCAATGATTAATTCTAGTCAAAATTCACGCATTTCAAGCCTGTTGGTTAAATATAACATACACTAATAAGATTCGTTGATGATTCATTTTCTCATATAGGCAATAGTATCAATCATTTCACATACTACAAGTGTAAAGTATGCAAAATTTATGATTCTGCTTTATAATACCTATTCATTCTGTATTCTACCCTATGCTTTATCCATAACGTTATAATATCCCGTGGTTTTAAGAGATAAGCGAACACGTTTAGTTCTTTTAAGACATGCATGCAGTCGATCAAATTTGGATGAATTCCAGTACATTATGGTTTAAATATTTAGGTAAGATACATTTTTTTTTTTCAATATTAAAAACAAAAATTTTTTAAATAATGCCCTAACTAAATAGTACAATATATATTTTATAAAAACAAAGTCAAAAGGTTAGTTATTCATTCCTCAAAAGAAGTTTTTAAGTTAAAATACTAAAAACTCAATTTAGTATAATTTTTCTATACAAAAAAAGCATAGACTAATGTAATTTAGTTTTATATTATTTAAAATTTAATTCCTATATTTTATAGGGACTCCTGTATATTTTTTACCCTAAGCTGTATCAAATTCATTTAAACACAGGTACATTTAAACAGATTCAAATTCCTTTAAACCCGTCTCTTATACTCAAATTTCTTAAGGGATATTTCTTATTTTACAATGAATACACAGTGAAGCCTTTTAAAACTTAACAGATTTTAGTATATATCACCATATGTATATATGAAGTGTAGCACCTATATAGAACTACACGAAATAATTCGTATACATTGACGGTTTTAAATAGTTCATTTACCTACAAAAAACGTGTCAGAAATTACGAGTCTCAGGTATTTCTTATCGCGGAGTGACTCATTATCGCATACGGGGTGAAATCAAAGCAAGATCTTCGCTTATCTGATAATATGACTCATTATGATTCAGCGATATGCATGTTGAGGGGGTAACATTCAAATCTTAGTTGCAGTTATAAATATGTATTTTAAAGCATAATCATTCGAAAATTCAATTATTTTTCATGAAATGATCTACCCTATTTTACAGACTTGTATGATAAATTTGGTGAAACATGAATCTTTTTTCTAAAAACTATATTTTGAACGTTATACTAAAAATGTGTTCGTGTAAAACCTATTTTTTACATTGCATGAATTCGTATTCATTTGAGATTAGTACTCTATTTCTTAAAATATCTGTGGAATCATAATATTTTTACAGGGTATATTGTGAAGGGAGGCCTTTTCATTCAAACAGCGGACCTTGCATTTTCATGGAAGGTGAGTATCCCTTGTATTTCTGTCGCCATAATATAACATGAATCTATTGAATTTATTTTGTGAAGGTAGCTTAATATCTATAACTATGTGTTTTGAACATATCGACGCGCAAGCTGTACTTTTAGCCTAACTTGAATTGAAAAAAAAAAGGCTAAAGTGTAAATTATCTGATTTTATGAAGGGTTCTTATGCATAATTGGAATTTTTGTGAAGGATGCTTTTTTATTCCAAAAGGGAACCCCTACGGTTTTTGCGAAGGGTGGTTTTTATTTGAATAGGGCACGTATCTCATTTATTTTATGAAGGGCTCCTTTAGTCTAATGCGAGTTCACACTTCGAAAGGTAAAAAAAAGGGGGATCGACGAACTGAATGTATGAAGGGTTCTAGTATTTATGCATATTTTGAATTCATTGGAATTTTTGTGAAGGGGCCCTTTTTATTAAAAAGGGGATTTGTCCAATTTTTTGTGAAGGGTTCAATATCTATAACTGTTTCCAGTTTCTTTTGAAGGGTCCCCAAAACGTATAATCACTCCATTCGAAGGCTTCCCTATAACTTTTAACTATTTTTACATGCTAACTTAAATAAATGTATTCCTGTAGAACTTATTTGTTTACTTCAATCCATTTAAGAATCCTATATGTTTTGGCTATCAGTTGGGTAAAGCTTTTTCTTGAATTCTTTGGATTTTTTGTGAAGGGCCTTGGGCCTTTTTATTAAAAAGGGGATCTGTAACTGTTCACTATTTTAATTAACTAATGCACTAGATTGTAAAATTATATTTTGTTCACATAACATTTCGATAATGTTGGAAAGTGATTCATGAATTATGCTACTATGCCTGATTTTACATACTTGTTTATTTACATATACGCTAAAATCCTTTTTATAGTACTCTATACTTTTGGAAGTGTGTATTGTTAGTCTATCGAAGGGCCCCCTCTGGGTAAAAAAGGGAGGGGGAGGGGGGAGCTATTCAGTTGAGTACAGTATAATTCATGCGGGACCTACTACAACCTATATTGAATTCATTAAAACGCGCCTGTTTGCCTCAAAAATGTTGAAGTCCGCCAATTAAAATTAATTAATGACCCTTTTTAATTACTAGCATCTACCATTCTACTGCACATGCAAACTGCGTACTCTCGTTGAGGGAAAAAAAAATCTTGCCAAAATTTCTTAAGTTCTCCAATTAAAATTAATTAATGACCCTTTTTAATTAAATCATTATTGACTTTTAAAATTCACCTGTAATATACTCTAACATGTATAACAAATAGCCTATCTCGTTGAAAAAATATTTGCTTCGAAAAATGTCTAAGTTCCTCAATTAAAATTAATGAATGACCCTTTTTAATTAAACCATTATTGACTTTTAAAATTCTCCTCTAACATGTATATCGAATACCCTACTCTCGTTGAAAAAATCTCGCGAAAATTTTTAAGTTCTGCAATTAAAATTAATTAATTACTATTTTTAATTAATATTTTTAATTAATTAATCATTCACTTCTACTGCATACACTCATAATCAAACTACATACTCTCGTTGAAAAAAAAAAAAAATAATAATTTTGCTACGAAAAATTTCTAAGTTCCCCAATTAAAATTAATTAAAATTAAAATTAATTAAATTTCTAATTCGCTAAAATAAATCCCTTGAAACACACCTCGTACTCTAGTAGGAAATTCTCCGCGAAAAAAAAAAAAATTTTGCTTCAAAAAAATTTCTAAGTTCCCTAATTAAAATTAATTAACACTAATCCCCTTATCTTAGGTGGTGGAGGAGGAGGGCACTTCGGGAGGAGGAGGGCTGCACTTTGGGAGGAGGAGAGCACTTCGTGAGGAGGAGGAGGAGGACAGTTCGGGAGGAGGAGCCCTCCTCCCTCCTCACTCCACACTCCACCTCCTGGGGTCGGAGCCCCATTTCTTCTCTACTGCTATACTTTTCTGTTTTATCATTTCTTTTCACTAAATATCAAAATTTATATAATTAATTACCTACATTTTATGAATCTAAGTTATGTGGCTGAACTCTATTTCCATCAGTACCTAAAATTACAAATGTTTTGGTGTTTTATAAAATCGATTGCTGTATGTGAGATTTTGGCCTCTAGTAGTAAGACACTGAAACGGTTTGTGAGACAAAATTCGTAGGTTACAATACTTATATTTTGATAATAATTTTTAGAAATATATTTATTTTCCGAAAAGAAATGTAATTATAATCTATCAATTTTTTCTTACAGAAAACAACTTCTAAAAGATTCCAAAATGGGAATTTAAAATTACAGCTCATTCCGCTAAGTAGTTTTTAAATTATTCTTATAAAACTACCCATATTTCAATCTGCTTTGCAACGATTAAAAATAAATTTTAATTTGTGACTTCCAAATATAAAAACCAAAATAATTCCTAAACTACTGGATCAAATGACGTATCGTTTATTATCTGAAGGTAAAATGTACCGGATAATCTAAATATGATGTTAAAATTACTTATAACTAAAGAAATATTTAAAGTTTGTTATAATTTCACAGTGTAGAGGGGTCCCTAAGATAAACATCTATATCATTAATTAGTAAGCATTATAACTAATCAATTGGTACTAGTTACTTTTTTATATACGATGATTTTAGGAAGAGTTGTTTGGGAGTATACTTATGTACTTTGGGGGTATACCACGACTGTGCATTTTCATTACGTTCCATGTCTTCGGCGAACTGCTGGTGAGGAAGATTTCCGTAATGTGTTTTTAGGATTTTAATTACATTATCGGTCTCATGTTCTATTACGAATTCGTGCATTCAGCAAGAACTTTTGTCTGAAGGGTCCAAATCTCTACCACATGGTAAGCGAGATCGAGTATTAATCGTAGCGTATAAAACGTGTAATTTTTTTCAATTTGTCCTATGATGCAGTCTGTTGTTAAGGCGATATAAAAAATACAAGTGTCCGAGGCAGACATCACGTGAGCATACTTAGATTCCCGCCCTTTTACATCTTTAAATATGCTTTGCTTAAAAATAAATAAATAAAAACATTTTATTCTATTTAAATAAGTATTTTATTTTATTAAGAGAAATAAATCGAATTGTTATTAATATCAAAATTAACTTTTATTAAAATATTCCATGCAAAACCTTTCTAAATGAAACAGTAGAAAAATAATCTAAATAAAATATTTAAGTAAGTATTTAATTTAACAAATTAAAATAAATATTTAATTATTATTAATATCAAAATTTATTTTTATGAAAAATATTCCATTTATCATGAAATAAATAAGGTAACCGATAAAATATTTTTAAATAAAAAAGTTAAAAATAAAACTCAAATGAAATACATCACCGATAAAACTTTATGTAAAAAAAACCCTGAAATAGGATATTTTAACTCATAACACATTTTAAAATAAAGATTTAGAAGAAAAGTTTGGAATAAAAAGAAGATACGGGATTCGAACTCGTGCTATTTAGATTCAAATGCAGCGTTCTAACCTTCATACCACAAAGCACATACTATGCGTACAACAATAAAACATTAAAATAAGTAGGCAAATCTTTGATCCGAAGGCAGGAATCTAATATGGTCACGTGATGTGAGCCGCGAGAAACTACACCCAGAAAAAAGTTTTGTTGAATCAACAAAAATTTTGTTGACACAACAAAACTTTTCCTTTAAATATGGGTCAATGGAAATTTTGATTAAATCAACAAAAAAATAATGTTGATTTTTTTTTTTCAATTCCAACAGAGAAATTCTGTATCGTCAGCAAAAAAAGTTTTGTTAATTCAAGTAAAATGGTTCAATTTTACTTGAATTTACAAAAGTCTTTTTGTTACATAGATATATATGCTATGTGTTATTTTGACAATCTATTTTCTTTTTTCAACAAAATATATATTATCTTTGTGTAAATAATAAAATATGTTATATTACGAACTTGTTTTATTTATACTACAAAAACTTTTGATAAATGAACCAATCTAATATGTAATTTAATTTTTTTAAATCATTTTCAGCAGTGAATTACGCTTGGAATCCTTGAATAATAACAAGTGAATTTTTATTCTGCTTTTTTCAAGCGTAAACCAACAGAGTGAAAAATGCACCAAGCCGGGACCTGAGAACAGCGCTCTGAGGCTGTACCACTGAGCTACAAGGAACGATATCCCAATTCGGCATTTCTCACTCTTATATATCTCGGACCGGCTGCAACCGCAGCACAAGATGGAAATGTCATCAGTAGCACGCAAATTTCTGTTGCAAACATGGGACGACAATACAAAACCCAGCATACGGCAATGCATAGTTAATTTTTAATTCATTTTCAGCAGTGAATTACGACTGTAAAAAGCAGGATAAAAATCCACTGGTTATCATTCAAAGATTGCAGGCGTAATTCCCTGCTGAAAATAAGATAGAACTATTGCAGAAATTGCGAAAAATGAAACATAGCAACGCCACCTGTTGCGCGATTTACACCAAAAACTAATCAGCAACAATTTATATATCAGGAAGTAACTGAAGTAAAGTTTTATTAAATTTCGTACATTAGTTCTTGAGATAGAGCGCTCACAAACTTTTTGTCACATACAGACAGACAGAGTCATAGACAGTCATTTTCTAAACACAGTCAAATCGTATTCAGGACCTTCTAAAATCCATCGGAAACCGGAAGTCGAAAATTTTCATGAATCCAATACTTTCTTCTTGTAAAGATAGAAGAAAGTATTAAATGGTTACAGAGGGATTTTTAAAACTACCTTGGTCCGTCCCAATGAAAATAAGTTTTAATTATCCAAAAATTATGTTAATTCTTTAATTATGTAGCTATATAAATCAAATAAATCAAGTTACGTGAGAGAGTTATGGCTACTACACAACAATTTAAATTTTGCAAAAACAACAAAATTTTGCTGGAATTACAAATTTAAAATACAAAATTATTGTAAAATTAAAAAAAAAAACAGATTTTGTTAATTCAAGTAGAAAGGGTGAAATTTTGTTAAAATTTTGTAAAAGTGTTAAGAATATTTTTTTGTCCGAGCAACAATACCAACTTTTTACTTCAACTAAAACTTTTGCTTAAAACAACCAACATGTACTCAACAAGACATGTTTTGTAGTTTTAATCAATTCCTTTTTTGTGTGTACTTGTAACAACTCATATATTAAGTGGCTGCTTCACTGAAACACCCTCATAGCGAAATCCCATGTTAATGCATGGTAAAAATTAAATACTGGATTGTTTATTACTTAAAATAATTATTATTTTTTTTAATTTACCCCATTAGAAAGCAGAAGTCAGAAACATTGGAAAGTGCGTTTTTTTAAATTGTCTTTCTTAAATTTTAAGCACTTAAAAAAAAACTCTATGAACTTCGATGTTTCTACTTTATGGATTTTTATCATTTTATTAAAAATACTTAAAATTCAAATAGCTAATTTTTAAAAACCTGTCTCGCTAGCATTTGTCGTCTACTTTCTGATGGTGAAAACTGTATTTCGGTTATTATATTAGGTAATAAGTAATCACATATTTAATTTTTCCCATAGGTTATCACGGGAAGTCACGAACGAAAATGTCAATATAGAGTATTAAATCAATTCATCTTAACCGTGTCCAACTGTAACTTGATATTCCGTGGATTTTCATGTGTACTAAATAGCTGTGTAATGTTTAATATAATTTGGTTGATTTGTTCGAAAATTATAGAGAATTTTCTTTGAATATGATATTGAGTTTTCTATGGTTTCATATTAGCTTTGATTATTTATGTAATTGTATAATTCTATCAACTTGCGAAAAACAATTGCACAGTTATTTAAGTGTTAAACTATAGGCCCTGAATTTTTTTCATTTTACAAATCAGAGTTATTGTAGCGTTATCTGAATTATTTAGAAATCAGTGAATATATTTTTCAGGTATTTGAAATGCATCATGCAGAGAAATTGGTATTGATGACATTTTGTGTATTCGTTGGAAAATAGATATATTTTATTTTTCATTAAATATGTACAGGTAATGTTGAAGAATTAATACTCATCGTTCACCTTCTTAAAATTTTCAAACATTTTGATTCTTCCATGATATTTCTATAGCCCTTTTTTATCAATAGCACTCTAACAACGAAAAAAAAAATAATTTAAATAAATAAATGAATAAAATTTCCTAATCGGAAATTTAAAAGCATATATATATATATTCGTGTGTGTGTGTGTATTCAGTAATCCTTGCACTACAATCATGTAATATTTCCACTTATTTCTAAACATTGTGATAAAGAGACGCATAATTAACATTTTACTTTCAAATTTCCGTGTAACATAACTATAATGTTTAGAGCACATTAACTTTTCACTTAACTTGTGAACCGTGCATATGTCTGTGAATATTTAATAGACATATATGAGCTCTTAATTTCGTGAGTAAATTAATCTTTTACTTTGCTGTATGTCAAGTAAAGAGTTGAACTACCATGCACAATTCCTATTATATACCAAAAATATGAAGCCTCGCCATTGCAAATTCTCGCAGTGAATGGTAAAATTTTAATCTATACTAATATTATAAAGGAGTAAAGATTGTTTGTTTGTTTGTTTGTAGGGGGTAATCTCTGGAACTAACGAACCGATTTCAAAAGTGATGGTGGCAAATTGATGGTGACAACCCCTGCTCCAACATAGGCTATATTTTATGTCGGTGACACTAGCCCCAGGGGGTGCAGGAGCAAAAAAAAAAGGTTCTAAAATTGCCATTTTTTAGCTATCAAACTGGCTATCAAGCCCTGATAGCTTGCCAGCCGGTTCTGTATGTATGTATGTACGTACGTAATGCGATAACTCTTCATAGAAATATCCGTTTTCCTTCAAATTTTGTTTATAGGTTCACTGTGTTAAGGCGCTTCCCTGATTAGTTTTCGGGATTGATTGGTTAAGTATAAAGGAGGGAACAAGGGGCTAATCCCCCCCCCCTTAATTTATATAAATGGGTTTTTCATGCAAAATTGTTCCGTTTTCCTTCAAATTTTGTTTATAGCTTCACTGAGTTAAGGCGCTTCCCTGATTAGTTTTTGGGATTGATTAGTTAAGTATAAAGGGGGGGAGATCGGGGGGCTAATCCCCTCCTTAATTTATATAAATGGGTTTTTCATGCAGAATTATTCCGTTTTCCTTCAAATTTTGTTTATAGGTTCATTGGGTTAAGACGCTTCCCTGATTACTTTTCGGGATTGATTGGTTAAGTATAAAGGGGGGAACGGGGGGCTAATCCCCACTTAATTTATATAAATAGGTTTTTCAAGCAGAATTATTCCGTTTTCCTTCAAATTTTGTTTATAGGTTCACTGTGTTAAGGCGCTTCCCTGATTAGTTTTTCGGGATTGATTTGTTAAGTATAAAGGGGGGAACGGGGGGGCTAATCCCCCCCCCTTAATTTATATAAATGGGTTTTTCATGCAGAATTATCCCATTTCCTTCAAATTTTGGTTAAAGGTTCAATGTGTTAAGACGCTTCCCTAATTAGTTTTCGGGATTGATTGGTTAAGTATAAAGGGGGTGGGACGGGGGGATAATCCCCCCTCATTTTATATAAATGGGTTTTTCGTGCAGAATTATTCCGTTTTCCTTCAAATTTTGTGTATAGGTTCACTGTGTTAAGGCGCTTCCCTGATTAGTTTTCGGGATTGATTGGTTAAGTGTAAAGAGGGGGAACGTGGGGATAACCCCCCCCCCCCTTAATTTATATAAATGGGTTTTTCATGCAGAATTATTCTATTTGCTTCCAAATTTGTTTATAGGTTCATTGGGTTAAGACGCTTCCCTGATTAGTTTTCGGGATTGATTGATTAAGTATAAAAGGGGGGAACGGGGGGCTAATACCCCCCTTAATTTATATAAATGGGTTTTTCATGCCGAATTATCCCATTTCCTTCAAATTTTATTTATAGGTTCACTGTGTTAAGGCGCATCCCTGATTAGTTTTCGGGATTGATTGGTTAAGTATAAAGGGGGGAACGGAGAGCTAATACCCCCTTATTTTATATAAATGGGTTTTTCATGCAGAAATATTCCGTTTTCCTTCAAATTTTGTTTATAGGTTCACTGTGTTAAGGCACTTCCCTGATTAGTTTTCGGGATTGATTGGTTAAGTATAAAGGGGGGGGTGAACGGGGGGGCTAATCCCCCCCCTTAATTTATATAAATTGATTTTTCATGCAGAATTATCCCATTTGCTTCAAAATTTGTTTATAGGTTCATTGGGTTAAGACGCTTCCCTGATTAGTTTTCGGGATTGATTGGTTAAGTATAAAGGGGGGGAATGGGGGGCTAATACCCCCCTTAATTTATATAAATGGGTTTTTCATGCAGAATTATCCCATTTCCTTCAAATTTTATTTATAGGTTCACTGTGTTAAGACGCATCCCTGATTAGTTTTCGGGATTGATTGGTTAAGTATAAAGGGGGGGATGGAGGGCTAATCTCCCCTTATTTTATATAAATGGGTTTTTCATGCAGAATTTTTCCGTTTTCCTTCAAATTTTGTTTATAGGTTCATTGTGTTACGGCACTTCCCTGATTAGTTTTCGGGATTGATTGGTTAAGTATAAAGGGGGGGACAGGGGGGCTAACCCCCCCCTTAATTTATATAATTGGGTTTTTCATGCAGAATTATCCCATTTGTTTCAAAATTTGTTTATAGGTTCATTGGGTTAAGACGCTTCCCTGATTAGTTTTCGGGATTGATTGGTTAAGTATAAAGGGGGGGGGGAGGACGGAGGGGGCTAATCCCGCCTTAATTTATATAAATTGCTTTTTCATGCAGAATTATCCGATTTTCTTCAAAATTTGTATATATATTCATTGTAATTAGAGATTTACCTGATTAGTTTAAGGGGTTCATTAGTTAACTATGAGGAGGTAACGGGGGGATGACCCCCCCTTAATATATTGTTTATTTCTTTATTTTTCGATAGGCTTATTTCAAATTCTTTGAAATAAGAGTATAATATACAATTAGTGTGAATAGCCTGTGAACTCAATGCCCTCAGTTTAACTGGGCATTTTTATTTTTTATACTGAAGGAGCTAGAAATTTGAAATTTGTCATTGTAGTTACTTATAAGATGTTAATGCTCTCTAAGAACAAAATAAAATAGAAATTGAAATTTAAAAGGGTGAAATGAGCGAAAAGCGTTCTAAAAAAAGTCTAAATTACAATTTCTATGAAATCTCTGGAACTACAGAACCGATTTCAAAAGTAATGATGGCAAATTGATGGGGACAATCCCTACTCCAACATAGGCTATATTTTATGTCGGTGCCACTAACATCAATGGGGTGCAGGATCGAAAAATGTTCAAAAATTGCGACTTTTTTATACTGAAGGGGCAAGAAATTTGAAATTTAGCATTGTAGTTACTTATAAGATGTAAATGCTCTCTAAGAATAAATTTTTTTAAAAAATCGAAATTTAAATGGGTGAAATGAGCGAAAAGCGTTCTGAAGTCATTCTAAATTACAATTTCTATGGAATCTCTGGAACCACGGAACCGATTTCAAAAGTGATGTTGGCAAATTGGTGGTGACAATCCCTGCTCCAACAGCCTCTTTAATAAAAAACTATGCGTTGCTGACGACTGGGTTTTTCGCTAATTGTTGCAACAGATTAATCTCGGAAAATGAAACATTTGAAGTTACTGAAAAAAATGATAGCTCAAAAAGTATTTGTCAGAAAATTGTTAGACAAACTGCGTTTGAAAGGGAAAAAATTGCATTTTTCTTGATATAAATTTCAAATCTAATGATTATGCCGTTTTCAAATATTGAATTACAAAAATTACCAAATTTTCCAATGGAGTACCATAGCGAAACCTTCATGCGTAAAAAGATAATGATAAGGGCGACGTGTCCTGACGTGTATATTGGCTATAGCACGAGTCACAAATTATAGTAGCCTTATTATTCTGTTAAAATATAAAAGTTATTTATGAAATGTCAATATTTTGTTTGATTAAAGGTTCGTTAAAAGAAATTGACCAGCGTAGCGGGCGTAGCTTGCTAGTAAGAAATAATATTCTGATATTTTTAGCATAATTTACAACAAGTATGTTTGGATTTAACAAAACCTATTTTATATAATCCAGTTTTACACATCTCTTGTTTAATTAAGGCTGCCCATTTGATCTGTATTTACGTAGAACTTGTGAAAGATAAAATTATTAAAGTAAGTTATTAATTTTTAAATAGTATAGTCTTTATTTGTTGGAATTGAAATAAAATTTATTATCACTTCTAGCGCTGGAAGATTTTTTAAAATTAATTTATTACTTACATTTCACTAGAAATTTTATTTATTAACTTTTATTTTTATAAACGAATATTTTAGCATTTATTAAATAGCAATGTTTATACTTTCATACACTTTTAAGTATGTACAAAACATTTTTTGTTTTTTTACATTACAGTTTTATTTTTTACTTACCCATCATACGTAGTATAGGGTAAATTTCGTAATCGTTAAAAAAATTTAAAAGTTTCAGACACTGGAGATTCCGAAAAACATATTTTTAGAAAAAAAAAATGCCGTCCGTCTGTCTGTGTAGCTGTGTGTCTGTAAACGCTCTATCTCCCGAACAAATTGAGATAGAGACTTGAAATTTGGTATGTACATAGTATCTAATAGTGGGAAAAAGCTTATTGAATTTCAGTAACCTCGATTATCCGGAATTATTTTTTTCGGACACTCGAAATATTCGTTCTGATAATAGGTATATAAAAAATTTCGAATTTGTCTTTCTTTCTTTTTTTTTTTTTATAGAAGTGAATGTAAAAGACAATAAAAAAACATAAATTGTGCATAATGGATGAATTCTATAGGATAATTAGTTGCCGAGACATTTGTAATCCTATTTCCCACACTCTTCGATTTTTAATGACTCTGTATTTCACTCAAATTTCAATTCAGAGATATATTTTAATTGGAATTGGGACGCTTACTCTGACGCAGTAAACCGTTAGTTAATATGATTATCATTTTTGGAGTTATAACGATGTTTGTTTTACGCAATTCTGTAATAGAGCATTTAAATTTTATGACGTCATCAAGCCACGATTTTATACGCATTGCAAGGCATTTTATAAATAGTTTACACGTGTTTTATTTTCATATTTTATATTATACATATCCATGATGGGTAAGTATTACGGTGGCCCCCAACGACAAGTTTCATTGCAGAAACACTTATATTTTTCAAAGTTACCTGATTCAATGGAAAAATGAACCCTTTTTGCTAATGATTGCAGGTAGAAATTCCTCACTATTAGTAAAATACATAATAACTACTAATACTGTATTACATTTTTACACTCTTTTATTTAACTTAACTTAGTTTTTGTATAAAAAGATAGAATTTTGTAATGAACTTTTCGTTCACTTCCTGACATGCTAGAATTATGCAAATTATGTACCCAGGTAAGTTTCCGACAACACAAAATTTCCATATTTTTAGAATTTATTTATAAATTAATACATTAATTTTACGGCAGTTTCCTGTTAGAATAACGCATGTGATAAATTGCCAAATAATCTCATGGTTACAATTGTTTACGAGTTGCAACAACAATGAATTTATTTACGCGCGAAACTACGCTCGCTAAAATAGACCAGCTGACGTTGAAACTACAACAACGGGATATTTTAAACTCTAAAAAGTAGTAAATATAAATAAAATATAAAGAGTGTTATACATTTCTTAAAGAATACGCTTTAATAAATTAATAGATTCATAATTATTAAATTGTTATTATACGTTGAGAAATCAATTTATAAATCCTAAAAGATTACATTTTAAATAATTCCTTCATAAACTTTCCTTATGGTACTTCTTAAAAAAGAAACAGAACAAAATTTATATAGTTTTTAATTAAATTCACTAGTTCGCGCTTTCTAACAAGCGTAAAAAAAACTGTGAATTTTCCATTACTTGGTTTGGTGTCCACGCTAAATTAACGTATTATAAAGGAAATATTTCGTGAAAAACTAAAATTTCAGTCATAAAATTAGACGTGATTTTCAGATAAAAATTTAACGAATATAAAAGAGTTTTTTAAAAACCCTTTTACTTTTTACTTATCTACATAAATAAGTAATATGTTACATAATGTAATAAAAAAGTATTTCCATCTAAAACAAATTTCAAAAATTACTAAAACTTGTACTGAAAATACTTTGAATGACTCACAGATGTGAAATGTTTCAAAGTACGGTCACTATAAAATTATCTGAATGTAATATTAATATTCTAAATGTAATTATTTTAAAAATCTATAATGTGTATATCTTTCCTTTTTTTGTAATTTCACGCAAAGAAAAGAAAACTTTTAAAAACATTTTTATCTTCAAATCCAAAATGTTTTATTTTGAAATGTTTGTGAAGTATTACAGTTTTCTAAAAACAGTCGTAAAATACATTTTATTTCAAATTTTGTTCGTTTTTGTTCTGATTCTTCGCTTACGTTCTAATCTAATAAAATGGAAGTCGCGACTTAAATTTATTACTTTTTGCAGATTTTATTACTTTTTTTCTAAATTTAAGATTTTCTGTTAAAAATAAAAATTTTAATAAAAATTTTATTAGAAGCTCAAGTAACAAATGTACATGTATACACTCTAAAAAAAAATCCGTATGAAAATACAAGAGATTTTCCGTGAAATTTCACGGAGAAGTTTCATTTTTCCAAAACAACAGTATAATTTCCGTAAATGACATTAGTTCCGTAAAGGAGATTTCAAATCCTTAAATATGCAGAAAGTTTTCCGTAAATTTAATAGATTTGGTCCGTATTTCTTTCAAAACAGTACAATGTCCGTATTTCTTCCAAAACAGTGCAATTTCCGTAAATAACTTTTAGAGGTTTGCGTACAGAAATCGCCTTGTTTGAAATGGGAATTAAGATTGTTGTATTTACTAGAGTTCTTTAAGGATCCAGGCCTGACCCGGCTCGACATGCTGGCCCATTCTAACCGGGGCCGTGTCTGGACAGTAATTTTTTGTGAAAATAATAGCAATATTTATATATTTTGTAATGAAATAGTTAGAAATTGATTTTGTTTTTATAATTTTGAGATTTTTTTTAAAATTTGTTTTTTTATTTTTATTAATAGTGCTTCAAAATTAAAACTTTTTTTTTTCACTAATTTTTTTTTTTTTTAAATTTTATTTTAACTTTTCTAACGTGAGGCAATACTGGGTTATTTAAAAGTTTCATAACACAATATCTCTGCAAGTTATCGCTACGTAAATTGTATTAAACTAAACTGATTTGGCTTATAAATTTATGAATTAAACTAAAATTTATTATTCTATAAATTATAATTTTACAGCGTTAATTTTTTTTCCTTAAATTTATAAAAATATTTAATATTTTTCTTAACTTTTATAAAAATGAAATTTATAATTTTATTAACTTTATAATTTATTTCTTTAGCTTATAATTTTATAAATTAAACTGAATTAATTTAAACTAAATCAAAAGCAAGTCCAAATTTAAATCTTACCTATCACAAGATCATTAATTTCGAAATTTTCTATAAGAATCAATTTTTTGTTTTAATATTATTAAAAATATTCAGTTTGACAGAACCGTACACAAAAGTTCTCAGCATAGCTCAAATATAATAATTTAATTTATTATAAAATTATTTACGTATGTTTTTTAAAATAAGAGATAACGAGAAGTTATTTTAATAGCATGTAATAAATACGTCTTCTTCAGGTAATTATTATTTTTATTGGAATTGATAAATAGATAATCAGACAAATAATTAAAAAAAGTATATGTTCAAAAAAAGAAAATGTTGTACCATTAGCATTACAAAAGGATGCAATCATACAATGACTCTTAATACAATGTCTCTTAACACAATGTTTTACGCATATGATACACAAGTTAAAATTTATCTGTTATAAAGCATTAAATAATAAACAAAATACTGAAAAATATGAAAAGAAAATAATTGAAAAATATGAAAAGAAAATATTAAAAACTTTGGAACTGAAAGAAATTCATGGAACCTTCAAATTTTTGCATCATAAAAAGTGGCTGCAATAAGTAGCAACGCTTGAATAAGTCGAACATCTAATCATGGCGTAGGGGTTGGGACCTACGGTTCAGTAAGCGAAAGATTGCGGGTTCGATTCATATCGAGGGAAGGGTTGGTTATTTACACAAAACTCACTCAGAAATGAGAAAAAAAAAGAAGTATATCTGTATAAGGTTGTTCTTGAGAAGAAACTTTTTTTTTTTTTTTTTTTGGTCCTATAATGTTTATTTTAACATTATAAAAATTTCTACAAAAATACGGAAGATGTCTGTTATAAAACGGTTATTTCAGAAATCAAGGAAAATTTCCTGGAATTTACGGATTTTTTTTCCGTTAAAAAACGGAAATAGTACTGGCGTCTCGATTGCCAGTACAATTTCCGTTTTTTTCAGGAATTTTTTTTTACAGTGTATAAATGCATATACACATGTTTGTAAATCCTGTTTTTAAGAACATCATGCTAAAATTTTATTTTATGAAAATAAACGTCGCTTTAAATAAAATGAAAATAAATTAAATATTCTAATATTATTTGCAGAATATGAAGTTTTCTTTGTAAAAATGCATTCAAAATAATATGTTTTTTTTTTTTTTTTTTTTTTTCTTACGGCTTTTGGACAATAACAACTGATTTATCGTATTATATGGTTTCCAAAACGATTATGTGAATAATAATTAAATGATTCATTTTACACATGTGTACATATAAAAATGTTGTAATGAATAATAATGAATGTAGTATTACCTGCGTATAATTACATATCTTAAAAATATGAATAGTTAAATAATGTTTGTAAATTCTTCAGATTTCTTAAATGTGTTTATATATTGAAAATTGTGGCTATTGAATATGCATATGAAACTTCTTCTAGTATATTACGTTTATCATTTTAAAAGAAACAAATTTTAAATTAGCGTAAAAGCTATGCTTTTAAAAATAGGATTACTTTTCCAATATATAAGCTGTTCTTGTGTTGGGAGTTAGTAATATCTCAAGGTGCTCTCATAATAATTTGCCAATTTGTTAAATATATTGTAATTATTTTTGATTTGGAATAGTTGTATATTAGATCTAAAGAAGAAAATATGAAAATTGCTAACGTTCAAAACACAACATCAAATTCACAAAGAAATACAAATGATAAAATACTAATTTTTAAAACTGTAACAAATTAAACAATGCAGATTAAAATATGCTGTGTACCATTAAAAACAATTTCAAAGCTTAAACTTAATGTATTTTTTTCTTTATAAAATTTTATGGTTCATCGATAATTGAAGTATACCTAAACGATAAAATTAACAGCAGTGTAAGCTAAGGTATAAAAATTCATTTTCACAGATCTGATGAGAAACTGAAGTTTCGACTGATAAACCTATTATTTAAATTATTTACAAAATTTAAAAAATATATACTTTAATCAATATAAATCCATAAAACATATTTCACATTACATTTTACCATCCTTTTCAGTAATATTCCTCCTAAAAACGTCTTCAGAGCAGCAATGACGTATTTTAAACATTTTTTGCCAAATAACATTTTAGGATTATACTTTTTAAACTACTATGAACAATTGTACTTGACATTTTTAGGTAATTATTTATTCCTGCTTCTTGCATTTCACCGATTTCAATAACTTTGGAATTGCAAAATATCATGTAATGAAAATTTAACGATTTAATTTATAATATTGTTATTGAGTTTCATTCGATTTCAATCGTCTCGTGTGCTATCGATATTAAGACGACAAAAAAATATTATAATTATGGTGCAGCTCTTAATAAATTGTACCCTAAAAGGTTTGAATTTCCTTTGTCCATGAACATGTGATTATTTGTAAATAAACAATATGTTAGTGTATCAATGACAAAGGTTCATTTACAAAATATATTGTCAAACATTTCTAAACATGATTTGATGATTATCATATAAAATATTAGAATTTGTTTTATTTTAACTCTTTGTACACACTTTGTTCTTTTTATATGAAAATTAAAAATTGTACTATGTTTTATGAATGAAAATTTCGTCTTTAATGTCAACGCATATTACTAATAAAACAAATTAATGCTAATATTAACAAATGATCTGGAATCATTTCTTTGCGATTTTTAATGTTATTCTCCTCATTTATAAATTTCATGTTCTTCTTTATAAGAGAGTAAAATTCATTTATTGAATATATACAGGGTGTCCCAAAAGTCTCCGTACAACTTCAAAAATTTATTACAAAAAAAATAATAGGCCTACAGCAAAAATAATTACAACAGTGCATAGTGTAACTTAAAAAGTTTTTTTTTCTACTGCCTTAGTAAACTTCAACATGAGATCCTTTCGTAGCACGAAGAATATCAAGACGATATTCCAATTCAATCCATGAACGTTTTTCATGCTAACATCAACAGTAGCTGCTGCTGTTTGGATCTTTTGTTTCAGTTCCATGAGACTATTAACTTTTGTTCAGATTTCATCAAACAGTTGTATCTGCTGTTGATGTTAACATCATTCCACGTGGTTATTGGAATGGACGTGGCAATAGCCACGTCCATTCCAAACGCACGTGGATGGAATTGGAATATCGACTTGATATTCTTCGTGCAACGAAAGGGTCTCATGTACAAGTATACTAAGGTAGTAGACAAAAACTTTTTAAGTTACTCTATGTACTGTTGTAATTATTTTTGCTGTAGGCGTATTATTTTTTAAAAATAAATTCTTGAAGTTGTACGGGGACTTTTGGGACACCCTGTATAATAGGTAATTGATTTGAAGTTGTTATTGTTAAATAATCTTTCAGTAATTTTATCGTATTTGACAGATTTGAATTCGTTTTACAAGTTTTTACTTTACATACCTATAGGTATGAGAATATGTTCTTATATTTTTTTTCATTAAATTTTTAATACTTTCCAAGATAGTTCAAAAGTTTTATGAATTCGGTTTGTCTGTCTACCGTCTGTCTGTCTGTTTGCCGCCTGTCCGTGTTCTAAATCCCCTAAATATACTCGGATTCCCATGTAATTGATATATGTTATGGATATTTACTATGGCATGTTCGCTATTGAAAATGAAGTGTATAGAATTTATAGTTCGTTTACAAGGACAGTCCAAAGAATATCGTTACATTACGGTCAATAAAGAAAAAATGTTTTTGGTAGATTTTAATTATGTTCCACAGTTTCAAACATTCTTAAATTGATATACGGGGTGGGAACAGATGTGTTACATTCACGCTAAAATGTAAACAAAAGATTGGCGACTGTTTGGTTGGCGTGATTTCCAAGACTGCGCCAAACGAATAACTTAATACAATGGCTAGGTTGCCATTAAAGGAAAAAATCCCCTAAATTTGGCGACTTTTTTCTTTTTTTTAACCGATTATTATTTTTTTTTTTTAGCGTGAGTGTAAAGCATCTAAGCCACGGGGTGTTATAATATAAGGATCTCTATTTGGAACAGTCTGTAGTTTGAAGTACTTAACCGAGTAAAACCAAAATCGGTACACTTACTATTCGAGAAGGGAAAGACGAATAGAAGAAAAAAAATAATTGCCATAATTGCTGACAGATGGCGCTTTTGAGTGGGAAATGTAATGTCTAACAAAATAACAAAGAATTAAGGCGTAAAACCGGATTTCATACCTAATTTATTGCAAAGTGCCACAGTGAATGTGGTTACGCTTTCGCATGGTGGTGCCGACTAAGTTCAGGTTCCACATGGCCATTGGGTTGCAAGACACAATGCAGGCGGTGCACGACATGCTCAACCGCGGAATGTAAAGCATCAGGAGTGATGTTTCGCACATGTTGTGATATGTGATCTTTTAAATCATTGAGGTTCTTGATTTTGCTCATGATTACAATGGCGTTTTGACCGACAGGTCCCTTGCGCCATCTGTTGGCAATTATTGAAACTATTTTTTATGGTTCCATTCTACTTCTCCTTTCTTGAATAGTAAGTGCATTGATTTTGGTTTCATTTGGGTTATTCCTTCAAGCTACAGAAAGCTCCAAATAGAGATTCTTATATTATAACCACCCGGTATATCCCTGAGATATACGACAAGATCCTAACTAAAGAACATTGTGTGCATAGTATTCATCGTTCATTTACACCAACACACAAAAGAATTCAGCTGTAGTGATGTCTATGAACAATAATTGCTGGAATTGCGTTTTCAGATGTACTTTATTGCATAATATTTGGTGTGTTTAAATTCTATAGATGATATACAGGGCTACACAAAAGATCTCGAGCACATTTCCATTTGTTGACGGCAATTACTGAAGGGGAATTTTCCCGTGACTTTACAGATGCATTGGTGGGGCGTGGCCAATAAAAGGTTAGGAACTACTCATTTAAAGTGAGATTTCAATCTGATAAGCCCATATTTGGAAATGATATCTGTATCGATTTCATAGTTTATAATTTTATCCACTTACTGTTTAACAATTTACTTCTTTACGATTTAAAACATTATCATTTTGATGGTACAACATGCACAACATTATGGTTCAACACGAGCACCAAATGTTGGAAGAAACTTTCGCCATCTTTTGGTGAAGCTACTGCAACACCTAAAGTTAGTTCAATCAAGAACCAAACTTTTAAGAATGTAGAACAATGTAATAAAATAAAAAATATGTACTGATATATACTAAAGTTTCTTATTGAATATTTTTAAAACAGCAGAACTATACCTTTCTGGCTATTTAAGTTTTGAAATATCTTTTAATATAATTTTTTTTTACACTGCACTGTACGCTGTACACCGACGTACTCTGTACGTCTTTATATTATACGTGCAGTGTAATATAAATAAATGATATAATTTGATGCTTATCCGTACATGCCCATATTAATTATTAATAACTTTATTTGAAATACGTTCTGAAAAAAAGGGAACATCATGTTATATAATTTATTTACATATATTACACCGTACGTGAATTAATTACTTTCTACAAATCGTTTGTCATAAAATAACATTAATATTTAGAGATTTTATAATATATATATCACAAAAGCGTAAGAAAAGATTTGTTATAATTGGTATAAGTAGTTATTATGAAAATTTACATTTCCCTTAGTTTATATAAAAAAGTGTTAATGAATTATTTCAAGTACAAATAATGCTTGCAAATTAAGTATAAAAGGCATAACAGAGTTAAAAATACAATTAATCAGAAAACTGATTTTAACACATATTTTAAACAAGTAAAAAATAGTATCATTAGTTTGAATAGTGTTTTTAAAATTACTTTATCTCTTTCAGAAGAAAGAAAGGCCTTGTTTGTAAAATATTCCCTGCGAGATTTAAAAAAAAAAAAAAAAAAAAAAAAAAAAAAAATGGAAAAAATTTCACAATATTTTTTTTTTTCAGACTTTTCTTTTAATGAATGCATGTAATTATTGTTTAATCGTTTATGGTACGATGTGGCTTTAATTTATATGTTAATGAAACTTCGTGGTATAATGTACATGCATATTTATAAAAAATTTTAAACTAATTAACTTATATATTTTACAGATTTTTTTTAATCATTTACTACATTTTTTTTTCATTTTTGTGCGAATTTTATTTAAGTAAAAATAATGTAATTGAAAAATATAATATTTTCCCCCATAAAGTATAAATAAATGTTCTTATGCCTGACAACGACTTCATGTTATTTTCTGTAAAACTAATATATTGTAGAATTTATATCTACAATGAAGAACTTCAAAGTACCCCTGTCAGAAAGTGAAAGAATGTTAGAATGGAGTGAATACTAATATTAAAAATATAGTGAACTGATCTTTAGTTTGAAAATGTTTACATTATAAATAAAATATTATTGTAACTCATATGAATAAAATGTAAATAAAAAAATTGTGTTATAAAAAAAAAAAATTATGAAATAATGCAAGAAAGGGATAAAAGCAAAAATTTTTAATTTAAATGAGTAAATTATAAGTCGTGTAAGTAACGCAATACGTCGCATATAAGAATTTTTTTTTCATAAACCGCTGACAGCAGCGCCTGAAAAAATCAGTGTGGTATTGAAGAATCATAAAGTAAAAGATGGTATTTGTGAGGATAATGTACAAACCAACAAATCTTTTCTAAATTACTGAAACACAATAATACCAACACACAGTATTACCAGATATGTAAGATATACATCAAATATATATATATATATATATATATACTAGGGGGCTCTGCCCCCTGCTCGCTACGCTCACCGACCCCCGTTCTGATTTCGCAGCCTCTTAAAACCTGGTAATGTATCCTGTTTTAAAAAGATGATGATGATATCACGAACGGCGACTATCTTCTGTAATCAGGTTATAATGCTTTTTCATTTAACTGGTTATAATTCTTTTTCCTTTAATTCATCTTTTTTATTTTGAATATTCATGTGCAAACACAATTTTTATGACGTAATTTTCTTTATTTCCTGCTTTCAACATGTGACCATTTAATTATTATTTTAAACTTTCATTATTGTTTTTAATAGTCTCGCTAAAATACGTTTTTTATTTGAGATAAAATATAATTATTTGCGCTTATTTAGAAATTGGCAACAATATAAAAAAATGACTTTTTCAATAAAAATTTTTTTACTCGATTTTTAAGGATTTTTTGAGTTTTTATTGTCCGACGGTGAAAATTGTTTGATTTTCTAAAAGCTTGCTATATTTCGCGTCTGGTGGTGTAAATTTAGAATCCGTAGGATGGCTAGAAAAAAGTAATCGCTCCTCAAAAAAGTCCCTAATAAAAAAGCGATGAGAATAAGCCGGAATATCTACGCAGATTTTCATTGGTCCATTTCCAAACCATTACTTTTTTTATATATATAGAAGGATATGTATGTGTGTGTGTACGTTCACGAAATGAGACAAAATAATTACATAATTACATAATAATAAATATGTTATTGTTCATAAAATCTTCATCAGATAAGCTTTGTGTACTTTTTGTGTAACCTATATTACACCGTCAACTACATCATTTTCTTCCTACATCATGTTATATTAATAAGTGTATAAGGCATTATTTATATTTAGATATAGCTTAGATAAATTTAATAATTTCCCATAATGAACGATTATTCACCAGTTTTTACCATTTATGTCTAATATGTTTTTAAACTGAGACATTTGTAATTTAAAACGTGAGCTAAACTGTCTTACTTTATTCCATGCATGAATTTAAGGTTTAAAATTTATCATTAGATGTGACAAACCTTAATATTAATTAAATTGCATTAAACATTTATCTCTATTTATTGTTTCTTTACTTTCAGGTAAGATAAATGATATTTTTGTTTTAAATTACTTAAACTCTTGAACTAGAGTACAGGTTTTGCAATATTTAAAAGCATTTGATCTTCATTGAATATGTAACAAATGCTGCTGAAAAATATTTTAAATCTGATTTTAAAATTATATTTTCTATTTATAATATTGCAACATGCCTCAATATTTCACATCGTTACGATATACTATATTTGATTGTAAAGAAGGTATGTCCTTACCTTTCTGCGGGACAATTTGCACAAAAGCACATTTTAATTTAAAATCTGGGTTATTTCAAAATCAACTAGAGAAAATTCTTGCAGAATTTTAGAATTCATCAAATTTTAGAATTTGCGTTTACAACTAAATATTTCTATAAGTGCGTTTTCACTAAATTATATATTCTGCCGTATGTGTATATATTTAATTTGAGTAATATATTTTCCGAACAATTCTTTAATATAATTTAATATATTTTTATATAGACTAGGTAATGTTGAACTTATTTATGTAAAATGGAAAGCCCTAAAATATATAATATTACATTTATACAATAAAATTCGATTCAATAGTATTCTCAATATTAAGACTCTCAATCTTTAGCAGGGGTTTTTAAAGAGACATTTATATTTTAATTTTTCACAGAATAAAATGCGATGTTATTTTCTAACTCATCTGTAAATAATTCAAATTTCTGAGAAAACGGGGAAAATGTTTTCGGATTATGAATCATGATACCTTAATTAGTATTTAGTGAAATCTGTAAAACAAAAGGTTAAAAATTTCAACTAAAAACTAGTCGTTGGGGGCCACCGGAATACTTACCCATCATGGATATGCATAATGTAAAATATTAAAATAAAAATGTGTAAACCACTTATAAAATGCATTCAATTCGAATAGAATCGTGGCTTGATGACGTCATAAACTTTAAAGGCTCGATTACTGAATTGCTTGAAAGAAACATCCTTATAACTCCAAAAATAATAATCCTATTAACTAGCGGTTTATTGCATCTAATTAAGCGTCAAATGTCCAATTAAAATATATCTTTGAAATGAAATTTGGATGAAATACAGGGTCATGAAAAATCGAAGAGTGTGGCAAATAGGATTCCAAATATCTCGGCAACTAATTATCCGATCGACTTCATGCTTTATGCAAAACTTATGTTTATTTATTGTCTTTTATATTCATTTCTTAAAATAACCAATTTCGAAAATTTTGATCAGAACGAATATTTCGAGAGTCCGAAATAAATAGTTCCGGTTAATCGAGGTTATTGAAATGTAATAGGCTTCTTCCCATTATTACATACTAAGTACATACCAAATTTCAAGTCTCTATCTCAATTTTTTCGGGAGATAGAGCTTTTACAGACACACAGACACACAGACGGACGGCATTTTTTTTTTTTTTCTAAAAATATGTTTTTCGAAATCTCCAGTGTCTGAAACGTGTAAATCCGTCAAAAAAAATTTTTCGATTTTCAAAACGATTACAAGACTTACCCTATACTACTTATGATGGGTAAGTAACTAGTCGTTGGGGGCCACCGTAATACTTACCCATCATGGATATGCATAATATAAAATAGGAAAATAAAAATGTGTAAACTACTTATAAAATGCATTGCAATTCAAATAAAATCGTGGCTTGATGACGTCATAAACTTTAAAGGCTTGATTATTGAATTGCTTGAAAGAAACATCCTTATAACTCCAAAAATAATAATCCTATCAACTAGCGGTTTATTGCATCTGATTAAGCGTCAAATTTCCAATTAAAATATATCTTTGAAGTGAAATTTACATGAAATACAGGGTCATGAAAAATCGAAGAGTGTGGAAATAGGATTCCAAATATCTCGGCAACTAATTATCCGATCGACTTCATGCTTTATGCAATATTTATGTTTTTTATTGTCTTTTATATTCATTTCCTAAAATAAACAATTTCGAAAATTTTTATATACCTTTTATCAGAACGAATATTTCGAGAGTCCGAAAAAAATCGAGGTTATTGAAATTAAATAGGCTTCTTCCCGTTATTACATACTAAGTACATACCAAATTGCAAGTCTATATCTAAATTTTTTCGGGAGATAGAGCGTTTACAGACACACAGACCCTTAGACGGACGGCAATTTTTTTTTTCTAAAAATATGTTTTTCGGAATCTCCCGTGTCTGAAACGTGTAAATCCGTCAATTTTTTTTTTCGATTTTCAAAACGATTACAAGACTTAAGTAATGAAATATGGAATTTAATGGCAGTTAGTGGTGCACTCATCCTATATATTGTAACAGGAATTTAAGAGACTAAATACATTAAAATGAACTACCTTCAAATCCAGTAGCAATAAGTAGAAACATGCTGTGTTAAATTGTTCACATCAAATGAAGATCATGTAATTAGGAGAGTAACACGTTTTCTCTCGCGATTTCAGTCGTTGTGTATTTTAGATGCAAATAATAGGGGTAAACATATTTATTTCGTGTTTAAGTAGATAAGCATTCACGAATTTATTTTTTTATTCAAATTCACAAGTGTTAATTGTAATGACGATTTACATTTGCGCTTCTTTTAATAAACAAAATTTTACAAAAGCATGTTTCGCATTTTAATCCATATTTAAGACTTCTTGAATATAATTAGACAATGTCGAAAGTTTAAGGTTTGAAATCCACTTAAAAGCATACTTAAATACTTTAAAAATTTTATATGAAATAAAATGATAGGGAAGATCAGTAAATTTACGTATAGTTTTGTGAATTGCTTTAGATATTTCAATCAGTGCATTGTTGACACATAAAATAAAATGTAATCTTTTCAGCACTTGGGTATATATCACTAATTAGCCACTTCAAACATATTCTGTGCCGAAATTTGAAATGGAAAATGAGACATGTCAAAAGATTGTAATCAATATCTTGAACAACACAAAGTAAAATAAATAGAATTCAGCAACATATTTAAAAGTTTTATGTTTTCGTCTGTATGTAAATCAAAGCACTCAGCACTCTTTACATAAAAAATATGAAGTATACAAAAACATGAAGTATACTTGCTTGTAGTTACGTTGTAAAATCTAACTAAATTCTATTTTTTTTTACATCGCCGATGACATACCGTTTAGTAACAGTTTAGGAAAAAATAATACTAATGTTTGCAAGTGAGTAGTTAATAAATGTGTCATATAAATACTCATACCCTGCGAAATATGCTATTTATTCATTTCTAATTGTAGTGAACTGCTTCTTTTGTACTCTGTACTCTGTAAAGTTTTGTGAAACTTTCTGAAAATGTTGTGAAATTTGTTTGAAAACCCTGTATGTTATAATTAAAATATATGTAAAAAAATACTGAAATGTTAAAAGGAGAATTGTAAATACATACATTTTTCTTACATAAATGCATGAAAACGTCGTACAGGCATCTGAAAGCATTTGATGCAGCTACAGATCATTTCGAGATTTTAACATACAGACGATCGGAAGTATCAATTGTTTTTATTAAATTTATAGTTTTACCCTTATTGTCCGAGTAATTAAATCGTTTCTGAAAAAGATGTTTTCAAATATATTCTTTGTATCCTCAAAGTTAAAAAAAAAGGTGCCAAATATTTTTCTAGGTATTATACAAAGCGTCTAAAATTGAAAGTGGCCAAATACATTTGATCTGATAGTGTTTATTGTTTTAGATAGTCGGTTAGAAATTCATTTCCAGTTGGAAAATTAATTCCTATCAGAATTTTCTGTGTCTGTTTTATTTTATAAATGCAAAAACGTAAATTCGAAGCACCTTATGTCCTCTGCTCCTTTAAATTGTTTTTTAAAAGCAAGTTATTTTTTTGTTGTTACTTTGTAGTTTTGATAGAACAAGATACAAATAATGTAATATAAACTTCATATTAAAATTCCTGCCCCTCTTGAAATAACATCATTTATTTCAAAAAACTTTCTAATATTCTCTGGGGTTTCAGAAGGAGATACATGCACTAGACTAAATATTCGGTGTGTTAAAAAATAATGTTTAATTTATCTAAAATTTAAAATATATAAATGAAGGTGTTAGATAAACGATAATAAACTTCTTTTCTGAGATATGAGTAGACAATAAAAAATGTTTAATTAAAAGGTGTACTATCGTTTGATAACTTTAGATTGAGGAAAACATGAAACTAGTGGTTCGGTAAACGCATTTATACATACGTATAAATAGGGATGATAGGCATTAATATAAAAGAAGGAATGAAGCCAACTCGAATTACAGAAAGAACGATCAATAATATACATTGTTATACATACATATTAATATACATGTTAATATACATACATTCTAACTACATTGTTAAGAATTTTTAGCAAACTGTCCAGTCTTTCGACCATTTTTAGAGAAAATTGTTACATAACCGTAATTTAAGGTTATTCTGACCATATAATTGTCCATATTATGGTCAGAATAGAGTTAAATTACGGTTAGATTACCGTTTTCTATAAAAACGGTCGAATGACTGGACAGTTGGCTGCAAATTGTTAACAGAATATCAAAGTTACATGACGTAATATCTCCTGACCATTCAAAGGTAAAATTCAATTTCTTAAGTTTGATATCATTGGTTGAAAAAGTGATTATATTACAATAAACTTTACAATGCATACTTTATATTCATTACTTGTATTATGGTATAATAATTATTCCTTGACTTTTTAGCATGCATTTAAATTTTATATTTTCAAATTTAAATTACTAAATATATTATAAAATAGACTCTTTTTCTCTGCTACTAAGAACAAAATAAAAATAAGGTTAACAGAATTCGTAGGAAAAGAAAAAAAACTGTATTTCACAGGCGCATTTTGTGTATTTTTTTTTAAAGAAGAACATTTCTTAATTAAATTAGCAACAGAAACGTATCTAAACTTAATTTGTTTGAAATGTTTCTTATTATTTAAAATCTCAGATTCATTTCTCACTGTTCAAATGATTTCCTCTGAGGAAGAATGAACGGATTTTGAATTATTTTTATAATTTGTGTTTGTAATATAATTTTACCTTTTTTAAAATATAGTCTACTCTCTACATACACTAAAACTTCTGTTCAAACTGAACTTTAAAAATCTCTCTTTTAATGTTAGAATAGCTTACTATTTTAAGGAGAGACTATGCCCCTCTAACTTAATATTTGACTATGAGAAATGACGTTAAGACATATTTGGGTGATTAAAAAATTATTTTTTCTTTCATTTGTTGCATTTAAACAGCAAAAGAAAACCATTGTATAATTTTATTTAGATTATACATTGTTATTAACGTTACTTCAATTATTATTATTTATTTATCTATTAGTTAGGTGTTAAAAACACAGTGTGATTGAAAACACAGTGACTATTGTGAACTACTTACCGTTGATAACATTTCCTAGGCAGAATATATATAATATTCTTCTTCAAATAACAAATAAAGAATATAAATCTTTTGAAGCATGTACCATCCAGGAAACAATGCCAAAAATTCAGAAACATTAACATATGACGAAATGATTTTGAACAGCTGTAAAAATGTATTATTATTATTATTATTATTATTATTATTATTATTATTATTATTAACAAGTTTATTTATTTATGAGTTGTGAATATATTTTTTTCTTTGGTTCTTTGAATTGTTTTTTTTAATTTACAGGGTGATCTTTTTTTAAAGTGACAGTGTTTAGAGCGCCCTGTAGCGCGATATAATAGACGAAATGGCACCAAACTTGGTATTTAGACTAATCAAGACATGGGAAAAAGGATTCCGTGAAAAAAAAATTTAGTTCCAAAAATCGCCGCTAGGGCATTTTGTTGCGTTGCTGTAGCTTACAATAACGAGAATTAGCATAAAACACGGGTATCAAAGAAAAATGCAAATATTGTGGGATGACAGCGCCAGTTATAGGGGCTATAAAAGCAAGTAGTAGACAGCTCCGACAAATAATCTCAGCTGAAGTAAACGAGCTCCACTGGACATGCCTCTCACGTTACCGGAACGTGCGTTGCTGGTGAAGCTGTATTATATGAATCAATGTAATGCATCCGAAGCTCTTCGGGAATTTCGAACCAGAAAAAATTACGAAAGAGGCCTTTATCGCTGAATGGTCTTAAGAAAAAGATTAAGAAGTTCGAGGAAATGGGGTCACTGACCATTCGTGCTGGGAGAGGACGTAAACAAGTATCAGAAGATGTAATAACTGATGTGGCAACTGCAATTGTCGAAGGATTGCAGGGAACCATTGCTGGTATTAGCAGCGCCCGGGGTGTAGCTCGACAAATGGACATGAATTATTCCACGGTATGGAGAGTTTTGCGGCGCGTTATTGGATTTTACCCCTACAAAATCAGACTCTTGCACGATCTGAAACCAAGTGATTATGATAAGCAAAAGTGACATTCGCTCTATCGTTTCTTGCCAGGGAAGAAATTGATGATGCTTTTCCCATGGCACATTCTGTGGGAGATGAGTGCCATTTTTATCTCAATGGGTCCGTAAACACACAAAATTGCCGAATTTGGGCTTCTGAGCATCGCCACACCGTGCATGAAATCCCATTAAATTCCCCAAAAGTCACTGTTTGGTGTGGTTTCACAGCCGAATTCGTAATTGGGCCATTCTTTTTTGAGACCATCACTCCGACAGGACCCGAAACGTGCACCATACATGCAGAAAGGTACCACGAAATGCTGCAAACGTTTGTTATTTCACAACTTCAGCAAAGAAACCGTCTCCAACAGACAATCTTTATGCAGGATGGTGCTCCGCCACACATTGGTAATAAGTTAAAGTAGCTGTTGCGCCAAACCTTCACTGATGATAGAGTCATAAGTCGGAGTTTTCCAGTTGCATGGCCGCCTCGTTCCCTTGACCTCACGCATTGCGATTTTTGGCTCTGGGGTTATTTGAAATCTCAAGTTTATGTTGGTGGAGTATCAAATTTGTCTATTCTAAAAGACAACATAACAAAGACAGTGCGGAATATGCCTTGTGATATGTTACGTACGGCTGTGGAGAACGTTGTGCACAGAATGCACGGTGTTATTTCTGAGAACGGTGCTCACCTATTATTATCATGCTGTTAAAATTAACAGCATTAATATTAACTTTAAAAATAGCATTGTTTTGTTACTCTTGCATAACCAAATTCTGTTACTAGATTATTTTTAACACAATTATTTCAAATCGGTAAAGTAATCAAGTTGTAAATTTCCAACTGGACGAAAAATGTCCAGTGATGTGACACTTCACCAAATGTGACATTTTTCGTCCAGTTGGAAATTTACAACTTTATTACTTTACCAATTTGAAATAATTGTGTTAAAAAATAATCTAGTTTATTCACGTATCCAGCGTTTACTGGAGTTCCTTTACCTGCGATCTTTTCTGTTGAGCTGATTAAAATATCAGATCAGATGCTTTGATCAATAAGGTTAACTGGATGAATTATGCCATCCAGGTTCGACCGGGATAGCTCAGTGGTAGAGCGTGGCGGCTTCAGCCAAGCGATCTCAAGTTCGAATCCTGGCCCGGACATTTTTCGTCCAGTTGGAAATTTACAACTCAAATTCTGTTACGCTGCTGAAAATATTTATTTCAGAATTGATAGCATCCGAAAACTGATATTACGTGTTGAGAAAAGTAATTAATACAATGTAAAATATTTTCGAAAACGTTTCTGATTTTCCTTTTCTTTTCTTTCTTTTTTTCGTTTTCTTTTTCCTAAGAAAAAAGAAATAGAAAAACCCTTTTCTCAGAAATCCTTCTTCAAATCTTAAAAATCTATAGGTTACTGAAGTCTAAAAAGATAAAGGAAATTTATTCGAAATCGTAGATTACTCGGAGGGGTTTATGCAATATTTTCGAAAAGTTTTGCTAGATCCCAAAACATTTATCGTTTTTACAGTATCATCGTAACTCACTTTTTTACATGATCGTCATTTTCATCGTAATATTTTTGAACGTGAAAAATTTTAAATCATGTATCTTGACAAAGGCAGTAGAGTAAGTCAAAATTATGTAAAATCTAGATAACTATATTTTTTCTGAACGGATATTAATTTCTTTTCTGTGTGACTGTCAAAAAAGTCATAGTTCACTTAGGGAGTCGCTTGACGTCAAAACAAGTTGGACCACGTAATGCAACAGCAATATGGCAAATTTCACAAAACCTTTCATTTCTCAAATTACTAAATATCGCGTTACTTCACTGTCATTCTAATCCCCTTAAATATCTATATAAAACATGCAGTCAACACAAATGAGTCTAAAACAAAATAAATAAATAAATAAAAATTGATTAATGTCAAATGATGTCATTTGTCACTGATGCACAATTACACGATGCTGATGTGAACGTGAAAACATGAGGAGAATTCTGATTTATTTTATTATTGTATAATTAATAAAACATAATTGCATTAATTTTAGATTTTTTAAATTTCCTGTAAAATTAAGAGATACATTTTCACAATTTTATCAGACTCTAATCCTACAACATTGGTAAATCATATGTAAATCATATGCATTTAAACGTTTTATACTGGTTTTTTTTTTGTGAGATGGAATTTTCTTTCTGATGGCAGTTGCCACTGATGCACAATTCTGCGATAGTGAGAAATAATAAAAGACATGAGAAATAATAAAAGATAATTGTATTAACTTTAGTTTTTTTTTAATTTCTTGTAAAACTAACAGATGCATTTTCACAATTTTATCAAATTCTACTGTTGCAACATTGTTAAATCATATGCGTTAAAACGTTTTATACTGTATTTTTTTAGAGGGATTTTCCTCCACAAAGCAATACCAACAAGAATGTATATCTACAATGACATGGAATGTAAGAAACTGAAATCAATTTAATGTATCATTTATTGTTTAAACATGATATTTGTTGATTAAAATGTGAACATCCGACATTATGAAAATTTATATGCATTGTTTATGAGTAAATATATTTTCTACATTAATTTTAGAAATGTGTGGAATTTCAGAAATGTAATATTGTTAACTAAGAGATACTTTTTCAATATTTTTAACGATTGTTTTTTTTAATCTGTTAATATAAATTCACATTTTTAGTGGTAAATATATTTTTGTATTTTATAGTTGTATAGTTTACGAGACACGCATTTTCTTTGTGATTTTCTCTGCACAAATATGAGTTACTTTATTTTCTAATAAAAAGTTACTTTCAAGCAGTTTAGATTTTCTTAAGTGCTGCACTATTAATTGATCGATTACATTAACATTCTAGATAGAGATCTGGTATGGAAGAGAAACTACGTAGGGGAGAACATATCAGATAGAGAAGAACATAATAGAAAGAACAGAGGAGAAGAACAGATAAGGGGTAGAGAAGACCATATAAACGCAAATTTAGTTTAGATATGGTCCGTGATATAAACATCGTTGCCCCTTTTTACATGAATTATGTGCTTTCGTATTTTTATGCATATTTCTTTCTACAAAAATTCAATTATAAAAATTTTGTTATTATTTAAATTTTAATATTTCATCGACGATTATTATATTTAAAAAACTGCGGTAAAATTTTCGTCGCTTGAAAATTAAATTCATTTTTTTGTATGAAATTAATCATAATTTTTTTTTAAATTTTGTTCTTAGAGAATTATATTTTTCTACAGAATTGATTACTGCTGTTTTCAGATCTTTTGGTCACCGTACAAGAGAAATAAAGCAAGAAAATATGTCAGCGAAAGAATTCTTAAGCTATAATATTCTGTTGTCACCTTTCAAGGGATTTTGTATTTAAATATTTTATTTCTGTTTTAAATCATGATATGACTGTATTAGAAACAACGGAAAATAATAATCCTCCAAAAATTAATACATCATCTTTAGTATACTTGCAGTAATATTTAAAAAAAACAATTAATAGTGTTGTTGACAGAAAGACAAAATATTTTTTTTTACTCTAACACATTTATATGCATGTATGTAATATTATCCTTTGGATCGATAACACACTTAAACATATTGAATAAAATATATCTAAGTAACTTAAATAGAATACCCCAAGTACATTGTAATCGTGTTTAGTATCGCCCCAGGATTCAAAATTTCTTCTACATTTTTTTTTTCTTATTTTTCTTCTTTCTTGAATTAAGTAAATTGCCGAATTGGCTACATTTTACAAATGAACACCAAATACAAAGACATGTATAAATACGTATGAACAAAATAAATATGATGAAAAGTTCTAAGAGAATCACCTTGGAATTTATATCCATTTATTTACATTTCTCACATAAAAAAAAATATTTTGAGAATTCAAAAATATGTAAACTATAAAACATTGTATACAAATCAAAGATTTATTCATTTAGAATATTCTTCATATATAGTCCAAATTACAGCATCAAGCTCTTGAAACAAAACTTTTTTTATATAAACAAACCCATTTTTGCATACAAAATATGAAATCCACTTTGTGGTATCATTCTAAAAAACCTATGACCAAAATCAAGTTAAAGTAGAATCCCTCTTGGGAAATCAATATAAATAAAAGTTTCTTAGAGAAGAATAGTTCAAAGTTTTATTCGAAAAAAGTTAGATGAAGATGTCTGGCATTTAAACAAGTCTGTAAAGCAGCTAAGACTTTTTTATATAAAATATTCCTTAAATTGTTATGCAATTTTTCACAATTTTTATATAGAGGAATAAAAGATATCGCAAGTATTCTAAAGTTTTAAGTATTTATATATAATAATGAATTATATATAATTTATATATAATAATAATTTTTTTCTGTCATTTACAAAATTAAAATGTTTTTAACTGAATAGAACATTATCTGTTTTAATATATGTTATGTAATAAAATGTATATTAATGTTGTGAATAAAATGTATATTTATAATACTTGGGGATTCAAAGACGTATCAGGTTATATAATTTGCAATTTACTTTTCTGCATAAATTATGCTTTTTCTTATTTCAGTACTATAAACAATGCATAAAAATCTTTGGGGAATTTGATATAAAATACTTGTAATACTTTCATACGATTTAAATTTTTAGTAAGCACATGTTTAAAAAAGTTTTCAGATTAATTTCTAATAACATTTTTTTCTCTTTCTGATATTTTTCTTATTCTAAAACCACATTTTAAACTAAAAAGTAAAATTTATTTTATTGAATAGATGATTCTTTCTTTTCTTTGTCAATATATTGATTTCTATTCGTATTTCTAAGTGAAAGAGATAATACTATAACCGCTATATTTAGAAATTTTTATCCATTAATATGCAGTGTATGTGCTTTATGTCCTCATTTCATCAAACATATCATATATTTTTAATCTAATTGTGGTGTATAGTTTCTACTGTATTTTGTCAAACTTCCAGAAAGCGACGTTAAATTTGGTTGGCAACTCTGCATGTTTTTAACAAAAAAACATACGGGATTTTCTTGAAATTTTTGAAGAAATCCATGAATATACGTGCTAATCTTACACAAATGTTGCACAAGATCCATATAGTCATGTGCTACAGATTCAGATCATTTGGGACAATTTATTTTATAATCTGATCGAAATGGTTATATTTTTGTTGAATTTGTTGCCTTTCCCCTAATGGTCCCTAGTGATCAAATCTTCACCGAAAACCATGAGGTCAAATATCTTGTGTATATTACTGAAGTTCCACATGAATGACTCAAGTATTTATTTAGATATTTGACATAACGTAGAAAATCGAAAGTGTCTGGTGGCCATATAGTATATTGTCCCATAAATTTGGTATCATTTCAAAAAATTGTAAAAAGTGAAGGAATTGGTTTATTTGAAAGAGGCTAGCGACAAAATTATTCTCAAACAGGGGGACATTTTCCGTTAAAGTAAAAGTAAATTAGTGGAAAATTTTGTCAATAGCGGGCGCTTCACGCGTTTCAATTACAGGGAATATCCAAATTGTATTCTTATAAAATGCCAAGTGCGCGTTTAACAACTTATTTCAAATTTTCCTGCTACTGGCGCAGACGTACGTCTTTGAATATGATGTTGATGATGGATGATATGGCACTATTGTTGGAGCTGTTTTACCTAAGCCAGGAATCACCGATCGAAGCTTTACGATGGCTTCGGACACAGAAACGAGTGAAGAAGGAAAAAGGCCAAATAACTCTCCCTCGTTCCAGAAACTGGAAGTATGTGTGCTCATCCTTGCAGTGGTGCACCACATTTATCAGAAATCCATACCTCCACTGTAGCTTCACAAACGGACACTCTAAATTAACAGTCCACGGTTGAGAGAAGTAGCGCAAAACTTGTACCCTTAGAAGTTGCAATCACTTCACCAGCTCTCACCAAATGACACAGATCAGCGAAAAGAATTTACAAGGTCGGCTTTGACGAAAGTCTTAAGTGATGCACAGTTACTTCTCAACATCTTGTGGACAGATGAGGCTCATTTTTCATTTCATGGAACAGTTAATACTCATAACTGTTGAATCTAGTACAGGAAAACCTATATGCATATATCGCAAGGCCGCTATATTTACAACGTGTTTGATTGCCTGAGAAGGACTGTTCAGTAGAGAAAACGAAGTCTGTAGAGCATGGATGTCCTTCCTGGTCACCTTTATAAAGGTGTTACAAAAAGAAAAACAGTTATATAATGGAGTCCGTGGAATCGATCTGCCGATAATGAGACAAAGGACGGCATAAAAATAAAAGTATGATACATAGGAAAATAATAGTGACTAATAAAACGGCCAGGCTGCTAAAAACGCTACAACGAACAGCTAATAAGAAGTCTAAGATGCATATTATTTATGAGTGTAAAATCCGTCAAAGCGCGGCAATAGGCGGATGTATTGATGATTAGGAATATATTGACTCAAAGGGTGGAAAATAAAATAATTATCAATAATAGTTTTTAGGATGTAATTGTTTCTATATTTGACTAGTAAGAAGTTAAAGAATAGTACTTTCTCCTTTACTAGGATCTATTCAAGCCTATTAAAAATTTAAACATCGATTTTAATTTTGCACGTAGGGCTTGACGGAAAAAACATTTTCCGGCCAACTGCTTGGGGAAGAAGAGGTCGACGAAGGTGCCACGCTGTGTGAGAGAAAATGTATAATAACAGTGAGAAGCGCTTGAATGGGAGCCACATTTAGAGTCATGGGAATCAGAAGAGTGAAATTTGTTGAGATAATCTCCAAAAGGACGATGACCCGTGAGAAAAGCAGTAACAGGATGAAAAAAAAGGGGGGGGGGGCTCTAGAGAAACCAGAAGGATAAGTCCATGGGTAAATCTACCCTTATCCATATAGTCACAATCGTCCTGCTACTGCTTCAACAAACGGGAACAATGGGAGCTCTTGACGTAAGAGTGCGGTGTCGATAAGAAATAATCTACATTAACTGATTTTGCAGCTTTTCTGGCAAGGACATCCGCCGATCTATTACCAAAGATCCAATTGTGGGCTGAAACGTGGCCAAGTGATGTTTTGTATATTAGGGTTTTTAATTGCAATTTATGTTCTGAACTTGGGGATATGTTTAATTAAAGGCAATAATCGGCTGTAGACTGGAGACACTATTTCTGAATATTTTGATGAAGTTATGTGAGGATTACTGAGATATTCATTCTAAGGCCTTACGAAAGGTTCTGCTTGATAAACTGTATTATTTTCACCCAGTCTACAAGATCACTCATGAATCATGACACTATCTTCCGTTGCACAGAATTCTGGGTCAACGCCGGTTCATGTACGTAAGCCATCAATGAAAATTGTAAGATTTTGGGACGGTTTATAGGACTTGCAAATGCAGTTTGCCTGAAAGTGAGAAGTACATTGAGAAATATGTAGCTGTCAGATTAGAGACTTTTGTTGTATCCGAGTTTTTGGAAAATTTTGTTCTGTGATTAAGTTATCATTTAAATCCACAACGTATTACTGTTTGGTATGGTTTAATCTCGTCCATTATTTTGTGTTATATTTTTTCTTTGAAGAGCACTCTGATAAAGCAGGATGGAAGTCATATTTATTTACTGGAAACCACTACTTGAAAATGCTAAAGGAGAAAAAATCATACGTAGATTATTGAAATGTAATATCTTACGCACAGTAACTTTCATGCCCCTCCACATATCCAGGGATTCAGTTGTTGATAAGCACATTTGGAGAAATATGATTAAAGAGTCGTGACACTAAAAATGCTTGCCCCACCCTTCGCTCTCCAGACTTGACACGGGTTGATTTTTGGCCATGAGATTACGTAAAGTCTCTAGTGTATTGCAGTATTCCGTCTTCTTTGGCGGAGGTAAAGGACGCCATACGCCACAAAATCGCCTGCATCCATCCAGATATGCTACATGCTTCGGTTAACCATATTCACACTCACTTGCAAAGTGTAATTCCTTGTGTTGGTGGACACGTAGAATATTTAATGCTATGACCTTGTAAATATTTTGATGCAACTAAACGTAATTCCCAACGAAATGATGATTCGAATGTTGAAGAACCTTCTATTGACAAAACTTTTGACTAGTTTTTTTTTTTCTATAGCAAAACAGTTCTCCTGCCTAAGCATCTTTTCGTCGCAAACCACATTAAAATAAATCAATTCCTACACTTATGTACTTTTGAAATGTTAAACCGGTACTTGTTAAAAGATACTATGCAAAAATTATATTAGCAGGAAAGAATTAATAAATGTAAGAATAAAAATTAACAAAATAACAATAAATCCCAAAAATATCAATCCCATAACAACAAAAGACTTCTAGACTCTTTAAAATAGCTTCTAGCTTTTTAACCCTTTAACGGACATTGGTTTCCCTACGAAACCACAAAATTTTAATTACGAAATTCAACATTGACAGCAGAATTTTAATAGAAATTTTTTCCATTTATTATGTATGTGAAATATCGCTTTTTTTATATATATACAAATAAATTTGTTCATAATTGCCGGTGTCAATCATTTATTTCAACAGTTTAGCAATTGCAGTGCTTTATCCGTTAAAAGGTTAAGACAGCAACATATTAACAAAACAAAACGAAAAAAAAAACAATTTATTTCTTAAATATATTGCTTCTTGTACCTTTTGTTTGACGGTGTTTCTTTACGGTGTTTGTTTTACTGTCTCGGATATGTATATTTTTTATTTTATATTAGTTTCGTTAGTGTTTACATAATTTTTGTTTAATTATGTTATGGCAACGACCATTTAATAAGCAATCAAATATAGATACATAAACAATCGTACACGATTTTTATGAAAAGCAACGTACATGTTGCAATATGTCTTCCTGAAGAGAGAATATCGGAATATTAATATTGTTATTCGTAGTTTATGCATAAATTATTTTCATTTAATTTAACCAGGCAATCAGATCCGAGTTATTGAGGATAAAGATGCCCGATAAATTTTTCGGCGTACAGAACATAGATAAAAATCGTTTTTAATCGAAAAAGCTAAAATGTTTTTCACGTTTAGTATATTTTCTTAGATTGAACACCAACTACACTAAAAGAAGTTTTGGTACTTTCAGATTAGCCACATGCCAGCGGTCAAACACGAAACATTGCACTAATGAATGTCCTTTGTGATTTTGATTATTTCAGTATTTAAGCGCGTAGTTCGATTATATTTTCATTAAATTCGTCTTTTATTTATTTATTTATTTATGAAGTTTTAATTTTGTTTGCTAATTTAGTTCTGGAATATGAGACGGAAACAAAAGAATGCTGAATAATTTATACTGTTTTAAATGTAAAACGGGTTAAGTTTCCGTAATTGAGTTGCACTCAAAGAAAAGAAAAATCCGTACTTAAAAATGATTTTAAAAACCAAAAGAAATCAATAAATTCAGATACGTTTCAAATAAATCACATTTGATAGAATGTGTTTTTTCTTTCTATTCGACGATGTAAACATTGAAATTGGGCAATATTTAGATGTTAAAAAAATAGCAGAAGAACCAAAATAAATTTGTCAGATCGTTGCCACCATCAATATTACACCAGCGTTACTTACGGACATGTTTTTTTCTCTATTATATAGATGAGATAAATTTACCTCAAGAAAAATACGTATATATATTTTACTCCAGAGTCGAAATCTAAGCATAATGGTTAGATTATTTCAATATAATATGATGTTTTATTGCAGTTTTATTACTTCACTAACTTTACGCCATGAGGAAATCTTATTTAATTCATTTCAAATATGTTTGAATGGAAAGTGTCAAAGGTGCTGTATTTATTTAAAATTTTCAGATCATGTTATTCTAATACTTTTCTTGTTCAGTAGAATTTTATAGACATTACAGTAAAAAAAAAAAAAAAAAAAAAAAAAAAAAAAAAAAAAAAAATCTGATAATTAATTTGACCTTAAAACAATTTACTTTAAAATTGCATAATTGTTTTGGATTAAAAGTAACTGCAGACTGTACAGCCTCAGTAAGTTTTATTTCCATTTTCCAGGCCATCCAATCTTAGTGTTTTAGATCACAAAATATTTCAGGTCTTTCAAACTATTATAGTCTTTTCGTTTAGGAAAGGATTTGTAAAGTGACATATATAAAGAACAGATTAGCGTCTATGACATTAAGTGTAGCAGTATTAATGAAATAATCTGTTATTTATGTTGAATTTTTTATTTTCCTGTTGGCGTCAGATAGAAAGATCTTAACGTGGAATTATAGTTACTTGTTCTAAATATGTTTAGAAGATGTTTCTAATCAGAAACGTATAACTTAAGCAAAATGAAAATATTGATTTTTTTCTTTTCATTGCAGTTAAATCAAAAATGATTTTTTTTAAATAATAGACTTATATGTACATTTATTAAGCATCGATGTTTCTTCTTTTGGTAAACAGAAATGGCAAGATGTGCATATTTACGTACTGCCAGATGTATATGTATTCATTTAAATGTTGTAATGAAACTGTATGATAACTATCCTCAAAGCAGATGACTATTCCAACGCTTTAGAAACAGCACAACCTGTAAGACTCCGGAAATGCGAATTACAAAGAGTATCAGCGAATGCATATGCACTCTTTAGAAATTTTATAAAGCTTGTCGTACGACTTCCTGAAGATGTATTGACTTACCTAAATATGGCGTAAAATCGAGTTCATGAGGCCATCAGATGATTTTATTAAGATTACAATACGTTGGTAAGAAGTAATTCCCGAATACTTTGCTAGTGTGCAATAACGACCACGCAATATGAAGGCAAGTGACTGTTCCGACATCCATTTCAGCAATTGAAGTGTTACTAATGGAAATCCGTTTGAAGATTGATCTGATGACAATTGAAAATGTACAATGTAAATATATACAGGGTGATTTCTTTTTTAAGTTGTGAAAGTAAAATCCTATAACAAAAGAACCACTGATCAAAATTACCTGAAATTTCACCAGTATGCTCCCAAAGCAATGGGCATTTTTTAGTCCTGGTTAAAAAAAATAAAATCGCACCGACAGATGGCGCTGTAAGATAACAGAAACAAAGAATATCGTCAGTGGGAGGAAAACAATGGACGGTACTTTTAGAAACCATGATCCGTAGGCCTTCTGTCGCCATTGGACATTTTCTTAAATTCTTAAGTGTCCTGAATCTCCTAAGAGCAATTGCTGAGCTGTCATTATACTAATAATACAGTTTCACTAACGACGCACGCTATGTGAATGGCACAATGCAAGGATATCAGTAGAATAATGAACACGAGGTGAGCGTGCTTCACGTTTTTAGCGCCACTGTGCGTGTGTCGTGTGCAAGCTCGTCTCCCGACTTTACTGCATATACAGCGCCATCTGTTGGTGCGATTTTAAGTGTATTTTTCAACTACACCTAAAAAATACCCATTGCTTTGGGAGCATACTGGTGAAATTTCAGGTCATTTGAATCAGTGGTTCTTTTGTTATAGGGTTTTACTTTCACAACTTTAAAAAAAATCACCCTGTGTATATATATATATAATATATGTGCGTGTGTGTAATGTTCCTTATGTGTTCTAGAAACGTTTTTCCTTTTCATGCGTTTTTACTATAATTAAACAATTTCTCGAGAAAAATTGGAAACTTACATTTCAAAACCATTACTAACAGATTTTCTGTCATTGAATAAATCAAATATTACTCTTCAGATGTAATGGTAGCAATTTATCCGCTGCCACATGTGTTAGCCACAACCAAGCACACACAACAAGGTGTCCGTGTTCTTAAATTTTAAAATGTTGAATAGCTTTCGAATCTGTTTATGATGATCTCTGTTCTGCGTTTAATTAATAATGACAAATTCCATTTCCATCAATTTCCACTAAAATCACGTTTGAAATTCTACATTTTTTGGATTATTTTTTATCTACCATACACCTTGATCAAACAGTTTCTCCCCGAGCAGTCGTTTTTTATTAGAGAGGGGTTTACATCTGCATATTTCACTAGATGCTTACTGACGATTTAATGGAGCGTTTCGGAATTATTTAGTAAAGTTCCTCTTATTTCTAAGGAACGTTTCTGGAATTTTTACAGTGTGAGGTAGAGCATACGGGGGAATACGATACGCTCCCAGCTCTAATTACGCTAATTACCTTTAAAACATATGTACTATTATCAAAGAAAACACTCTGTTGCAAATTGATTTCTTTGTACACTCTTATCGTACGTACGCAGACACGTAATGCATGTATGTGCGATTTGTTGACAATATTATGTGTTACTGCAAAAAGTCTCAAAGCTAAAAATTCTTCCCTTTTTAAAACACGATTGAGATGACATGTAAAATGACCTTCGAATTTATGTATGCGTGACTTCAAACGGTCATTTTTAATAGAGTTGATATTTTCCCATACCTGAAGAAAATTTTCGAAATTCAATTATCCTGGGAATTCTGCTTTTTATAAATTTTCTTGGAAAGTAATTTACAAATATATACTAATTTAAAATTTCCATGTAATATATAATAATAGAAATATATGTTTATGTGCGTGTGTGCACTATCTTCTGATAAAACCGCTACATACATAGACACGAGATTTAACAAAAAGGTACCTGTATGTTTAACCTTGCGCCTTTTGAAACCAATTTATGGATTTTTGAATTAGATTTTTTTTCATTTAATATTTTATGCAATTTTAGCATTATTATTATTATTTATTTTTTTATTATTATTTTTATATTGTTTACGTTTTTTGGCGAATTCTCCACAGTAATCAAGCGGGTTTTCCACATTAAATCAATCAGATTTTAGTCATTTAGTCCAATACAGAAAATTTTATTCTTTCTTAATAAATCTATTGGAAATTCGTGCAGAAATGCTTGAATTTTTGCACATATTTTTATGCAATATTTAGTGTTTTTTTCTACGTTTAGCGACTTTTTTTTTATATTCGAAAAAGGAATCTGGATTTAATTTTTAGCCCGATTTACTAAATTTTATCCTTCGCGATTCTTGAAATTTTTCCGAATTTCCAGTCAATGTTTTCAAAATGTCCTTCTTACTCTCATGTTTACATTCAAATTGGAAGAAAGCTAAATTGCTCTCTATAGAAACGTAAACGACGATTCTCAAAGTTTGAATTTAATCTGGATCAAAATAAAAAAATCGAATAATTGAAAATTTCTTCGATTCTATACTGGAGCTAGTCAATTTCCACACAGATGTATACTTCAGAAGGCTGTGCGGTCCCCAACCCCAAATTCGTTTGGAGAACACTGACGAGTGACGCGGGCGAAGTAATAAATGAAGAGCTAGTAATAAATGAAGCAAATTTAAATTAAAATTTGTATAACATGCTGTCTTACTTATATATATATATAAATATTAAATATTTTCCTTTTGAAAATGTTATTTTTCATTCATATTTTCTTCTTTCTTTCTTTGTCATTTGCTGATTTACCATAGTAATTATTTTTTATGTTACTACAAATAATAACATGAATTAAACAAAATGGATTTTTAATATTTTGTGAAAATTTGTGAAATAATAAATAATTAAGTAAAATATTAAATATCTAATTTATACTAATATTTAATATTGCATATAGTTCATTAAACATCCATGATAATCTTTTTTGAAATTTCTTTCTTTATACACAGTAATTGTTACTTGTTTTCTACTTTCGTCATTAAGATAAGTGAAAAAAAAAACTACAATCAATTTATTAAAAAATTTTGAAGTATATTTATATTCTAATTTTTGCTTTTAGTGCTTCGTCATTAAAAATGTGCATGTTAATTAAATCCTTATCCTGCTTTTCAATGAGTTTACCTTCCATGCAATGTCTGATTGTAGAAAAAAAACCTTTTTTTATAATAACTTTTTTTTATTGTGATCCACTTTATCTTTCTTAGATAAAGAACTTAGTTGTTACTTGGTTACGAAGCTTAACAAGTAATACACCTTTAAGTTTTCTATCAAATGATTGGATTTAAGGTTTATTTCAGGATGCATTAAAGACATCACCAAGAAGATTAGATTAAAGCTTTATTTGGGATTTTTTGACATATGTAACAAAAGATAAAATCCGCAGAATAAAAAGAAATGCGTTAGAATTAAGAAAATTCTTCCGGAAAATATTAACATTTCTTTAGAATACTATGCTAAAAGCTATTGTATGTAAGATAAACAGTTGAATAGCATTCTTCTAGGATTTTGGATTCACACATATGTTGCACCTGATGAAGTTAAATTTAAAATAATTTCTTATAAAGTTTTTTGCATTTTTAAATGTTTTAAAATTTTAAGAATATATTGTTTTACTATTGCATTATTTTTATGTGCGTTCATAAGTACATAAATACTTAGCACCTATAGTCGTCGTCTGGTCCGTCCTTCTGTCCGTCTGTTCTCATATAACAGCGCAAAAAATACTCAATCAAATGGGTTGGAATTTAATTTATATATAATCGTTGCAGAATTTTGTCCAGCCGTTTCAAATTTTATAAAAACCGAATCAAAACTTAAACAGATAGTAATAATTATTTATTTATTAAGTACTTTGATTTTTTTTAAAAATCGGTACTTCCTTCTTATAGCAGCTTCCGAGCATTGTCAAGCGACCGAGGTGTATCGCCAGGTTTTCTGACATGCATGACGTTACAGTCATATATGACGTATATGACATTTTATAACCTCTATGACCAAGTTACAGTCACATTCTTCATCCTATTACTTCCTTATCTTATGTAATTAATTCAATGATATCCCATGACATGTAATGATTCTAGGTTGCCATGGTGATTACGTCCTATTTAAGATGGAGTAATATTATTTCCATATTACTGATTTAAAAACCGAATTTGTATACTAAAATTGTTTAATTATAGTAATCCTATAATCTGCCGACAGTTTTCTGGATAGATGTCTCCGGAGAAATAGATGTTAAATGGAAAAAGAGTCTAAATATGGATTTCAAGTCCTGAAATTTGAAAAGCTAGGCTTAAGTTTGCCATTGGAATTTTCATTAAATGTCAACAAAAGTTAAAATGTTTCGTACTTAAAGTGAACTTAATTTATTACGGAAATTAATCATATCATAATAACAGAATGATATAATTCATTTCACCGAAATAATAACAGTACGAACGCACCTCATTTGTCCCGTTTGACGTACAGTTTCCAACTTGTTCAGTTATGCTTTGGTAGAAAATTTGCACTGGTTATAATGAGGTATTAGTTATACTGCGCTAAAAATGTATTTTCCGTCAATATGTCGAATGACATACCAATATGTGTTAACCATTGGTTATACGATAGAAATATTAACTATAATATTAGCTACGAATTAAAAATATTTGCAATGAAAAAACCATATTGCAAAAATGTTGGTTTTAAATTGAAAATATTGGCGAGGTACTAGCGAAATAATTCTTGAATATATTTGAGGGATATTGAAAAAATATAAACTTCAATCTTGGAGCAAAATGTCATACCAATTTTGTCCAAGATATTTGCAACAGGAGAAATATTGACCCAGTATTGCTTTTCTACAAGCATAAATATAAAGTGCATCTCTATGTTAAAAAAAAATATTCACCAAAATGTGTCATCAAAAGAAGAATATACGTCTCATAATGAAAAAAAAACAAATGTTGGAAACAGAAGGAAATCTATTTACATTTTTTGTGGAATTTCAAAATGTGAGTTTGGAGAAAAGAAATACATACATCATGTTAAACAGAGATGTTAACTATGTTACACTAAGTTAAACAGAGAAATTGTGTACGGTAATTTTTATACATATATTATGCAAAAAAAAAAATGCTTTTTGGATGTTGGATGACAGAGATCTGCTTTTTCGACTAGTTTCGATTTTAAATGAACTTTAGTTTATGAAGTTATACACTGTGTAATGGTTTGTGGATAAAGAAATGCTTTAAAAATGCTTGACTTCTTTTTCGGATGCATTTCTGGTTTTTTCTTAAGGTAATGCAATACATCTGTTATTTTCTGGAACATTTGGCAACTTTCTTTTGTGTTTTTAAACCAAACATTTTCAAATCGAATGTTGTTTTAGGTCAGACAAAATTTTAGTATGTCAAGTAGTTTATTTTATATTACAGTGTATGTAAAATGTTTGAAAGAATTCTACTGCAATCAGTATATTTAAACCTCCAACATAAATATTATAATTAATTTATATATACCTGTTGGCTGTTTTTCAGTAATTTATGAATTTCTTACATGATACAGTTACTAACAAGTGTCGGAAAAAATTTATCTGAAATTTTATAACGAAAAACAATATTTTTTTCCTATTTTTATGTCCCCCCCCCCCCCACTTCAATTCTTTGATTTCGAAATTAATATAATTTTTAAAAATTGTATCTAGAATACATCGTACAAAAATTATTTTGCCCCTGAAAATTTTTAATAAATTATGTTACTTTTAATGAAAAAAGACATACTTTTCCTTAATCTAATTCCTTCAAAGAATAAAAATGTATGTATTTAAATAAAAATAATTCTTTTTCAGCTCAAAATGACTATAATGTTTTAAAACTAAGTTTCTAACTTTAACTTTTTTTCTTTCAAACGACCCAAATGTTATTTTAGAAATTTAAACATAGGTGTTAAAATATTTATTTCCCTTGCTTTTAAAAGTTCTTCACATAGAGCAAAAAGCATACTTTATTCTTCGGGGTCAAAAATGTCATCACGTTGTTGGTTTTTTATTCTCTATGGAGTAATAAAAGAAATGTTTTTATTTTACAAATTATGTCATTTATTTAAATTTTTCCTTTTGTGAGAATAAACCGAGGGTACCACGCTTATTTTATGATTATACTTAATAACTGATGATGAAAACCCAATATGATAGCTATTAAATTTACATACATTATAATGTTAGCTTTCAGTTTAATGCAATATAAAAAGTTTATATCACGCGCATACTGTAACGATGTTTAAGTATGTCTTATAACAAGACAATTTTTATTTTGACCATAGTTACAAAATTGCTATAATTAAAAGTAAGATTAATAACAGAAATAAAAGTTTTTTTTTTTTTTTTTTTTTTTTTTTTTTTTTTTTTTTACAAAATACATACGTGAATTGTGTAAGAAAAACAACAATACGCCAATTCAAAATCAAAATCACGAGTTTTATATTTAAATATTCGTAGGTAAAATTAACTCTTTTTCAAAAGATTTTTTATAATATTATCACACATGCGGAATAATATTTAAAATAATAAAAACAATAGTCATACTTTAAAAGTTATTCCGATAAATTTCTGTTTAAAAACTTATTTATTTAAATTTAAACTGCCAAATTTTTCATCAAAAAAGAATTTGCAAATCTAAATTTTATCTGCAGCTTAGTATTAATTTCAATAAATTTTGCATTTTGATACATAGGTTTTATCAGCGAATATTACACAATGTATTTGAGATACATAATTTTATAATGATTTTATTAATTTATTTTACATAATTTTATAATTATTTTATTAATTTATGTTACCCATTTTATATTTATTTTATTAATTTATTTTACATAATTTTATAATTATTTTATTAATTTATGTTACCAATTTTATATTTATTTTATTAATTTATTTTACATAATTTTATGTCATTTCATTTCTAATTCCATAATTTAAAATGACATTAAATACAGATAAGCATAATGGTAGAAAAAAAAAACTTTTTAAAAAGACTAGAAAAGAACTAAAAAATCCGCTTAATTTGTTCTAGTTTCTATTTTTAGAGAAAAAAAAGTTTAGATGTGGCGTGCTAAACTTGAATTTGCGGTTACAGTGGTGAAAACTTATGATCTTAATCCAAGAAGAGAAATAAACGGTGGAATGGAAAATCAATAGCAATAAAAACTGGTTGAAGTAAGGAAAGTTCTTCTTAGTATTAAATATCTCATAGATCTCTTTTTCAATTTTCTAGCTTTCTAGTTTCTTTATTAGTTCTCAAAACAAGGTATCACAATTACAATTTATTCCTTCTAATATATTATGTATAGATATCTGTAAAAGTATTACCAAACGAATGTTGGAAAAATATTTCAATTATTTGTTTGATAGATATTAGAAAAAAAACGGGTGCGCCATAAATTTGTGAAAAATTTAAAAATTCATTAAAACAGAACAAACAAGGCTCTAAAATTTCAATTTGCATGAATGGGATTAGTGGGAGATCGGATTTTGTTTTCATAACAAAAAAAGTTTTGGTTGAAAAAATTACCGACAGATGGTACTGGCATGCATAATATGAAACAGATATATGCAAATTACGCTTATAGAAAAAGACCCGTTTCTTCAAAGCGTCTGACAAGTTTCTCTATTCCAGCACATCAAACGGATCCTTTTCTCGGCTTCAACCCTTTCGCCATGCAGATATATCGTAATGCGCCGGTTGCTGATTCAGCGTTGTTGTAAAAGAGTTTAACCAACAATGCTTGATCTGGAAACGATAGCATACTGCTAGCATCGAATGAAGAATCTACGTGCATCGAGGTGTTTTATTGTCAGCCTGATTTGCATAAATCTGCTTCAAATTATTTGTGCCAGCGCCATCTATCGGAAATTTTTTGAACAGCAACTTTTTTGGTTATTAAAAAAAATCCCATCTCGCTTTAATCGCAATTTTTTAGCATCATTTGTTCCATTAAAATGAATTTTAATGAAGGTTTAACGATTTTATGGTGCACTTAGAACTTCTTTCCTTCTATAATAAAACCGAAACGGTAAAAAAAAAATGCTCATTAAAAAAAAAATCCTAACGTGAAATTTAATCAAATATATATGCTAATATTTTCTACAAATACAGAATGCGAATAATAAATAATTAGGATGACCTCGGATGCACATTTTGTAGCATATTTTATGACTATTCTAGTCAAAACGAATACCAGCATCCATTATGAATACCCACATACAGTAATTTGGTAATGATATAATATTACATTAGTGATTATACTGCTTTTGAATACAGTAAAATGCCGATTATTGAAATTCCAATTTTCCGAACCTCTATCAAAATTTTTCTTTCTTCTTTTTAATATTAAATTAGATATTTTCTTGTTAAAGAAAAAAGTAAGAGCGAGACGTAAAAACTAGGAGCAAAACAAGAGCAAAAACATAACAATACAGCTCACATTATATGAAATTGTATTAATTATATTATTAGGCTACTAGGTAACCCGCCCGGCGTTGCACGGGCCAAAAATATTAATAATCTGTTCTATACGAAACTTAAACCAAACCCCGCCGTAATCGGGTCCTTAGAACCAGATATACTCCTATAGTTCCACCTTCCACCGCCAGGGGCGCAGTCTGTTCTGGAAGAGGCCTTTTCAGAACACTCGACCCAACCAAATTTCCTAGTAGAATTGAAATTTAACCACGGGTAAACATTGCCAAAATAGCGGAAATCGCGAAAGTAGGTTACGTAATCGATCGGTTTCTAAAGGGTTAATGTAGATATTTTTTAAAACCCAAAGTGCGTTTTGAAGAAAATGAACGCGTCTATGATCTGGAGTTTACTGTTTGTCCGTACTCACATTTCCTGAGTCGATGCGGATTTTTAAACCGGGACCGAAAAACGAAAATCGCGTGAGTGAGTTTTGGAAAGGATTTCTTTTCGGAAGGTTAAAATTAAAATTTTTCAAAACGGATACCAGATTTTAAAAAACAAAGGGATATAGATTAGGAGCGGTAATTTTAGTTTTTCGTATCTTGTTCATAAACGCCGATTCGAATTTTTAAAGATAGGAGAAATAGTTAAAAAGCGAAATTGACTTATGGTAAAAAACGTTTTCGAAAGGGTTAACGTGCATTTTTTTAATTAAAGGTTTCTGCTTGAATCCTATAGAATGTAGATGTCTTTAGGTGTGTTTGTTTTTTGTTTGGTTATTTTAGAAAGCCGATGCCAGATTTTATATACCGCAGAAAATTGGAATTTGCAAAAGTGAGTCTTGCGCGCGAATTTTTTTCGAAGTGTTAAAATCCGTATTATTCTAAAACAAATACAGATATCGAAAAAGGAATAAATGTAAATATTGTCTGGTATTTTTAATTTTTTGTACCTTTCTCTGAACCGCCGATGCGAATTTTTAAAATTTGCCAAAATCGCAAAAACTGCAAAACGACATACAGAAAATATATTTTTTCGAAGGGTTAATTTTCATATTTTTAAAAACCAATAGTAGCTTTGAAAAGGGAAAACTCAGATCTTTAATTTGGGTGACCTTCGTTTTTCCGTATCTTTTGTATTCTGGTGGATGCAAGGTTCGGAAAACAGGAGAAAATAAAAAACATGAATTCGATGCTTTTTGATTATTTTCTTTTGAAAGGGTTAAATGCAAAAAAATTTTCAAACCAACCAGATCGTTCGAGACGTAAAAGTATGTTCTTTCAGAATATATAGACGGCTTTTCTGTATTTTGAGCCGTTCGCCCATGGCGAATTTAGAAAAACTTAAAAATATCCACGCTTTGTTTTATCTTTTAACGGAGGAACGAATAAATGCCTTCTGGGCATGTGCAAACTCTTTTCGAAAAAGTGATTTTTTATTTGCGATCTTTGATCAGTTTTTAGTTAATAACTACTCTAATTTTCAAAATATTAAAAATCTGAGGTTCAGGTGTACCAGGAGAGGGTTTGGACTACCTAAATCTAAATTTGCAGGCTTCTGGGTGGGCTATATTTTGCTATCCATCGCCAACAGACACACACACACACAGACAAACTTTCTTTTATTAGTATAGATTAGCGTATTGTTTGTATATGTTTATAGCGCATTTGATGCAAGAAATTTAATACAAAGAAAGTTTCGAGTGAGTAGGGGCCAGTGGGTAGGGAAAGTTGATTCACAAAGTTGTAATAAAAAAGATTTAATACTTTCCGTAATCTCACATTTCCAAAAAGCAAAAATAAATAAATAAATAAATAAATATCCAGCAAACAAAACTTTTCTCTTAAATTGACCATAAACAGATGAAATACTACAGAAATGATACTTTCTTCATAATTAGACATATTAGACACAACAGAATTAGACATATGTCTAATTGCGTCCAACTGTTATGTCTCTTAAAGAACATTCAAATCGCAACAAATAAACTTTGCGTCGTTGAATAGACAAAACAGCAGGTGATGATTGTAGGCATGATCATTTGAAACATATCTGTACTTATTTAGAAATCTCAATTTATTGTATGAAAAAGTGAAATTTCTTACAATATTACGATGGAGTTGGAAAGTGCTCTGATGCATGATTTTTCGTTCTTGTTACAATCTTTACTGGAACTGACATTCAATTTAAAGGATATTGTAGCCACGCGAAGGCAGGCAATGCTTGGAAGATACCCATTAAGGAAAATTAATTTGGAAAAAATAAAGAAAGAAAATGCTCTTTAATGTGCTCTGGAAAATTGATTGCCAATTGTGACACATATGTCACTTTGGTCTTTGCATTATTGTTGCAAACAAATGTTCATTTTTGAGATAGATTAAAACAATTCACGCCGAAAAATTATTTTAAAAGCTAGGAAATGTCACTATATCGATCTACCGTTTTCAAACAAACGTCATTTGAAGTTACACACATTCTGTTTTCTTTTCGATTATCTAAAAGTTTAAATTATTCTATTTTTCAAAGTGATGCATGAGTAAAAAGAGCACCGCTATTTTCCTCCATATTTAAACATTTCTAAAAATAGTTAATGTATTTTGGCAGCCGTCCAAAAATAAACTACGTTTTTTTTTTTTTTGTCGATGACAGAAAAGTATGTAGTAAAGGAAATAGAACTTTATCGCTAATAACATCTGTAAAATATTCTTTCTCTATAATAAAACAAAAATTTTTACACAAACTAACAAGTAAATGTTGAGCGCTAAGATATTACAATTATTGTATCTGTAAGCGTATTTGATTTAAATCCAACTATTGTGGAAATAAACAATTCACTTTCCAGCTTTATCAACATACCATTGAGAAGAATTCAGAGCTCGTTCCATGAATTGCTAATGTCCTATTATATGACAGAAATGATGAAAAGAATTCTAGGTACTAAATGTTGTACTGATGAAAATTTTCCCCGTCAGGTAAAGTTCATACAAGGGATGCAAAAGCAATCAGTATTCTTTAAACTGAGCGATGCGCTTAAAACTTGATGCGTCTGTCAGTCTCAAAAAATTAATAAAGGTTGTACCTATATGTTACTTCTATCACTCAATAAAGAATTAGATGTATATTCTACAAAATTTAGACTTTTGTATAGATAAGTGATAGAATATAATTAATATATATTTTGAAACAAAACATTTATTTCGTAATATTATGTATTCATTGCATACATATATTTAGATATGTTATCACCCGTTATCTGACTTTTTCTGTTTAGATTAATATTATTTGTCATATCTTTAAATATCGTAAGATCATAGCTTTTGCAGCATTTAAAATATTTTATTAATCATAATTGTATTAAGAAATAAATAAACTTGAGCTTCCATTCATTATCTCTTTAAAAGAGCAAAATGGAATGTAAACAAATTTGCCAAGTTAATAATAATTCTATTATGTAAAAAAGCAGATTTAGGCTTCGATTCATTATTTATTTAAGAGCGCAAAACGGAACGTAAACAAATTTTTCAAGTTAATAAAAACTTACACTTTTACTATTTTATTGATGCGAAAATAATAGTATTACTGAGAGCACGCTTAGTTGTATGACCGTAAAAATGACCAAAAAAGCCTCTGTTTCTTTCTTTAAAAGAAAACATAAACTTTTTATAAAAACTAATAAGTAAAAGTCATATTCTAAGATTATACATTTTTTGTAAGCATATTCAACTTAAATGAAACTCTATAATAATTATATTATGTAAAAAAGCAGATTTAGGCTTCGATTCATTATTTATTTAAGAGCGCAAAACGGAACGTAAACAAATTTTTCAAGTTAATAAAAACTTACACTTTTACTATTTTATTGATGCGAAAATAATAGTATTACTGAGAGCACGCTTAGTTGTATAACCGTAAAAATGACCAAAAAAGTCACTGTTTATTTCTTTAAAAGAAAACATAAACTTTTTATAAAAACTAATAAGTAAAAGTCATATTCTAAGATTATACATTTTTTGTAAGCATATTCAACTTAAATGAAACTCATGGAGGAATGAACCGTTCAAATTTCAGTTTTAACTGCATTCTACATAGAAGAGTTAAGAGGTCATTCCATGAAATAGCTAATGTCCAATTATCTAGGACCGATTCAATGGATTTAATGTACCGAATGTTGTACTGATAAATATTTTCATCGAATAAAGGAGAAGTAACAGTGCAATGGTCCAAATAATCTGTTACTTACGGTATTTGATAAAACGAATATGTTTCTACTTTTCATTGAAAATGAAGTACTCCACTACTACAGTATTCTTCTACATAAAGACGGACTGTTTCCAAAATGAGCTTTTATTCTAATTCTGTACTTGTAATTCTATAAATTTAGTGATGCTGGTTTTAAAATTTTAAAGATTTAGCGATTAACAGATGTTAAGTATCTATACCCCGAACCTAAATATGTAAACTATCAATACACCGGAGCTAATGTTATGATTTTTATTTTGTACATTAGATTCTTTATTAGTAAAATCATTTATTACACAATTAATAATGCCTATGGATTTTTAAATAAAAACGGAATGATTAATGCAGTACATCCTTCGGTGTATAGTAAGTATAAAAATGTACATTATAGGCAAAATGAAATACAATAATATCGATAAGGAATGAAATATATTTTTATGAATGATGTGTTATATAAAGCATCAGTTACTAAAAATGTTGGAAAACACAGAAAACAGCATTATAGTAATAAACATTTCAATATGTGATATTTGGTAGAATTCTGGTAAAACAAAATGCAGACAATAATATGAAAAATGATAGAAGCCGGATGTTAAGACGTTTCAGATCTCCGTTATTCAAAATTTCAAAGAAAAAAAGCAGCACTTCTAGATAGCTTTTTTCAGTTTTATCCAAAGTCTGTAAATTCTTTATATATATATATATATATATATATATATATAATATATATTCAGCCGGAGCTTCGTCCGGCTGAGTCGTTCTTTTCATCTTGGTTTAATGTTTCCTACGGTTAGTTTGGTTGTGACAGGCATGGGGGAAGTTTCATGTGTAATGCCGGTATAACCCTGCATGCAGGTCTTTAGCCCTGCAGCCTGTCTCCATTGGTTGTGTTTTTTCTGTTTGTAGTTTTGTTTAAAGTTTTGTTAGTTCGAATTTTTATGGTTATTTGTTTGTTTTCTCTGCCGTTTCAGTAGATTTGGGATTGAAAGTATGGTATGTGGTTTTCGCATTATATATATATATATATATATATATGTGTGTGTGTGTGTTTTTGTGTGTGTGTGATATAGTGACATAATGGAGCTTAAAAGGCAGATGGCGAAATCTGTTTTAGGTTGGGTTTCCATGTATCGACGCACAGGTATAGGCCGGATTACTGTGTCACTCAGATATTACAAAGAAAATATGTGTACTCCAGAAGTAAGCAGTCGAATTTTGTGTCTCAAACCTTTATTACATAATCAGGAACACCCAAGCAGGAGGAATGCTCTAGCAAGTCGTGATTAAAATTATTACTTAATCATCTCTATGTGGCAGTCGGAGCTTCAAATATTCTTTACATTATGAGGTCTTAGAATTAATACGATGATATCGCCGAAGAAAGATGTTATTATATGTACCAAAGATCTTATTAGGTAAGGTACAAATATCACTGGGTTTGAACATTGCAGTCGTAGTGGAAACTTGACGTCTCGAAAAGCTTCGAATAAAACTTCGAACTCTCTAACGTCCGAAAAACTTATCTCTCTCCTTCCTTTGTCACCAGTATTTGGCTTCGCGTGCGTATTTCAGTTAACCTAGCGCAAAGTGACAATTAAGTCACTTGACTGCACTTCTCCAATCATAATCGCTTTAAGAGGGACTTATTAACAATTCTTGTGAAATGATCTTGAGGTTATTCAACTCCGAAGCGCGAAAATTTTCTTCTGGAACTATCTTAGCCTCGAAATATGGTAAACTACGTGTAAACAAACAATAACCACTGATCTCGAGAATGCCGGCTAAAAATAGATTTTGGATTGCCAGACGATAATTTTAGCTTACGCTATAGAAAAGCAGAAAAGAAACAATTAATTTTTTGACGCGGAATAAAACTAGAATAGTAAAGCATTGAATATTATAATAGACATTTTGATATTTTAATAAAAGAATGATATTAAATAAATAGGTTTTTTAGAACGGGATAATTTAAGAATCACGACATTTTAGCAGTTAAGTAAAGAATTTAGAGATGTTTAATATACATGGGAAATAATAGTGAATTTTAATAGGGGTTTAAATAATAAAAGTTTTTTATTTACGAATTATAATCAGTTGGCGCCATTTTTATATTCAAGCAATTTGGAATAAATATTATTAGACGGATTAAGATCTTATACCTTTACATATGGAGATTGATAGATTAGTTTAAGAATAGGTTTTAATTTAATAACACAGTATAATATTTGGAAGATGATTATAAGAAAAATGTATATAGAATATTGTTAACCTTGGCGAGAAAAAAGAAATTTTAAATTTTGCAATATATATATATATATATATATAAATGAAAACATATGTCAAGAACGAAGGAAAAGACATTATATAAAGCTATGGAATGATCACTGAAGGAATAAGATTTATAAATAAGATTAAAATTAAAAATTAAAATTCCAAATTATAAATGAGATGACATATTATGTTAGAGGGAAGAGAAAAGAAGGAACACATGCGTATTTCAAGTGAAAAAGAAAAAGAAGGCAATAAGGGTATCTGCAACATGTAAAGACTGAAGATTGAGAGTTAATACAGAAAAAATGAGCAAATGCAGCAATAATTCCCTTATTAAGTGAATTAAAATGAATTTTAAAAATGTGCATAGCTAATAACGAGCTATGTTGGATAAACAAGTAAATTTACATTTAACTTGATAAAGAGAGTACCATTCAAAATGCTGTAAAAAGAAATAAATTAATAAAACTAAAATAACATTCAAAAAATCATGCGCTTCAGCAACAATGTTAATAGAATGTTGATATATTTAAAAATGAAAACACATGTGAAGAACGAAGAAAAAGACGTTATATAAAGCTATGGAATGATCACTGAAGGAATACGATTTATAAATAAGATTAAAATTCCAAATTATAAATGAGATGACATATTATGTTAGAGGGAAGAGAAAAAAAGGAACACATGCGTATTTCAAGTGAAAAAGAAAAAGAAGGCAATAAGGGTATCTGCAACATGTAAAGACTGAAGATTGAGAGTTAATACAGAAAAAATGAGCAAATGCAGCAATAATTCCCTTATTAAGTGAATTAAAATGAATTTTAAAAATGTGCATAGCTAATAACGAGCTATGTTGGATAAACAAGTAAATTTACATTTAACTTGATAAAGAGAGTACCATTCAAAATGCTGTAAAAAGAAATAAATTAATAAAACTAAAATAACATTCAAAAAATCATGCGCTTCAGCAACAATGTTAATAGAATGTTGATATATTTAAAAATGAAAACACATGTGAAGAACGAAGAAAAAGACGTTATATAAAGCTATGGAATGATCACTGAAGGAATACGATTTATAAATAACATTAAAATTCCAAATTATAAATGAGATGACATATTATGTTAGAGGGAAGAGAAAAGAAGGAACACATGCGTATTTCAAGTGAAAAAGAAAAAGAAGGCAATAAGGGTATCTGCAACATGTAAAGACTGAAGATTGAGAGTTAATACAGAAAAAAATGAGCAAATGCAGCAATAATTCCCTTATTAAGTGAATTAAAATGAATTTTAAAAATGTGCATAGCTAATAACGAGCTATGTTGGATAAACAAGTAAATTTACATTTAACTTGATAAAGAGAGTACCATTCAAAATGCTGTAAAAAGAAATAAATTAATAAAACTAAAATAACATTCAAAAAATCATGCGCTTCAGCAACAATGTTAATAGAATGTTGATATATTTAAAAATGAAAACACATGTGAAGAACGAAGAAAAAGACGTTATATAAAGCTATGGAATGATCACTGAAGGAATACGATTTATAAATAAGATTAAAATTCCAAATTATAAATGAGATGACATATTATGTTAGAGGGAAGAGAAAAAAAGGAACACATGCGTATTTCAAGTGAAAAAGAAAAAGAAGGCAATAAGGGTATCTGCAACATGTAAAGACTGAAGATTGAGAGTTAATACAGAAAAAATGAGCAAATGCAGCAATAATTCCCTTATTAAGTGAATTAAAATGAATTTTAAAAATGTGCATAGCTAATAACGAGCTATGTTGGATAAACAAGTAAATTTACATTTAACTTGATAAAGAGAGTACCATTCAAAATGCTGTAAAAAGAAATAAATTAATAAAACTAAAATAACATTCAAAAAATCATGCGCTTCAGCAACAATGTTAATAGAATGTTGATATATTTAAAAATGAAAACACATGTGAAGAACGAAGAAAAAGACGTTATATAAAGCTATGGAATGATCACTGAAGGAATACGATTTATAAATAAGATTAAAATTCCAAATTATAAATGAGATGACATATTATGTTAGAGGGAAGAGAAAAAAAGGAACACATGCGTATTTCAAGTGAAAAAGAAAAAGAAGGCAATAAGGGTATCTGCAACATGTAAAGACTGAAGATTGAGAGTTAATACAGAAAAAAATGAGCAAATGCAGCAATAATTCCCTTATTAAGTGAATTAAAATGAATTTTAAAAATGTGCATAGCTAATAACGAGCTATGTTGGATAAACAAGTAAATTTACATTTAACTTGATAAAGAGAGTACCATTCAAAATGCTGTAAAAAGAAATAAATTAATAAAACTAAAATAACATTCAAAAAATCATGCGCTTCAGCAACAATGTTAATAGAATGTTGATATATTTAAAAATGAAAACACATGTGAAGAACGAAGAAAAAGACGTTATATAAAGCTATGGAATGATCACTGAAGGAATACGATTTATAAATAACATTAAAATTCCAAATTATAAATGAGATGACATATTATGTTAGAGGGAAGAGAAAAAAAGGAACACATGCGTATTTCAAGTGAAAAAGAAAAAGAAGGCAATAAGGGTATCTGCAACATGTAAAGACTGAAGATTGAGAGTTAATACAGAAAAAATGAGCAAATGCAGCAATAATTCCCTTATTAAGTGAATTAAAATGAATTTTAAAAATGTGCATAGCTAATAACGAGCTATGTTGGATAAACAAGTAAATTTACATTTAACTTGATAAAGAGAGTACCATTCAAAATGCTGTAAAAAGAAATAAATTAATAAAACTAAAATAACATTCAAAAAATCATGCGCTTCAGCAACAATGTTAATAGAATGTTGATATATTTAAAAATGAAAACACATGTGAAGAACGAAGAAAAAGACGTTATATAAAGCTATGGAATGATCACTGAAGGAATACGATTTATAAATAAGATTAAAATTCCAAATTATAAATGAGATGACATATTATGTTAGAGGGAAGAGAAAAAAAGGAACACATGCGTATTTCAAGTGAAAAAGAAAAAGAAGGCAATAAGGGTATCTGCAACATGTAAAGACTGAAGATTGAGAGTTAATACAGAAAAAATGAGCAAATGCAGCAATAATTCCCTTATTAAGTGAATTAAAATGAATTTTAAAAATGTGCATAGCTAATAACGAGCTATGTTGGATAAACAAGTAAATTTACATTTAACTTGATAAAGAGAGTACCATTCAAAATGCTGTAAAAAGAAATAAATTAATAAAACTAAAATAACATTCAAAAAATCATGCGCTTCAGCAACAATGTTAATAGAATGTTGATATATTTAAAAATGAAAACACATGTGAAGAACGAAGAAAAAGACGTTATATAAAGCTATGGAATGATCACTGAAGGAATACGATTTATAAATAACATTAAAATTCCAAATTATAAATGAGATGACATATTATGTTAGAGGGAAGAGAAAAGAAGGAACACATGCGTATTTCAAGTGAAAAAGAAAAAGAAGGCAATAAGGGTATCTGCAACATGTAAAGACTGAAGATTGAGAGTTAATACAGAAAAAAATGAGCAAATGCAGCAATAATTCCCTTATTAAGTGAATTAAAATGAATTTTAAAAATGTGCATAGCTAATAACGAGCTATGTTGGATAAACAAGTAAATTTACATTTAACTTGATAAAGAGAGTACCATTCAAAATGCTGTAAAAAGAAATAAATTAATAAAACTAAAATAACATTCAAAAAATCATGCGCTTCAGCAACAATGTTAATAGAATGTTGATATATTTAAAAATGAAAACACATGTGAAGAACGAAGAAAAAGACGTTATATAAAGCTATGGAATGATCACTGAAGGAATACGATTTATAAATTAGATTAAAATTCCAAAATATAAATGAGATGACATATTATATTAGAGGGAAGAGGAAAAAAAAAAAGAAGGAACGCATGCATATTTTAAATGAAAAAAAAAAAGAAAAAATAATGGTACCATATCTACAACATGTAAACAGATTGACGATTGAGAGTTAATACAGAAAAAATGCGCACATGCAGCAATAATTCTTATATTAAGTGAATTAAAATGAAATTTAAAAATGTGTAAAGCTAAAAACGAGCTATATTGGATATTCAAGTAAACTTATATATATATATATATATATATATATATATAAACTTATTGCAAAAATTAACCATTGAAACAGAAGCAACTGACCATATGCAATGAGATTATTACACCATATAGCACTGTCAAATTACAAATTATAAAACATAGTCTTAACAAATGAAGTATTATTTATTCAAAAAGTGAAACAAAAGTAAAAACACAAATGAAGGCTTATAATGTAATTTACTTTTTCAAAGGCTGGGAAACCACATTATAAGCAAAGAATGATTGTTTTCTGTAATTGACACCAGCTTAATACCAAAAATTGTGTCAACACCAAGCCCAAACAATCATTGGAACAAAATTGAAAAACAAGGATACCTTTGAAAATGGAACACTACAAATCAAACCAACAATGTGATATAGGGGGGAGAAAATAAATAAATGTATAAACAACTAAATAGAAAAGAAGACAAAGAAAATCTATACATTACAACACCCTATATCCATAATCCGAAGCCAAATTTTGCAAAGCACATGGTCAAAGTGAATTCAATAGTACAGGTGAAATATACAGTTAAGTAGCTACCACCATATCAGAACTTATTAGTAATAGTTGCAGTTATTAAATTAACCACTGAGATTTTAACTATTTCTAAGTTAAAATTTAAAAAATACAAATAAATAATACAAAATCTGTAAATTCAGTTACTAAAATTTTAACTTAAATAAATTTAATATATATATTATATTATTGGAAAATTTAAAAATTTCACTTGTATTCCAAGTTTTAATAAGTCAATTGGATAATTTATTGGTGCTGCCATCTATTTTAAGTATATTGAACTATATCTAAAAAACTATATCTAAATAAATATTAATTATTTAGATTAAGAAGAGTTTCCAGTACAAAATCCTTTTGTCATTTTATTTTTTACATATGTCAACATTTAAGTAAATTTCTATAAATTTATATTTATTGCGAAGTGTGTAATATTATTTTATCAAAACCATTAAGAATCTCATATATCTTAAACATTAATGTAGAAGTCAAATTAAATTTTCATTTTATAAATAATTATATGCAAGTTAAAAAAATATATATTATAAGTACCTGGCAATTTTGAATGTAAATGTAGATAAATTTTATTAGTGTGCATGGTTAATAACATTGGTTCTGAAGTATGTTTTATGGATGTATATTGATTAATTTTTTTTTCATTTATTTAAATAATTTGAAAGATAGGTTTATCAGTCGAGACTGCAGTTTCTCAGTAAATTTGGGAAAATAAATGTTTATACATTAGTTTACGCTGCTGTTTTTTTTTCTTTTTGGTATACTTGAATTATCCATCAACCAAAAAAAAAATCCTTCTATATTAAAAAAAAGTAATCTGGAACTGAGCCAAAGACGAAATGGACCAATCAAATTCTGCGTAGATATTCCGGGTTATTCTCATCACTTTTTTACTAGGGACTTTTTTAAGGAGCGATTTCTTTATTTCTAGCCATCCTACGGATTTGAAAATCATACCACCAGACGCGAAATATAACAAGCTTTCAGAAATTAAAAAAAATTATCACGGTCGGACAATAAAAACTCAAAAAATCCTTAAAAATCGAGTAACAAATCTTGTATTAAAAAAGTCATTTTTTTATATTGTTGCCAATTTCTAAATAAGCGCGAAGGATTATATTTTATCTCAAATAAAAAATGTATTTGCACGAGACTATTAAAAACAATAATGAAAGTTTAAAATAATAATTAAATGATCACGTTTTGAAAGCAGGAAATACAGAAAATTACGTCATAAAAATTGTGTTTACACATGAATATTAAAAAAAAAAAAATGAATTAAATGAAAAAGCATTATAACAAGTTAAATGAAAAAGCATTATAACCTGATTACAGAAGAAAGTCGCCGTTCGTGATATCATCATCATTATCTTTTTAAAACAGGATACATTACCAGGTTTTAAGAGGCTGTGAAATCAGAACGGGGGTTGGTGAGCGTAGCGAGCAGGGGGCAGAGCCCCCTAGTATTGTAAAAGAACCTTTTGTTTTGAAATTGTTTTTAATGTTATACAGCACATTTTACACTGCATTGTTTAATTTCTTACAGTTCTAAAAATTAGTAGTTTATCAGTTATATTTCTTTTTGAAATTGTTGTTGCGTTTTGAACGTTAGCATCTTTCATCTTTTCTTTTTTCAGATCTTTTATACAATTCTGTCAAATCATATATATATATATATATAAATCTTAATTTATATTCATTAATATTTAATAAAATAATTAATATTTAACAAAATAATTAATATTTAACAAATGTGTAAATTGTTATGAGAGTGCGTTGACATATTACTAGCACCAACACAAAAACAGCATATATATTGGAAAATTATTACTATTTTTAATGCATAGATTTTATGCTAATTAAAAAAAGATATTAACGTAAATTTTATTTCTAAATATCTCCTTTAAACTGCTCATATATTCCTTTTATATAATTTCATACATAAATTTCTAAATGAAGCATAGTTATTTTGATTAATGTAATTCTTTACACTTTTATCTATAATGCCTTTTTCAGTATTCTGACAATATTGTTAGTTCGCTAATTTACGTACTGTTTATGCATTAATAAGACAAAAGTAGTCAAACCTATAGTCATAATAATGGTAATGCTTTATGTTGTCCAGGAGTGACCCGCATTAGTTAGGATCTTCTAATTAATGAGGTGCAATTTATTGAAATCGGATTTGCTCGCTGAGATCTTTATTTACTAAGAGAGCTGTAGTAAATTATTGGAGTTTGAAAATCTATTGAAATAGAAAGTTATTTAATCATATGGTTAAATTAACTTCCTGATATTTGTATAGTAAACTGAATGTTCATTTATATTATTCTTTATAAAGTATCTAACTAAATTATACATTACATGTACCATAAACAATTTCAATTGGACTGAAACTAATTTTAAATTATGAAACAAATATTGATATTTTCTTGATAAAAACATAAACAACAACTGTTGAATTATTTTTTAATAAAAGCATAATTAACCATGCAATTTTTAGCGAACTTTGTCAGTATTTGTAACTGTCCGGCTAAATGATTTCAATTACATGAAAGACGTATATTATATATACACATACGTATGAGTTAGTACTAATTCAAAATATATTAATTAGAAGAAATAATCCAATGTAAGACGCATAAAATATGTAACATTAGAAGTTATCTATGTGCAAATTTTAAAAAGCCAGATTCAATTCAGTACTCTTTTTAGAATACCAATAATAATAAAAAAGTTTTTTTTAAGTTACCTCGTTTTCTTGTTACTTGAAAACTCACGTTCACATTTCATGAATCCATTCAAACAGCTGCTGATTTTTACATTTAAAAAATTAGTAACAATTAAATAAAAATGTGTAACATGTGTAATGTCATGATTAATACTTTCCGGACATATGTAGTGTAAGGAAAATATTGTAATCATGACAAAAACTCGATTATGAAAATTTTGCTATATCTTTACAACTTAAGATACCCTTAATACATTTTCGCTGTCTTTACAACAATACTGTAACTGTGTGCGTATGTACGTGTGAATTTTCGTGTATCCAAAGGTGGAAGAAAACTTTTATGAACTTTTAAAATTTGGATTTTCTAACATATTTCTTTAAGAGAAAGAGATGTCAGATGGCTTATCATGTGAACAAATCTACTATTCTATCTAAAATGATATTATCCTATTCATGTAATTTTTGTCTTTTTTTTTAATTTAGGCAACTCCGGTCACAAGGTCTCGTTTCTGTGTTTTTTTCAGGAGAAAATGATTATATGTGCTCATAGTTTCTGATTTATTTAACCTTTGTCAGTAACTATCCATTAACTAGCTAAAGAACATCATCATTAACCCAAGAACAGAAGTGAAAAGTATGACATATGTCATACTTATATACTATGTCATACTTTGCAGTACTGTTCTTGGGTTATACAGTATGCCCACTAATGTCCCTTGTCACCCTCCTAACTTCGGAACGGCTGCTGCTATATTCTTAAAAGTAGTGTCTAGGTATAGTAAAGCAGCCATGTGCTGCTCAAAGAAACCGTCTACGGCGCCACCTGGTGGAATGCTGCGGAGTAAGCATTCCTGTCTCGAAAACGGAAAGAGATAGAGAAAAAAAGTGATTTACAAAGTTGTAGAGTATCATCGATTTAGTATAAAAAGACACCTTATGGAGATTAATGCGAAGAATAGAACGATTAAAACGCGCATTTGTTTTTTCGTGATTTACTACACTGTGACATGACAAAACATTCTTAGAAAGAAAAATACAACTAGTTATAATAACATACTTTTATTTTAGATGTTCAAACTTCTCATTGTCAGCTGCAATACATATTTGGATCATTGTTTGAATTTGATGTTGCATACGTTGGTAGAATAGATGGTGACACGTTGGCACAAACGTCCGTAATGCGTCGTTTAAGGTCCTGCAATGTTTGTGGAGGGGTCGCATGCACCTGCTGTTTCATAACTGATTGTTTCTTTCTTTCTAAGACCGTTTTGTCATGTCACATTATAGAAAATCACGAAAACACAAATGCGCTTTTTAACCGCTCTATTCTTCCTATTAATGTCCACAAGGTGTTTTTTGTACTAAATCGATGACGCTCTACAACTTTGTAAATCACTTGTTTTCCCTATCTCTTTCCGTTTTCGAGATAGAATGCTAACCTCGCAGTTTTTCACCAGATGGCGCCGTAGGCGGTTTCATTCAGTAGCGCATGGCTACTTTAGTATACCTAGACACCACTTTTACGAATATAGCAGCAGCCGTTCGGAAGTTAAGAGGGTGTCAAGGGACTTTAGTGTGCATACTGTATAACCAGAGTCTGCACGGTTAACTTTTGTCAACACTATTTGCGAATATAATTGTTCGTTTTGTTTAATTGCAGACATGAAACAAGACATTAGTTACCAATTCTGCGATAAAATAACCTAAATATTACTATTCGAAATTAGTGGTGGAAAAGCAAAGAATGTAATAAATTGGGTATGTCACACCCTGAGCACGATTTTTAACGTTAAAAGATACGTTTTCTCATAATGTTTGTGTTTTAAACGACAAATATCGAAGTCAAAATCATAAACAACAAACAGTCATAGAAAAAATCCCATTAAAAATACTTATAAAAATTAATTGAATTATTTATTTGTTAATAAACTATAAGATGACAGTAAAGAGAAAAATTAGCAATTTTAAGATTAGAATGGACAACCTTGAGGATAATATCTTATCATGTGTTTGTACAGTTGCATTGTTTCTACAGTACGTTGTATATATATTTTTAGTGTAGTGAATAATAAACATACATTACAAAATTTATTTCTAGATTGTAAGGTGTGCCATGAACATAATGAAAGCTTTTCTCTGAAGGTATACAAAAGAGAGTATTTCATTTAAAATATATTCTACAATTTTCTGTAATCCCCTTAATATTTAGTCAATGATAACATGCAAGTATCATAAGTATGTCCACATGTGAGCAAAATTGAAGCCATATTTCAATAAGCATTGCAATTACAATGGTAGAATTATATGTAATTTATCAGTAAAAATTTAGTAAATAAGCAATAATAACAGGAATACCCATATCTTTAAGCTCATAAGTACAACAAATAAAATAAACTTTTATTATACACAATAAATGCTATGCAATAAAATTAAACAAATATAAACAGAATATAAATACTTGTGTAATGTTAAGTAATTCTCGTAACATTTTAATTTCCTCCATTACATATTTATTCCAAATGTATTTAATTCACCCCTCATCCCGAAGAAGAACTAATAAGAACATCTGATTTATTACTACTCAAAAACATAATGAATAATAGTAATAAGAATTCCAGAATTTGTTTTAAAAAAAACGGAATTAATGTATGATTGTATCGGTTAATGTATGAGTATATAGACATATAATGTATAATGTATGATTATATAACGTATGAGTATATAGTAATCGTCATACTGTCATATCACCTGGGGTGACGGTATGAAGTGTCATTGGATACACGTCTCGGTAACCTCTTATTCGCATTGCCGGCAATTTCAACAGCAGCCGTTACATTTCTGATGTGTTACGGCATATGGTTCTGCCTTATCTTCGATGTCTCCGCAACTCTACGATTTAGCAGGAGAATGCACGACCGCATGTTGCTCGTACTATCCTGACCTTCCTTGATACAGAAAATGTTCGACTGTTGCCCTGGCCGGCACGTTCTCCTGATTTCTCTCCAATTGAAAATGTCCTGTCAATGGCTTCTGATCAACTGGCCCCCCACCACTCCCCCGTCACTACGGTTGATGGAGTGTGGCATAGTCTTGAAGCTGCATGGACTGATGTACCCGTACAAGACATCTAATCTCTGTTCGACTCCATGATTAGGCAGATAAATGCTGTTATAGTGGCCAGATGTGGGTGCTTTGGGTAGTGTTTTCTCAGTATCTATATCTTCTATTTTCTGAAAATGTAATCACTTGTCCTTCCCATTATAATGTATTTGTCCAATAAATATCATTCTGTTATTTGCATTCCTGCATGGTGTAGCATTTTGGATGGTCAGTAGTGTAATAATAATATATATATATATATATTTTTTACACTAGGGATACAATTATGGAAATTTTTATTAATTCTCTCTGAGTACTTTTCTGGAAGAATTTCCTATTGTGAATTTTTGATCTTTCCATGAATGGGACAATGTAATGAATATTAATATGTTGAAACCACATACACACCAATTTGATTGTATTTTGAAAAATAATATATATAAATGTAAGTAAATGATATATAAATAGTCACTTTACTGAGCCAATATGACAAATAGTCGATGAACAACAGAATACTAACTTTAATTTCAACTAATATACACACTTTTGGTTAAAACTATATAACAACAATTTAGCTTACAATAATCTAGCCAGGCCTAAGTACACCTTTTCCGGCTAATTTCCTTTATATCTTGCTTCAAAACAAATAATAGAAAACTGGCTCTTTGCCAAAACTCGTGATCCAAAGTATTTTCAGCTCACGCATTTAAATCATGGACAATAGCATTAGAGTATCAGTTCATTTGATGAAGTGAAGCGTTCAAACTGAAATCCTACATATATATATATATATATATCGTTATATGTTATATTGGGAGTAAAGTTGATAATAGAAGCAGGGGCACACATGGTCGCACAATGAAATTAAGAACGGTGGCTGTTATTGATGATGTAAATAATTAGAAGCAGTCGTAAATTGCCTAATAATTCAGTTGCAGTCTCGACGCGGCCGCAGCGGCAATAGAATGAAATAACCAGAGGCGTTTCTCCATGAATCAAACAAACAATGTCTTTCAAATTCAATCCTTTATTAAGTATTTCTCTTGGGCAGTTTCCACCTAACAATAATAGCCGTACATCGCTACGTCATCAAGGCATGGAAGGTAAGTATTAGAACATTTTTCAGTCAAACGAGCAGCCAGGGAGTTGTTGACAAGTGAAAATTCGACTGATTTTTTAGGGAGCACCGCAGGTAGCTGCTTTTTGTTACCTAGCGCAATAACACAAATTATGACGTAGAACGCGTACTGAACCAATGAGGAATTAAAGAAGACGCGTCATGCTACGTCACGACCAATGAAAGATAATTAGTAAAGAGTTCGGACATAGAGGTAGTGGATGAATTTTGTAGTAAAATGACTTAGAGCGGGAAATAAAATTCGGAATAAAAATGAAAATGGCTCTCAAAAAAAAAGGACAATTTAGAATTAAATAAAAGGGAATTTAACAGAGTTAACGATAGAGCTAATTTAAGAATAAGGATTTAATGTATATAGAGTAGTAAATATATATATATATGATACATTCCTGTCGAAAATTGGCACATTATAGACGATCGCTATTGCTGTCGACTTGAACGTTCTTTCCACCAGACAATCGGAACATCTCAGTCCGAAACCACTAAAATTACCTGATAATCATATCGAGGTAGCCGCAGTCGAGATCGTTGAAATGTAGTCATGACACCCGGACAGGGCATCACTTCGAGTCGCTCACCATGAAGACTAATCTCGAAGTATATCACATCGGAAATCGTAGTGTATTTGCAGTCGTAAAAATTGAGCAGAGGCAGTGAAATCCAGAAGAAATTTCCCAAAAACATTAAAAAGAAGACTTAATAACTTAATAGATGAGCAGTGGCTTTATTGTGATCACAGAGATGAAAGCAACTCCACCAACTTTCGCTTCATTAAAAACTGAACACATTTGAAGATCTTGAAGAATTAGCAGAGCTTGAAGAACATACTACCGATGCATTAGTGTAGACTCCCCAGTGACGGCAATTAGATGACAACCACTAATTCGTGTAAATTCTGTCTCCGAAGCCAGTGTAACCGTATAAATACTTCAAAATTTGGCCCAAAGGTACAAAACGCGCGAACAAGCTGGTCCACTCGCATCCATGTTCGGAGGGCGCTAGGGGGATAAAGAAGGCGGAGCTTTCTCGATAATGGATGAAAAAATGAGGCCACGAAGACGTGTCTCTGACGTATGATTAAAACTCTTTAACAGAAGCGGCAAATTAAAAAGGTAAAAAGGCCTTTGGGCGCGAAAACCGCTTGGAATCATGGGATGCCGAATGAATTAAATAGAAATAAAAATGGTATTATAAAAGTTCCAAAGAATAAAAATTAAATGTCTCAAAAGAAGAAATTAGGCAGGTGCGTTTAGAGGCAGTGTTGCAATTTAAGAGAATAAGGTTTTAATAAATACGTGTAGCTTTTAACAGATTAAGATTTTTAGAATGATAAATAACAGAATATTTTGATTAAGTTATGGAATAAAATACAAAATAGATTTAAGAGATATTTT